>JAWDJD010000003.1:324027647-324492647 GCA_035047305.1 Bradypodion pumilum | reverse complement strand
ACTCTAAACACAAAGATCAAACTACTCAATATTCCAGTGTTATAATGCTTACAATCCCGCAGGGCCAAAGAGGAGGTAAAAAGATGAAATGGTTAGACTGGATGTTTTAAAACATGTATTTATTAGCAAACTTTGGCTTGCTAGCTCTGCTCATTTCTTTAACGGCCACTGAAGAGAAGGGGAGAAGCAATGGAAGCATCAAAGACTACAAGAACTTACCCAATATCCTGAAAACATAGAAAGTAACTCAACCAAAAGAGAAAACAAACAAACAAGTGTTTGCAGGAACAAGGGATATTAGAGAAATCTGGCCCAACAATTCTTCGGAGTTATGGTGGATCTACAGAATTAAAACATGCACCATGGACAAAAAGGGCCTGCTTCCGACTGACCTCAGTCGAGTAGTCAGTCTTAATATTTGAGCAAAGGGTGCCTAAAGAGACACACAGGGAAGATGGCACACAACCATTTGTTTAGTGCTTTGAGTGTAAGAATCAACATAATGAAGTGAGCCTACAAAGTGTCAGATCTTCCACATGCATTATACAAAAATCAGACTCTGTTCAACTAAGCTAACTATCTGGCTGTGCGTTTTGCCTTGGTTTTTGTGAAGAAAATCTATACCTATAAATCTGTGAGTTAACCGTTGGAATGTGACAAAGGATGTTGCACCAGGCCCCACTAGCCCTGACCAAGCCTCCGTGCACTCGCCTGACCTGGGTTCGCAGGTAACTGTCGGGTTGAATTTTGCGCCAGTGGGGCAGGAGCCCCCGGCCGCAAACAAAAAGAAAGGACTCCATTTCCCAATGTTCCTTGGGCCGTACCGCGCCACAGCCAATCAGGCTGAGGGGTGCGAGCAAAAGGAATGTTCGGAAACGCGCTGCGGCCAATCAAAATGAAGCCGCAGAAAAAAAAACGCTGCACCAATGGTAAACACAAACCCAAAACTACAAGCCCCAGCGTCCTGCTGGGAGCGCAAGTCTGCCGCAGGCGGACGCAGCGCCTCAAAGCGACGCAAACACCCACCGGCCTTCTTGCACGGAGCAACGGGGAGGAGAGGGACTCCCTCTCTTCCATGCTACACCGCCGAAGACACGGCAAGACCACCACCGGCCTCAACAAAAGTTGAGCCGGGGTGGGAAAAAACCACAACAACAGAGGAAGTTCAAGGGGGGGGTGCGAGGTATTGATGCCTTCGCCCCCCCCCCCCTTGAAAGCAAAACAATTCCTCTGGAAAGGAAAGGCACCGGACGGCGCTCTGCCCGGTACCTTTACTTTCCGAGTAAGTGTTTCGCTTTCAAGGGAGGGTGAAGGCATCATTGCCTCCCCCCCTTGAAAGCGAAACAATTCCTCCTCTGTAGCATGGGGGGTGGGGAAAGAGGATACCTCTCTCTTCCCCCCCATCCATGCTTCGGCGAGGCAATGGGGAAAAACGATGTTTTCCCCCACAGCCTCGGAGGCCTGCCCAAGCCAGCCCGTAACTTGGGGGAGGGGATACCCCCCTCTTCCCCCCAAAACCTAGGCTACGGCAAGGCACTGGCCAACCCCCCTGTAAAAAAATACATACATATAAATAAATAAAAGAATCCCCACCGCCAGCCCAACGCAAGGATTTAACGCGGCCTGGCCAGCAAGGCAAGGTCACGTTAAACCCTCCCAAACCCCCCCCCCCCACACACACACGTTGAACCCATTCCCAGGTAAGCAAAGCCAGCGAACAGGCACTCCGCTCGCTGACTTTACTTACCCCAAAAATAAAACACAAAAATCAGATTCAAAAACAATCAAAAATAATCAAAATCAAACCCGAAAATAAGAACAAGACAGAACACACAGAACTCCCCCCCCAAAACAATAACAAAACAACCCCCCAGAGAAATTAAATCAGAGAACTCACCCCACCCCACCCCACCCGTCCTCCCTCCACGACGTCCGGAAATGAAATGAGGAAAGAAAGAGACCACTTATCGGAAGAAGCGACAACGAGAGGCCAGTAGAGAAAAACAGTAAAAGCAAAAGAAAACCTGAACAGCACCACCCAGAGGCCACAGGAGAAAAAACAGTCAAAAATATTCACAGAAATGATTCACACGTTTCTAAAATCCTGTGTTCAGTTTTCACTCAAAAATAAAAACACAACATTTAAAAAATATTATATTTGAAAAAACATATACTTACACATTTTAAATTTTTTATCCAAAGTACAACTATTAAAAAAATCATATAGTAAAACATTATTTGGTTTAAAAAAATAATTGTAAAAAATTATATCATCCTTTTCTACTTTTTTTAATCCAAAAAAACAAACAAACCAAAAAAAGCTGGTCACAGTTTATAACAGCCCGTGCATATAAATAAACATTTTTAAAATCATAAAACCTTTCAACAACATTTAAAACAGCCTGGCACCATTTGTTCAAGAAAAAAATAACCAAACCCTTTACTATCCAACACAATTTAAAACTGCCCAGCACCGCCGGGCAAAATCTGCTAGTTAGAAATAAAATCCCATTCAGAACAGATTACAGTATATACTTAATCCCAAATCACACAACATTTATACTAAAGGAAATTGTCAGCAATTTTATATATCCAACATGTATGCTCTTTGTTTCTTTCATCTTTTTGCATCACAACCACTAATAAAATGAATTATGTACATGCAGAAAGAAATACTTTGCTCTTCCATACAGCATGCATAATATAACTAAACCTTTTATCATACTGATCCATTCAAAAATTGGATCAGCAAGAAGAGTTATTTTGTTGTAATGGTCCAAATGATTAGTATAGCCTAAAGCCGTCTGGTAGTTTATATTATATATATTAAATTAAATGTCTTTAATATGATTTAGCCAGAGGTGTGGACTACAACACACCATGTTCCTCTTCTTTGTTGATACATGAAATAAACTGTAATATTCTATCATCAATGACATAATTTAATAAACTTAATTTTTTGAAAAAGGTAAAGAAATGTGTCATATTTATACACTGTCTCTAGCAAGGCCTGGTAATTCTACTGGTTTTGGAATAGAGCCAGATTGTAATGAACCAAATTATGTCACTCATGTAGCCTCTTAGACCCACCCCGTCTCCATATCACCTGTCCCAGGCTATCTTCCTCTATCTACTTTTCTATGGAGTTCTGTATTTCATCTCCAACTCAGGAATATCTAATCCCGTGATGGCGAACCTTAGCACTCCAGATGCGCTTGGACTTCAATTCCCAGAAGCCCAAGCCCCCTATGAATCCACACGAATGGGTTTACTGCAATTCATTCAGCCCGCTCTGCCCACATCGCTCCTGGAAGCGGAAGTAAAACGCGCACATACGGGTGCACATGTGGATTCACGGGGGCTTGCGCTTCTGGGAATTGAAGTCCAAGAACATATGGAGTGCCAAGGTTCGCCATCACATATCCAATCTCTGGTCATAAGTAACAAGAAGATTCCCTGACCTGTTCAAATTCAAACTAGAAGGAAGGTGGTACACAATGGAATTACTCCCAATTTGAAGGGATGGAGGTGTGGAAAGGGCTTCAAGATCTTGGTGGGTCAGATTTAGAGGTTCCTTTTCCTGTTCTACAAGTGGTAGCGAGAACAGTTTATTGCTGCAAAACCTGTAATCTAAGAGTGGCAAGCCTTTCTTCACCAATTTTAGAGTAATGATGCATGGTGTATGCAGTAAATGTTAGAGAACCTTTATTTCAGTAACACAGACCATAAGCTTGCAAGGTGATTCTCCCCCACTCCCTTTCCCCCGAAACCTGGAGTGGTATACCCAGTAATGTCTTGCAGATAAGGAAGTCACAGTTAACCTACTTAGAAAAAAAACATTTAGAGATCTAGCTATATAATATGGAACTAAACTGCTACATTATGATATCAATTTGCCTCAACTGTGCAAATGCAGAAGATACTGACCACCATTCTGGGATAGCAGGTTGTTCAGGAATGGGAAATTGATCCTCTTCAGTTCATCTAGTTTTTCCTTCAACTTCCTAACTTGGCTGTCTGAGCGGCTGATCTTTTGTCTCAACTGTTTCAGTTCTCCATTCTTCTTCTCTACCTGTTCTTTCAAACAGCACACTTGACTTTTGTTTTGCCTAGAGGAGAAGCAATAGGAGTGGAGCGAGTCAATGAGCTTGCAAGCTCCTGAAGCAGACATGATTACCTCATTGATTGACATGGGGTTGGCATCCGTCTCTCCTGCCTGACCGCCAACAGCTTCTGTTGCCGGTTTAGGGGTCAGATCTGCTGGGGATGCAGAAAGGGTCTGATGAGGTTTCTGGGGGATAGCAGTCAAAGAAGAAGTAGAAGTGGTTTCTGTTAAAGTAGTGCTCTGGTCGACCATGTTGCTACTACAGCTTGGTTCCACGCTTCTTCGTAAACGTTTTCTTTCTAGCTGTTCTTTTGGAAGAGATGACCTCTCTCTAGTGTGCTTGGAGAAGAAGCTGTAAGAGTGAAGGGAGCCAATAAATTTGCATGCACCAGACACAGGAGGTGTGAAGTCGTCCTCTGATATACCATTTTTGTCTATTTTCAAACACCCTGGGTGGAGAACCATTTCAGTGGAGTCATCTAGAGATCGCTTTTCTGGCTTGTTCTGGACTACTTTTGTGACAAGGTTATCCGCCAACATCCTTCTGAGGGAACCTTCAAGCTGGACCTGGAAATGTTCTCCCTGCTCAGACATGGACCCAATTTCAGCTTGAAGAGTCACTTGCTCCATTTCTTTAGTTCCTTCCACTACCAAGTGTTGGTCAGATGAAAAGATTCCCTCAATTGCCTCATCACTTCCTTCCTCTGACTGATTTCCATCCCCTGGAACAGTCTGGCTTGCTATTTTTCTCTTCCTTCTGACATAATCCCTACTGTTCCCCCTTTTTTCTGAATCCTGGAAAATGGTTGGCACAGCTGTAGGTTTCAGCAGTCGGTGTTGGTCTTCCAGCCGCTTGGAAAAGCTGTCTTTAGTGAAGTGTTCACTACAGAGAAAGGAATATTTGGTGGGAGCCCAGTTGTCCCTCTGAACTGCTTTTAGCCACTGGATCAATCGCTTTGAGTCCTTTAATGGAAACCTTCAAAACAGCATAAAAGGAAAGGAGTTACTATGTATGCTTTTCTTCTGGACACAAACCAGATTCATAAATCATTAAACTTAACTAATCAGATTTTTTTTAAAAGAAAGAGAGTCCTTAGAGTATTTCTCCAAGTGGAGAAATATGGAAGATCGTGGCATTTTCTAGCATCAAAATATCATGTTAATATCTGAGGAAGGATGCTGGAGTGAGTAGAAGGGATAAAATCAGGAATGGGGTCATAAGGGAAAGACCTGGAACTGAACCAATCTTGCACTACATACAGGTAAAGGTCACCCTTGTACATACAGAAACAACAAATAAAGTGGTTTGATCATTTGGAGAGAATGTCTTGGAATTCCATACCTTACAAGGAATGTGTGGAAAGATGAGAAGGACAAAGACCACGAGGTAGACCCAGAGGAAGGTGGAGAGATACCATCAAAGAAATATTACAAGAACACAAAATAACACTGGTGAAGGCTGCTAGACGTGCCAGAACAAGAACCTTGCATCTCCCTCGACACCCGATGGGGTAAATGAGGAAGCAAAGAAGAAGAATATCAGATTATTTTAATTCTGAACATAAATTTATTTCTATATGTTTAAAACTGAACACTTTTTATTTGTCACTGAATTTTCTTACAGGGAAATATAATAAAGATTCAAACAATATGCCTAGTTTAACAAAGGTAAAACCAAAATGCAAGAACTTACTGGCAAACATAATTTGCAATGCAACCAGAAGATTTAAAAATCAAAACTTTAGCAGTCTAATCAGAGTTAGGAAATATTAGTTTTTGTGACAACAAATTCCAAATGCTGGCTGGGGCACTACAGCCCAAAAAAGTAACTTTTCTGAGCTCTGTGTGTGATGGGCGCTCCTCCAGGGGTACTTCCACCATAAGTGTTTTTATGATAATGATGACGTTTAACGTTTTAAAATGAATGTGTATGTTCTATCTGTTATTTAGTTTTATTCTATGCTGGTAAGCCGCCCTGAGTGGATCTTGATCGAGTGGGCGGCATAGAAATTGAATACATTTAATTTAATTGAATTGAATAAGGGCACCAACACCAAAGAAAGTCATGGCACTGCCAAACTCTCGCCGAATTTGAGATGGCAATTACCACCACAATGTAGGTAGCCCTGACAAACCGTAAAGCAACTAAGCATAAATTACCCTGACAGAAATACTGGTCTAGAGACCTTCAAAAAGTCCTATCGTTAATAGAATGGCTCAGGTCTTACAAGCGTGAGGTGGTGGCTTCCTTTATTGAGTCAAACCATATCATGTCTGCTTTCTTTTACTGCTGGCTTCAACCTTTCCCAGCATGACTGTCTTTGCCAATGAGTCCCATAATATGCCAATCTGCAGTTGCCTACCGAGAACAGCAACTGCAGTCCTGATACAGTACATATGTTCACAATATGGCTAGTGATCCAAAAATCTCCCAATTTCCCATTATGTACCTTAGCAGCTTTCTTCAAAACTATTCCACAAAGAGCTCTTTATACCCCTCCTCATTCAGATCTGAATAACAGAAGCTATTCTGGAGTTTTCCCCTTATGCAATTCACTTCAGAACATGTGAGTATGTTATAGTGAAGTGTGTGTGTGTGTGTGTGTGTGTGTGTGTGTGTGTGTGCGTGCGTGCGTGTGTGAGAGAGAGATGACTAGCAAGCAAGCCATAAAAGTTAGCATCAAAGTAAGAGAAGGTAGAATAAGAAAAGATGACAGGACAATGGGGAAAAGAGGGTAGCATTGCCTCAGTTTCAACAGCTGCCTAAATTCCCACTAAACCTAGCCAGCATTGTCAATATGACAATTTAGAGGAGTCTCAGATAAAAAATATGTATGGAGTCGCAAATGCTTGCCTTTCTTTCAATTTATTAACATGCTTCACTAAACAAATTAAAGTTAAAAATTTCCATTGAACAAAACAATCCAATTTTTTCTCTATACGGGTACTGTATTGGTATTTCCAAGTAGGGTTTTTAGTTGTCAGGCTTATTAAATCCATGGTTCTAACTCTAGCAAGATAAATGGAGATTGTGCCAATCACTACTAGTTCACATGTAGATCTGGAGCCATTAGGACCCCATACAGTACCATGAGCTAAGAGGTAAGTTAAAAGTACAGTGGTACCTTGGTTAAAGATCATAATGCGTTCCATGGGATTGCTCTTTAAGCGAGTTTACTCTTTAAGCAAAACACCATTGTAAGTGACCAATTGTGACTTCGGGGGGGGGGGAGGGATTGTGAACCCCGATTTAGTTGTTAAGCCAGTTTTTGGTTGGTTTTAGTTGTTAAGTAAGACCATTCAGAGAAAATTCTGCTCTTTGCGTGAGTTAGTCTCTAAGGGAGGCGCTCTTTATGCGAGGTTTTACTGTATGGGCAAAATATCCAAGACCATAGGGGATATCTCCATCTTCTTCTTTGTTCATTTCTAGTTCTGCCATAATTAAACTACAGTAAAATCCCTACTTACAAAAAAAGTCCATTCTGTAGGTTTTTGCTTAAATCGGTTTTTTACGTAACTCGAAGCAAACCCATAGGAAAAATGAAATTTTTAGGTAAATGGAAGCAAACCCACAAGGAAATGAATTTATATGTAACTCAAAGCAAACCCAT
The DNA here is from genome assembly GCA_035047305.1 of Bradypodion pumilum. Lineage (NCBI taxonomy): Eukaryota > Metazoa > Chordata > Lepidosauria > Squamata > Chamaeleonidae > Bradypodion > Bradypodion pumilum. Next base: position 324,484,931 of record JAWDJD010000003.1, on the reverse strand, counting down.
AGGAAATTGTGTAAATCGGGACATGGTTTTAGCACAAAATATTATGTAAATCGAATTTTATGTAACTTGAGGCATACGTAAGCTGGGGTTTTACTGTATAACAGAAATTGCCAAATGAATGCCAATGTTATGAAAAAAATAATTTGTCTCAATTTAAACATGTCACACCAATTCTTCATTAGCCGGTTACAGTGCAATTCCGAGAACATTTTCTAAGAAGCAAGTCTCACTGTGTTGAGTGGGGTTAACTCCCAGATAGGAAAGCGTTATTACTAGGTGCCATCAAGATGCTTTAGACTTATAGCAATCACAAGAATCAGTGACTTTCAAAAGATCATATGGGCTGGCTCATATCTTACAAACTTGAGGCAGGGGTTTCGTTTATCAAGTCAATCTATCTCCTATCTGGAATTCTTTTCCTTCAACTTTCCCCAGCATTACTCTCTTTTCCAGTGCGTCTCACAATATGCCAAAGCACAATTTACCTTTTTTTTTTTGCTTGTGGAACATATTTTGGTTTGATAAAACAATCTGATATTCAGATAAAACAAGAATATGTAAAGCTATACTATTATGGTTTGGCATGATGTTTGAATCAACAAGTATTGATCTGCAATCATCCATCAAACTAAAGATAGAAATTACCACCAAAAGTGAGCAGACAAGTTATGCTTTAGCACAGTAAATAAGAAGAAAAATGCTAGCTCAGACCCCAAAACCTGTACTTTTATTCTCACAGTGGCTAAACTGTTGCCTCCAATAAACCCAGGAGCAGAATATGAATGCAGCATTATCTTCCCTCTTATGTTCACTAGTAATCGATAAACAGAGGCATACTGCTTCAGGTAATGGAAGTAATGCAATAATATAGTACAGTATCAAATTCTACAGTCTAACTAGGAACTGTGTGAAAAAGTGTCAAGTCATAACTATGGCAATCAAAGACCTGGCACGACAGAAATTGGAAAACTGAATAAATGAAAGACAATAGCTGTTACCCATGGTTTTATTATATATTTGGAAATGCAAACCATTATATAGGTTTGAAATTGTGCTTAGAGCAAATTAAAGATTGGTGATTGGTTCTGATTTTGCCAGAAACTCTTTGACTATATGGAGTACACAGAATGAGTCTTCTCGAAGATTGTGGTATTTTTGAACCACAATCATGCATACCCAGGTAACTGCAACCTTGTGCTGCTGGCTAATCTTTCTAATACTAAGTCAGGCAAAGGGAACTGCAGAATGAACTCAACAAACAGTGCCTTCATTTTGGCAGTTTCACATCTGGCCTAGATAGGGAAGAAGAATCAGACTACTGTATATGCAGTGATATAAATCTCAGCACTGAATTGCTAATACAGTAGTTAATGTGTTGTCATTTGTATCCTTTTGTTGTTGTTTGTTGTTCAGTCACACAGTCGATTCCGACCCTTTGCGACCCTATAGACCACCGCATGCCAAGCACCCCTATCCTCCACCATCCTTCTCACACTAACTCACATTAACTCACAGGGCTAGTGCGTGATGAGAGGTGTAGCAACAGTTTATTACTGTAACTAAAAGCAATCCGCTGCTGCTATTTATGACATTACAGCAAAACCCCTACTTACGAAAAAAAGTCTGTTCCGTAGGCTTTTGCTTAAATTGAATTTTTATGTAACTCGAAGCAAACCCATAAGAAAAATGAAATTTTTATGTAAATTGAAGCAAACCCATAGGGAAATGAATTTTCACGTAACTCAAAGCAAACCCATAGGAAAAAGAATCTTTATGTAACTCAAAGCAAACCCATAGGAAATCGTGTAAATCGGGACATGGTTTTAACACAAAAATCATTATGTAAGTCGAATTTTATGTAACTTCAGGCATTTGTAAGTCGGGTTTTTACTGTATACTTATCCAGGCATTATTAACTAAGAAAATTTTGGCGAATAAATCTCAGCCAGGTCTTTTAAACAGAAGCTACTGCTTTAAATGGTCATCAGACCATTCAAAGAGATATAACATCAAATTTTAGCTACAGACAGAACAACAGTTATGATACCTAAACCTACATTCTGATTTTTCTAAATTGATACCACGACAACATTCTATATAAATCTTGAGTTGGAATTCTTAGTGACTGAACTATGGTCCCACAAGTACTGGGTTTTTAAAAGTATCTACCTGATATGAATAGCTTCATGTCAAATAATTAGGTTAATCAAAATAAAGGGACTTCCTTAGTTATGTATTTTTGAAAGTACTGTACTATTTCTAAACTAGGTTAACAGGCAGGTTCTATATTGACATCATAGTGCTAACAAGTTTAAAAATCCCATTGGGGGACAACTACCTAAAATAGCTAACTTGAGAAAATGTAGATTTCAAATCCCAAAGCTGGGAGACAAACAAGGCATACAGTACATAACACTTTTGTGTTGTAACTAGGGATTTCTAGAAATATCTGGTTTACAGCTGTTTGATACAGTGTGGTAGCGTAGGTGGACCTGGCTTTAATTCAACAAAGTTTCACTTAAGTCTTTAAAGTCTCTTACATCCTCTGTTTCTACTATTATAAATTCTGCACACTGTCACTAATTACTTATTTTCACTTTCTGAACGGACTGTGCTTCCACTGGATACAGCAAATTTGCTTGTAGTTAAGACAATGCCTTTCAAGGATGGGGAAGAGAAAGGGACATTTCATTTGGAGTTCCAGTCAAATCTATGCACTCTCCAATTCTTCTTCCTCCTCCTCCGTGTCTAGGTCAGACGTGAAACTGCCAAAATGAAGGCACCTTTTGGTGAGTTCATTCTGCAGTTCCTTTCGCCTGACCTAGTGTGAGAAAGATTAGCTGGCAACACAAGGTTGCGGTTACCAGGGTATGCCCGATTGTGGCTCAAAAATGCCACAATCTTCAAGGAGGCTCTTTCTATGTACCCCCATGCACCCAATGACCGTCAATGTTGTCTTGTCTGCAAAAGGGGACCCAATTTTGCAGCAGCCTTCTCTCTCTTTATTGTTCTGAACAGGAAGAGCAACATCCAGCAAGGCCTCGCCATCTGGAAAGCCTGGTTCCACCCAGTCACCCACGGACAGGTTTGCTGCGCACCTGGACGCCAGGGTTTTTCTCCAACAGGGGAGTCTACTCTAGCCCATTCCCAAAAACTTCCAACGGGTCAGGTAGGCCGCTCCAGGGATAGTGGAGATACTCCCCCGTGTAGACCCACAGCGGAAAGCAAAAGCTGATTTGGGATTTATCTCTTTCCCAGATTAGTCCCAATATGCGAAGTGTAGGAGGAGGAACCGAAATGCCCCCCAGTAATGAAGTCTGCCCACCATACCTGTCAAGTATCCCGGATAGGACGGGATTTCCCGTATTTTCGCGCCGATTTTCTCCATTTCCTGCCCGGAGCTGCCGCTACCCCGTAATTTGGCAGCGGGGGAAAAGGAGTTACTGCACATCCCTTCTGCGCAGGTCCTTTCTACGCATGCGTAGAACCCTTCTACGCATGCGTAGAACCCTTCTACGCATGCATAGAACCTTCCATTCTACGCATGTGTAAAAGCCTTCTACGCATGCGTAAAAGCCTTCTACGCATGCATAGAAGTGACCTGCGCAAAACGTTTCTGCGCAGGTCGCTTCTATGAATGCGTAAAGGCTTTTACGTATGGGTAGAACGGACCTGCGCAGAAACGTTCTGCGCAGGTCCCGTAATCTCCGGAGCTGCGCTTGACAGGTATGCTGCCCACCCACTCCTTTTTCAATCAAGAAGGTGTGTGACATTCACAGGGCTGCAGCCAGAGGGGGACCAGGGTAGGCTTGGCCCATCCTGAGTTAGCAGTTTGCCCACCCTGGCAAGGCATGGTTTCCCATAGGAATGCATTGAAAAGAGGCTTTGTTGCCCACCCTGAAAAATATTCGTCCACCCACATCTAGAATCCTGGCTATGGCCCTGGACATTCAGGACGTTATAGCAGTTTCTGGTTTGAGGGGTGCCACCCCTCTTCTGGGGCGCTGAGGTGAGCCCTGGGGGCGCAGTGGTTAAAACTGCTGTACTGCAGCCAGAATGCTGCAAGTTCGATCCTGACTGGGCTCTTCAAGGTTGACTCAGCCTTTCCATCCTTCCGTAAAACGGGTACTCAGCATGTTTGGGGGAGCCAAAAAATAAATAAGTGCCAGTTACCTTGTGAACCACCCAGAGGGTGCACACGAAGCAATATGGGGCGGTATAGAAGTACGATTGCTATTTTGGTCCATGGGATGCTCTGGCGTTCTGCTTGGGCCAGGTGAAGGGAAATTAAAGGGCACAAATGGGCCAGACCCGAGTGTGCTAGGTACGTGGGAAGGGACAGTGTGTTGTGTGCGTGTCTGTGTGTGTGTTTTAGGGGTGGGTCGGGGGAAACGGGAGAGGCTCTGCCAGGCGAAGAAGAAGAAGGTACGAGAAGGAGGAAGCGGAGGTGGGCAGGGCAGGGCTCTCGCCTTTGGTGGGTGGGGGGCACAAGTGGGTCTCCCCCCCCCCTTCCCGTTGGTTACCTGTGGAAGGAGACCGCCGCTCGATCCCGGGGAGCTTTGCCCTGCCGGTTGGAGCAATGCAACGCGGCGCAACAGATCACCATCTCCGGAGGCCGCGCGGGATGGAGGGAGGGGACGGGGAGAGAGTCGTGGTGGGCCGGTGGGGGGAGCCACGGCCGACCCCTCCCTCCTCCCTTCCCCCGCCCCGCCCTTCTCAACCGTACAACAAAATGGCGGAACCAGTGGCTCCCCCCCCCGCCCACTGTTGTCTTGCCACACCCTGGAGAAATGCCACTTCCGTACGGCAAAGCCGTAGTTTTCATGGAGGTATAAAAAATAGGAGATGGCACTACAGGCTTCATGCTGCAAGTTTTTTGAAGCCAGTGGGCGTGGCCTGCCGCCATCTTAGGTGGACCAAAACATTAGCAGACTACCGTTTACGATTGCTTCCTGTGTTGGAGGGAGCTGGATTGATCTCCTCTCCCTGGTCTCCTGGGTTGGGGGGGGGGTTGGGGGACAAAAGGGGTCTGTCACCCCAACCCTTCCAGAGCCAGGGGACCCGGCAGAGAGGGGATCCCCCCCCAGGACGCCCCATTATTAAAGAGAAGAAACCGCTTGGTTTCAAAAACGGAGTGTTGGAGGGGGTTGGAATCGATTACCTCTCCCGGGTCTTCTGGGTCCAGAAGGGTTGGGGAGACAGACCCCTTTTGTCCCCCCAACCCTTCCAAACCCAGGGGACCAGGGAGAGGGGAACGAATGCGCCCCCATCCCCCAACACTCCGTTGTTAAAGAGAAGAAACCGCTTGCTTTCTTCTCTTTAATATGGGGGTGTCGGGGGAATTCCCCCTCTCCGCTGGGTCCCCTGGGCTCAGGAGGTTTGGAGAGACAGACCCCTTTTGTCCCCCCAAACCTCCCATACCCAGGGGACCAGGAAGAGGGGATCGATTCCACCCGCCTCCCAAACACTCCATTTTTAATGAGAAGAAACCGCTTGGTTTCTTGTCTTTAATAACAGGGTGTCCTGCGGGGGGATCCCCTCTTTGACGTGTCCTCTGGCTCTGGAAGGGTTGGGGGACAGATCCCTTTTGTCCCCCCAAACCCAGGGGACCAGGGAGAGGGGATCGATTCCACCCCACCTCACAACACACCGTTTGCAACGAGAAGAAACCGCTTGTTTGTTCTCTTTAAAAACAGTGTGTGTGTGCGTGTGGGTTGCGATCCCCCTCTCCGCTGGCTCCCCAGGGTCCAGAAGGGTTGGGGGGGACAGACCCCTTTTGTCCCCCCCCCAACCCCCCAACCCCAGGGGAGCCAGCGGAGAGGGGGATCGCAACCCCCACCCACTGATATTAAGGTTGAAACTCCGATCGGGTTTTCCCTTTTAATATTAGGGGGTGGGGTGGATTCGATCCCCTCTCCCGGTCCCGTGAGGGTTGGGGGGACAAAAAGGGTTTGCCCCCTAACCCTTCTGGACCCAGGGGAGCCAGCGGAGAGGGGGATCACAACCCCCACCCACTGATATTAAAAGGGAAACCCCGATCTACTTTCACGACTCCACACAAAGCACCATAAGGCAATGTTTTGGGCAAACTAACATGACGGACTGTCAGATTAGTCGGCTTCAAGTTTGTGACGTCATGTCATCTGTTTTTTTTCCCCCATGCTTTTACGACGTGAACGAATCGAGGCCGCCATGTTGTGGGACGATGGGTTGCGCCTTGAGGCTCCGTACAACAACATGGCGGCCCCCTGCTCACTGCCTATTTTACCCCTTGTTTTACTCGCTCGCTTCAGGCTATGTCAGGAACCCACACTGGCGGTGGAGGCGGGGGGGGGGCAGACGTTCCCCACACTTCAGTAGGATGCCAAATGTGACACTTCAATAGGCTTGTTTCAGAGTCGCGCTCCTTCCGTACGGCAAAATAGCGCCTCTCCCAGTCCCAGCCCAGGAGCAAGAGGAAGCGCTGCGGTGCAGAAGAGCTTGCTGGTGGGACTCTTAAACGGACCTATCCGGGCATCGGGTGGGCGGTGCAAAGCCTTTTGATTGGGCAAGAGCCAGCTGACTGGGAGCCGAGTGGGTTCGTATGAGCTGCGGTGGTGGTCTCTGTCTTGTACCTAAGACAGCTGTGGTCGCCCCTGATACTGGATCGAGGTCAGGGATGGACGCAGGTGAGAGAGGCAATGTCTGGGTGGGAGTGGGTTGAACGGAGATTGGGGGGGGGGAGGAGGAGGAGGGGGGCATCCTTTGTTTTGGGGTCCGAGGACGGCGGTGGGAGTGTGCGAGGGTCGGTTTGTTTTTAGATAGATAGATAGATAAATCTTTATTGTCATTGTCCTGCACAGAACAACGAGATGGGGGGGGGGGGACACTTATCAACTCAACAAAACCTAAACAAAATACAACTATACAAAATTATCAACATATTCCCACCCCGCATTTAACCCCTAAAAAGCTCTAAAACTCTAAGGCTCTAAAAACTCTAAAAACTATATACAGAAGTTCCCTCATAGACTGCATTGCACTGCATTTTCAAAGCCAGAACCGCTTTTGGGTCCTGGTCTTTATGACCCTATACTTTCTAACAGCGTTCCGTGCGCTCTGGTGTCTAGTCATGCCTGCCACATGACCTCGGAAACATCTGCAGCAGCAGACAGAGCTGGCTCTTCGGCTTTGAAACAGAGATGAGCACTGCACCCTAGAGTCGGATATGACTGGCTTTCAAGCAAGGGAAACCTTTACCTTTACTTTACCTTCTTCTAGAAGGCAGAAGCTGAAAGAGATCATTTCCTGGGTGCGCACTATCCTGCACAATCTACAGCTTTCTTATAACACCTGGCAGCATAGATTTGATGTAGGGTGAGAAGAGGAGAGGGTTATGTTGTGGGCTGGCCAGAGGTTTTTGTGTCTAGGGGAGAGGATTGTTCACAGAGAGAGTCTGTTGCTTAGGACAGGTGTCTTGTGTGAAGGTGGAGACTGGGCAAAGTTGATAGAAGGACCCCCCGCAAAGGTGGTCCTTTGCCTCTTCCTCCTCGCCTTTCCAAACAGGCAGCTGCCCAAGGCATTGCATGTCATCGGTGTAATTCCCGTGCAAGTGTTTATTTTCTTGGCATTTCCCCCCACAAAAGCAAACAGTCTGACCTACAGACCACAGACAGAGCGCGGATCGCTTCATCATCGTTTGGTGTCCATGAGACTATTGACATAAGTAAAGTTTGTAAAGTTTATAAGAACTCGAGCACCAGTAACGATAGGTGTTTGGGAAGAACATTCTCTTTGTTTAAGGCTTTCTAGGCATGTGTTTAGGGGCCCACAATGACTTGGTGGTTAAGATGGTGAGCTTGACGGCTGGAAGGTTGGAAGGTCAGCAGTTCAAGACCAGAATGCTGTGAGATGGAGTGAGCTTCTGTCACAGCTCCTGCCAACATAGCAGTTCAAAAGCAAGAAATTGCAAGTAGATAAATAGGTACTCCTTTGGTGGGAAAGGTAACAGCATTCCATGTGCTCCGGCGTCTAGTTATGCCTGCCACATGACCACGGAAACATCTACAGATGCAAGCACTGGCTCTTGGGCTGTAAATGGAGATGAGCACAGCCCCCTAGAGTCAGACACGACTGGCTTTCAAGCAAGGGCCACCTTTTCCTTGGCGTATTTTTGGATGGCTTCCCTACCAAGGCAGCTGCGATTGGATGTTGTAGGACCAGATTCATCCCTTCCTGTTTCTTCTGAAAAGTAATGGGGGGAAAACTCTCTAAAATGTGTAAGAATAAGACGAAGAATGGAACAATACACTTGTTCTCAACCTGTTCAATGATTTTGGCAGCAGGTGAAAAATCTCTTCTTTCAGAAAAGGGCTGAAATTATTCTCACCCCCAATGAGATAGCTGAGAAATATATAGGCACAATATTAAAAGGTAAAGGTCTGCCTTGCTTGAAACTTGTCACGTCCCACTCTAGGGTGTGGTGCTCATCTCCACTCACAGCCCAAGAGCCAGTGCTGCTTGTGTCTGCTGACATTTCTGTGGTCATGTGGCAGGCATGACTAGATGCCAGAGTGCACAGAACGCTGTTCCCTTTCCTGCTGAAGCAGTACCTATCTACTGGAATAATGAAGGAAGGCTCAGTAATTCAGGTTCCTTGCCTCACAGAAGGTGGACATTTATAAAACCCCAATGGTGGTTTTTGCCCTCATCTTGAAATGTATCTATCAAGGTATAAATTCAGAAATTTGTTACTAAGTGACATTATCCTCTCTACTTTAGGTGTGGAAGTCACAAAACAGGTACTACAACAACAAGGGCTAGAGGTTGTAATTATTGTTTTGCTCAAGGTTAAGAACAGTATCTCGAATGATGCACCATTTCCAGAATGTGTCAGTAATGTTTTTACTAGACAACTGTTGTCCTTTGGAAATATCTTATATTCTCATCATATTAGTGCAGGGTGTGTTATGGATATGCAAAGCAAACATCTCCCACTTCAGCCAATGAAAATAACTTCCATATGAATTAGCATTACTGGTTGCCATCAGTATTTACATGCTTGCAGTTATTTGATTTCTCAGAGTCCTTCTCCCACATATACACACCAAACGTCTGCCTTGCAATAGGGAACTCACAATAACCTGTTCTCCTGTTATGTACACATGGCTGAATTAAGGTTGCTGTATGAGCCATATTCCTGAATAATCCCATAGAAGATAACAATTGATTGGGTCCTATATGCATAGTATGGCTCCATAGCCTCTAACACAAAACACTTTATAGACTATATCATAGTGGTAAAATGGACTGAATGCTTCCGGATGCCTTTTGATTTATGCCAAGTGTATAGCATGCCTGGCCTTCCCAGGGTTGAATGCTAGCTCTCCTCAACCCTCGCTCTTGGCTGTGGTGGTAGGACTGATGGGAGTTGTCTCATCAACATATGAATGCCACACAGTCCTCATGTCGTATTTAGGCGCTTAGTGATAAGGATCAGTAAAATACTTGCTACTGTCAGCATTTTAGATACAACAATAATTTAGTTATTGTCCACAATGCACTGGTGGACATTGGTGAGTAGACTTCATCAGTGTTTAATGAAATATAATGAAGAACTTACTTGTTGATGCATGTTTCACATGTCAGGTTGACGTGGCAGATCGAAACATCGTCTTCCACTGTTTCTGATCCCATGCCAGTCTCATCCAAGGCCTCGGGAACTTTGCCCTGAACTAGTCTTCCCATCTGGTTGCTGGCCTTCCTAGTGATCGCTTTATGTCAAGTGATATCCATTCTGTGATAGCTTTCGTCCACCTGCCATCTTTGAAGCAGCACACATGCCCGGCCCACCGATGCCTTGCAAACTCAATCAACGTTGATGCTTGTTTTGCACCTGATCTTATACGCAGTTCTTCATTTGCTATTTGGTCAACCCATCATATGCAAATTATCCCTGTGGAAAAATAATAGACCTCAAATTTGGGGGATTTAAGATTTTTCCTTTTCTTTGGGCTTGTCCAATTTATGAGCAGTTCATTTTGACACATGCAAGCCCTGGGAGCTATGGGACAGAAGAAGCAATTTTAATTATAAAAAAATATTTTCCTGTTGGGTAGTGCTATCCAGTGGCAGAGATTTTCCAAAATGAGAAACTTCCTCTTGCTGCCCTTTGGTTTCCATAGTTCCTCATGATAAAACAGATTACTCACAATCGGATAAGCTGCAAGAAAGGAGGAGTCTTTAATTACCAAAAATAGCCCCTGCCGTAGCGGTCATCACCCATACACAGACATAACTTACACAGTAGGATTTTACTCAATGTATAAACAACCTAGTTTCCTATTTTGTTTTTTGCACATTGCTGTAGAGAAATACCATTCATTTCAGGCATGATGACGTGTGTGTTTTGCACATGTGGAAATGATTTTTGTTCTGAAACATAGTTACATCTTGGTTTGGCATGAGTAGTTTATCTCTTCCAGTGATCATTTTCAATGTTTGTGCTCAAGATCAAAATTAAGCTTGTGATCATGTAGTAGACGGTTCTGCATGACCACAGTAAACTAGCCAGCTGAACAATATGTCTGTGAGGCTTGAGAGTCTTTCTTATGCTCCCTGTTTAACAACACACTACTGCAGGCTTTCTCAACGTTTTTGCACCGGGGGCCGGACCACTCTCACCCAGACAGCTGAGCGGGCTGGTCACATGGTTCCTCCCACCCGGAAGCGGAAGTAAAACACGTCCCATGCATGCGCAGAACATGCATGCATGGAGTGCATTTTTCTTCCACTTCTGGGAGTGGCAAGAGCGCCAGGGGCCAGATGAAATGGTATTGGGGGCTTGGTCTGGCCCATGGGCCGTAGGTTGAGAATCCCTGCACTACTGTGAAGGTGGTGTTTTAGCAGCTGATATAATCTAAAGCAGAGCATTTATTGGCATGTAGCTTAATGGGCATAGTCTCTGACTGGGAACAGAGTGTAACAGTGTACGTAAGGCTAATCTGCAGATAAGAAAGCTTGTCGGTAAGCAAAGTGAGATGTGATTTTTGATCAGTTGGTTTTTACATTAGGTTGCCAGTTCACTTCATATTAAACTATGTGATTGTTTTTGTTGAACATATACAAGCAAAGAAAGAAATCTTGGATGGAATTTAAAGACAGAACAGCTAGCTGGCCAGTACTGTCCTTCCATACATCCTTGTAGTGCTGGCAGATCATGGTCCAAGCAAGGGTACTACTTCCCTGTGCTGTTTTGAGATGAGCCTTCATTTCCCTGCTCAGACCACGGCTCACTACTGGCTTAAATAATACCCTTCTTATCTGTGATACAGGGGGGTGGGATGGGGGTCATATAAATACAGCAACTGATAAAATGAAAGAAAAATGCCAAGAAATATCCGTTGGAACCATTTAAAGTTCTCTGTTGCATAATATGGACCTTACCTGTTCCCTTCTTTTAAACAACTTTGTTTACTGAACTGCCGCAGAGATGGGAGTAGTTACTTATTTGGACTACAAGTTCCTAAATGAGTTGAGGTCCAGAAAATAATGTAGTACAAGAAGTACGGTAGTGGTCCTGACTAGCCTGGGTAGCCAACCTACTTCAACTGGGCTACCTGTTTGGCAAACTAAATAATAATAATAATAATAATAATAATAATAATAATAATAATAATAATAATAATAATAATAATAATAATAATAATAATAATAATAATAATAATAATAATAATAATAATAATAATAATAATAATAATAATAATAATATTTACATTTCTATACCGCTTTACTTCCCCTTGGGGAACTCAAATGACGCAACACAATCTTAAATTAGATAATGTCCAGAAAGCAATAAAAACTGGAGATTGCTCTTTCCCCCCTAAATAAATGGAAACTGAAAATGTGGAGGAGACAGAATAAAATAAGTTTAATAGTTAAGGCTGTCCAAGCTAAAATTATAGTAGGAGTTCAGGAAATAAAAAGAAGAGGAATGATCTGAGTTCTCCGTAGTAAGCAGATGAAATCCTGTTGTATAATGAACACCTGTGGAAGGGAGATGTTGTCACAGATAGGGGTGGTTTTTAATAATGGAAAACTTCCTATTTCTATCTGGTGGCTTTTCAAACTCCCTTATAAGCCCTTTCATCACATGAAATAGCCACAGGATAGAAGGAAGAAGTCTTTACCCCAAATCCTCACCTTTGGTTAGTGTTAATAGTAGGGGGAAATTTTGGTAATTAAATACTTACTCTTTGTCATATTGCTCCATTGTCTTCTATATGATGAAAGAGAATCCATGGGAGTCATAATCGCTGTAGCTCCATGGATAGTTTATGCCTGTTGAAGGGTGCTGACATTACCATACTGGCAATGTCATCGGCCTTTAGCAGTGATAAGTTATGCATGGGACAGTTTTTGGTAATGTTACCATCCTACCATTGGCATAGGTTATGCAGCAGGATTTTAACAAAAACTTTGCTGTTTTTAGGTAACTGTTATGCTAGCATACTGCATAGAGGCCTATTGCTGTCTCTAAAAATGAAATTATAATGTTATGTATAACTTAGTCATTTCTGATTTATGACAATAATTTTGAATTATTGATTTCCAGAAGGTCCTATCATTAATGCACAAGCCTGGGTTTGCAAACTGAAGATACTGGCTTTCTTTTTATTTCAGTTTCTCTTATGTGTTAGATCTTTCTCTTTTTCTACTGTCTTCAACATTTCGCAGCATTACCGTCTTCCCCTTTTTGTCTTTCTTCCTGTGCTATGCGTAAAGTACTGTACAATAGTTTCTATTTAAATAAGTTTAAATTTAGCTAATGTAGGTCATTGTAGCATTGAATATTACATTTTTTCTTTCTCTTAAAACACAAATATATGAGAGTCCAACTATAGCTTTTTAGCTGTTTTTGGCCTGAATAATCTCTCTCTATTGGCTGCTAGGAGTTGTCTTTCAACCATACTTGGGAGCTCCACAGTTATCCATCATTCAACTCTTGATTTTGCCTTTTACTACTGTTCATCTTAGACAGATTATGTCCTGGTGTCTGTGTCGACCCTTACATTTTGCACTTCGAATCCCGATTTGCAATCTCCATATTGAAATGTGTACTTAATGTGTTCTGTTTAATTGTCTAAGGCTTTATGTGGAGGACTTCATGCATCTGTCTTTTCTTGGTGAAATAAACTATGCATTGATTTACTTGCATGCACTGTATTTGTGGCTATGCTGAAAAGGGTGAGGTACCTCTCACATTAAATGCAGTGAGAATGACATGGCCACAGAGCATTATGTCCTCTAAGGCAGGGTTGCTGAGCATAAGAAATTTGAGCTTAGTGTGTGATGTGGAAATCTGTTGCTTCTGGTTTTTACAAAATAGAGGGGATAGAGAAGAGCAAGATATGATGACAAGGTATAGGTTTGTTCAAGAGAGTCTAACTTGATCTTGCTGATTTGTGCAGGCACATAAACATGGGATGCATACCATACTGATGCCTTGTCTTTATTTAGAAAAATGATCTGAAATCTCTTCTTTGCAAAATTTAGCCTTTTTCTTCTTGTGTTATTTTTGTCTGTGTTAACCAGGCTATCTATTGATACTTTTGCTAAATAGGTTATAAGCGTGCCAGTTTTGTTCTTAGTAAAAATTGTATTTATGATGCATTAGGGGAAAGACATAATTCTCATTTGCAGCCATTTTCTTCTATATTTTACATTATTTTTCCTGCTATACCATGACCATTAGAATTCAGATAAGGTAGATTCTAAGCTACTGATCTTGCATTTCAATGTCCAATGGCAGAAGATTGTGAGGCAACTGAACAGGACTGAGCACAGCAGAGTTTTCTGAGAATGACCGTAGATCATGGCTTTACAGAAGATAACAGGAGCTGATAGTGTGCTGAGATAAAAAAGAATTTTGTCCTTAAAAATAAAGAGCCATAATTATGTTGCATGGAAAGGGATGGTGAAGGTTGAGGGCATTCTGTGCTTTTTGTCCAGGTTTATGGCACCATGTGTATTGGAATACATCATCTTGATAGAAAAGCAGGCACATAAGCTTGAGGAAAGTTGCACAAAGTGGGGTTAATTTAAATTGCATAGGAATTTTTGTTCTGTAGCTACATAAAACTTTCCAGAGTTGTGGAATCCCAATGGATTTAGGCTTGCGTACTGAAAGTGATGACACGTAGCCATTGTCTTGGGATAAGGAAGCATTTACTGCTGCCTAAATCTCTAGAGGGGATAGTGAAAAGAAGTGGAGAGACATGGAGAAGTTTTCCAAACTGTATTTATTCCTACCTTCTAATTCAGTAAGAGTTCTGAGTTACAGTATTCTACTTTTCAGACCAATGGTTCCTTCTTAACAATAGTCTTCAATATGAAACCTTATATAATTGTTATGACTTTTCCTTTGAATTATCCCCATTCTCTAAATTGGTCTCTGATTCTTTTCTATGTCTTTATTCTTTATGTTTAAAAAACAAAACAAAAGCAAGAGGATCTCACTTATGTAACTGATCAGTTGAGAGCCTGAGAACATACACTGATAAAATATAGCCTAGAATAGATAATAATAATTTTGTGTCAGAAATTCTTCTGGGTTGAAATGATTTTTGCAGAAGAAACTCTGCTCAGGAAATACCCAAATGAGGCTCCTTTCATGTCCCCAAGAGCTGAGACAGAGGTGGGTGCTCATTCCGTCATGCAGTACCCGGGTCTCGAACTGCTAACTTGCTAGCCTTTTAGCTAACAAGGTGACCTTCTTAACCACTGAGCCCCTGCTGCCCCTGTAGCCTAAATGCAAAAAGGGCATAAACAGAATATTCAGCTCATTGCAGAACAACCTCCCTGGAGGAAGGAGGTGCTGCTGCTCTGTCCCCACCGCCAAAGACTTTCACCTGTGGCGGGATGGGTGCTTCAAAGGGCGGGAGCCCAGACGTTGGTCTCTATCGGACTCCCCATGCCGCTACATGCGGAGTACCAACTTCTCCCATCGCTTTTCCAACCAGTTCCTTCTTGGCTTCTCATGTGGCCTGGCAGGCCGTGGGAGGTGAGAACGCGCACAGCGGTCGACGCTATGGCAGGAGACAGTAATGTTGTATCTGTTGTATGAGCTGCTGTGCTGCCTATATTTGATTGTATGCGTTGTATGCATTATTTTGTATTCTGTATTGCTCTGCTTTTTTATCATTGTTTAATCTATGCTGTATTTATGTATTGCTTTGCTGATATTGTTTTGCTTGTATTACATTGTATATTTGCTTTGTTTGTTGGCCTCCTTGAGTCACCCATTGGGTAGAGAAAGGCGGGGTATAAATAAAACTTGATTGAATGAATTAATTAATTAATCCAGAATCTGTAGTTCAGGCCCAGTTCTCTCTCTCTCTCTGCATCTTGCTGGCAGTTTATCCCAGCACTCTTAATAATTAACTAGAAGTAGACTAGGAGGTAGGCATGAGAGCCAGAGAAACAGGTAACAACAATACTTGATGTTTTTTTAGCCACAAAGGAATTGACTGAAACATCTGCTAAATGGGTGAATAGAGTGGTGCCTTCTGCAGAACATTTTTATTTATTTATTTTTATTTTATTTTATTGTTAAATTTCTATACCGCCCACTCAGCCAAAGCCGACTCTGGGCGGTTCACAACAGTGGGTAAAAACAGATAAAAACAAATAAAACAGATAAAAACCAGCAATAAGAAACCACCCCTAAAAAGAGAGGGAGCAGGCATCCTCCCCTATATTAACCACCCAACGGAAGCCACCCCTCCACCTGCACCCCAAACTTGGCCCGCCAGCCAGGTTTTAGTTCTTTTCTAAAGGGCAACAACTCCGTCTGGAGATGCAGTTCCACAGACAGGAGTTTCCAAAGGCCCGGTGCAGACACAGAGAAGACTCTCCTCCTTGTGCCAGAGAGGCGAGCCCCCCTGGCCGATGGGACTATTAGAGAGCCCCTCCGGTCCGCTCTGGTTGGACGGACATACGTTCTTAGGGCGATGCGGTCTCTAAGATACCCTGGCCCACTACCATATAGGGCTTTAAAGGTCAGAACCAGCTCCTTGAATTGCACCCGGAGGCAAATGGGTAACCAGTGCAGCTCCCGAAGCAGTGGTGAGGCATGAGCATAACGTCCACACCCCATCACCACCCGGGCTGCTGCATTCTGGACAAGCTGCAGCCTCCGAATGGTCATCAAGGGCAGCCCCCATGTAGAGCGCATTACAATAATCTAGTCTGGAGGTCACCAGAGCATGAGTGACCATAAGCAAAGAGTCCCGGCCCAGGAGCGTGCGCAACTGGCGAATCACCCGAAGTTGGGCGAAGGCCCTCCTGGCCACAGCTGCCACCTGTTCTTCTAGCAGCAGCTGCGAATCCAGGAGGACCCCCAAGTTGCGCATCGGGTCGGTCTGGGGCAAAATAGCCCCATCCAAAACCAAAGATGGTAGCTCCCGGGATAGCACAGGACCCCCCATCCACAGCCACTCAGTCTTACTAGGATTCAGCTGTAACCCATTCGCCCCTATCCAGACCTCAACCGCCTCCAGACAACTGGAAAGGACTTTGACTGCATCCCTGGGGTCCCCACGGGCCGAGATGTACAACTATGTATCATCCGCGTACTGATGGTACCGCACCCCGTGGGAATGGATGATCTGTTCATGTGCTTTGAGTAAAAATGACAGATCTTTAGATATACTTTCCCCCTATAATAGACAGACCAGCTGAATGGTGTAATAAAAATGAGCCAGTTCTACCCCTGTAGTGGTAGGGGGCAAGGATGATACATTCAGTGCACTCGTGGTCTTGAAGAATGTACATATTAGCACAGAAATAATTGGTTGTAAAGGGGTTGTAAGGTAATTACGGAAAGTGACAGTTCTATTCATTTTTAAAAATTCCTTGGAATGAAAGGGATTGTTTGAATTGAATGCTGGAGTAAAGTGCAGTGTTTTTTTGTGTTGGACCCCAATTAAAGAAAAGTACAGTTTGTTTAGCATCCAAAAGAATTTCGCTAGATTGTTGTAACTTACCGAATTGCATTTCTTTGCTTCTTTTATGAAAAGAACAATCCCAGGTGTCTAACTATCCTGTGTATTTTTTTTGTTTCTCTGCAGCTACTCTTACATATGATACTCTCAGGTTTGAGTATGAAGACTTCCCAGAAACCAAGGAGCCAGTTTGGATCCTGGGTAGAAAATACAGTGTATTAACAGGTATTTAATTTTGTAAATGTTCAAAGTAATTTGAGAGGCTCTAAATACTCTGTTATGCTGTCCTGAACCCAATTATCCCTTTTCTCTTTATAGACTTTAACACAAGATGTAGTCCTATTGCTTTCTTTCTCTTATTTTGCATCAATGTACTGTTTGAATATTTTCAAAGAAAGAAGCCATTCTTTAGAATAGGGATGGCAGAGAGGTCTCTGGATCCAATCTCTGAAACTATATGTCTTATGGAAGCTGAAATGTTAAAAAAATATTCTCTCAAACACATTATATAATTTTGTTTAACATGTATTTTTTCTAGCCTGTGGTGTAACAATCCGCTTACTCCCAGGTAGGACCTGGTAGTCCTCCGGCCTCCTGGTGATGGGATTGCGCCTGATCCTGCTTCCCTGGCCCAGATTGGACCCATCAGTTCAGAGCTTTTCCTATCAGTGTGCCCAGCCACTCCTGTCCGAAAT
Organism: Bradypodion pumilum; assembly: GCA_035047305.1. Taxonomy (NCBI): domain Eukaryota; kingdom Metazoa; phylum Chordata; class Lepidosauria; order Squamata; family Chamaeleonidae; genus Bradypodion; species Bradypodion pumilum. The sequence goes on along the minus strand of JAWDJD010000003.1, from coordinate 324,467,254 downwards.
CTAGGTAGTGAGCAAGGGTGCACGTGTGACTGGTGTAGATTCAGGTAACATGTGCCAAGTAATCACTCCAGAGTCTCTTCAGGCATTTTAGAAATATATTGAAAGCATAGCAAGATTCAGGATACAGTTCATGTCAAAGCAGAAATAAAGCAAGCTGCATGTTCCAGGGATAGCCCATAAGCCTATAGCGTCCCCCTTTCTCCAAAGCCTCTACATTTTGCCGGCTTGCAAAGCACACATTCCAGAGAGTGTCTGAATATGTGTGTCTGCCTCTTGGAGTTATCTCCTTCCCCCAGGGTCCACCTTTGGCCCTACCCCTCAGGGATTCCAACCAATGATCTTACAGCAAGACATGTCAATCACACATTAGGTTTCAGTTCTCCAAAGCCCTGAGGAAACCATGAGGCAAAAATGTTTACATTCTTTCTAACTCCCACTTATTTGAAATTGCCATTTTGCAGAGGCTAAAGAACAAGGCATGAAAAAGCACAGGGTATACTCTGCCCCATCACAATTGGTTCTCCAGATGTTCTTGGACTTCAATTCCTAGAAACCCTGATGAGCAGGTGTATCGACTTGGGCTTCTGGGAATTGAAGTTCAGGAACATCTGGAAAGTCATTTTGGAGTAACCCTGGTCTAGCTAAAAGAGACATTTCTATATTCTTGAATGCCAGGGTTATCAATTTAATTGAACCAGCATATAGCTATTTGCAGAAAGGTGTGAAGATAACTTGACATTATATTCTGTTTTTCAGAGAAAGAGGAGATCCTATTGGATGTGACCTCTCGACTTTGGTTTACGTATAGAAAAAACTTTCCAGCCATTGGTAAGAAGCTATTTTTATTTTCCTGACTGTAGTGTATTTATATTTATAATTTATTTATAATTCAAATTTCTATGCCGCGCAATCAGGCGAACCCGACTCAGGGTGGCTCACAACAGGATTAAAACATACATATTAAAAACATTTCTTATTTCTCTGATCATCTCATAGCAAAAGGAAGTCAACACGAGTTTTTCATTGGCATGTATTTGATAGGATCATAGTGTTCTTGGACTATCTGACATAATCATTCTGAGTATGAAGAATGTTTCAACTGTGCAGGTTTTAGAAAATAAATTTTATTTTTGCTTTTGGTTTGTGGCTAAAATTCACATTCCTAGCACCCATGGAAAGAAAAGTAAGTACAAATGTTTAAAAACACAGATGTTTGGAGGATATGAAGTAAATGAGTTCTGGAGGAGTGACTATATAGTTTTGGAACCTTATCTTTTTCATTATTATTATTTTTAAATTTTTATTATATAGCTGAAAGCCTGTTGCTTAGAGTAGTAAGTTGCACTAGAGTAGATTTATTGAATCTGTGGACATTTGATGAGTCAACTCCTTCATAAGTTCCATCAATTTAGGTGGGCCTACTCTAGATGCAACTTATAGGAATTTGGCTCACCAAATCTCTGCTGATTCAATGAGACTACTGTAGTGTGGCTTAGTGTGGCTTTCCATGTTAAATAACAGGCTTTCAACCACTGTACAGTTGGCCTCGGTTCCAGATAGGTATGCATTGGATGCAGGTACAGGCTAGCTTCTGGAAATACACAAAATTCTCATTACCACTCATTGTTTGTGGCACCCTTCTAAAAATGGTTTCTGTACTTTCTTTCTGGTTCTAGGGGGAACAGGTCCTACATCTGACACTGGTTGGGGCTGTATGTTAAGATGTGGTCAGATGATCTTTGCTCAAGCCTTAGTTTGCAGACACTTAGGCAGAGGTAAGTCAAATACCCATAATAATGATGTTGAGTAGGCATGATGCAAATAAAACAAGGTCATTAAAATTATTTTAGCTTCCAAGAACTACATGATACAGTAAGCCCACTGAAAATATATAAATTTATCCTTGGTAGCATTACTGTCCTCAAATTTTAAGATTTCTATTGGTTGGAATTATAGTTCACAACAATAACTACCATGATTACTTCTGCTGGTGGGTTAGCTTGTTTGCAATAAACAATGTGAATTTTTAGCATGGATTTGTTATATAGCTGTGATGGTGAACCTTGGCACTCCAGGTGTTCTTGGACTTCAGTTACTAGAAGCCCAGGTCAGCACTCCTGTTGATCACGGCTTCTGGGGATTGAAGTTCAAGAACTAGCTGAAGTGCCAAGGTTCACCATCACTGTTATATAGGAATGCATAGTAGGTGTTGTTCATAATACCACTCTGCAGGAATGGAAGTAAATACAGTACACAGCTGGAGTGTCTTAAACATGGTTAAAGTTGTCTTTAGTGACATAGCCAGCATTAAAAGTGAAAGTATAGAAAATATTGATTTTCCCTTTTTTTAGTTTTGACCAACTCATTTTCTGGATAATTAGAGAAAATACTCCTCAGTACTGCATTCTGATTCCTTCTGCAAATGTGTCTGTTGCTGTTAGCACGTAGAGAAAACAAACTGTATGTAGAATTGGGAATGTTTTGAGTATTTCTTCTGTTTCCCAGATTGGAGGTGGGTGAAAGGAAAGAAACAGACGGACAGTTACTACAATATTCTTAATGCCTTCATTGATAAAAAAGACAGTTATTACTCAATTCACCAAATAGGTAAGATTTTTATCTGTACTGTACTCATGCGAATGACTCACTTTTCTTTCCCTTAATATATTCTGGAAGATGTGGGATCTTCTGATTTCATTTTACCAAGAGGCCACTCGTTCTGTTTGAAAAGAATTTGGACTCTATACTGATGCGTCTGATCAGAATGTGCATTACAAGTCTCAGAGATTGGCAATAAATCATAACATTTATATTTTAGTAAAGTAGTTGCTTTAGCTACAACTTGGAAAAGTGGTTGCATTTTTTGTGTTGGGGCAGGGATTATTTTTCCTAGGCCCCTTTTCCCAGTCAGCATGACCATTCTACAACAGCATGATCTCATATATCTCTACTCCATTCAGTTAGATTCTTTTCCAGAAGAATATGTCTAGAAACCAACCCTAGAACTCACCCAAGTCAAGCTGTTTGCATTTTGTAATAAGCATTCTAAAAATTGTGTCAGAGAAGCAGTCTGCAATCAAGAGACCTTGTGGCGCAGAGCACAATAATTATCTGGTAGGCTAGATCTTCAAATCACTTGTTACAGTACCAATAAGAACTCCTGGTGTTTTTGCTTGTCAGAATATAATATGGTATCAATTCAAAAGTAAAGCACAGTGGCAAAAAGGAGTGTGTATTTATTCAAACCCTTCAAACCTCTTCTCTCTTGAGCAGCAAAATCTTTGAAGAGGTTTATTTAGAAGAGGAACCTCAGCTTTTTATTCCACTGTGTGATGGTTTTTGCTATTATTCTGTTAGTGACGTTCTGAAACCTAGTCTTGAGAAAACATCTAACCTTCTTTCAACTCAGGCCAATCCATGAGAGTGACAGTATGATTTTCTTCAAAAGGGCTCTTTTTATGTCCAACACTAGGAGAGCTAGGCTGAGTTTTTCATTAGATCCCCATGCCAGGCAGTTGCAAATTACAAGCTAGTGGCAGGATCTAGTCATATGGTTACACCTTTTGATGGTAGACCTCTATCATGTTCAGTCATTATTTGATCCCATCCACTGTCAGCTTCATGGGGAATTATAAGGAAACAAAAATAGTTGAAATAGTTTCCGGGCTAAGGAGTAGTTCTAGACCAGGAGTCAGCAAAGTTGGCTCTCCAGATGTTCTTGGACTTCAATTCCCAGAAGCCCTGATCAGCAGGTGTATTGTACTGACATGGGCTTCTGGTAATTGACGTTCAAGAACACCTGGAGAGCCAGGTTTGAGGAACCCTGTTCTAGAGGAATAACATAGAAAGCAATGCAAGTTCGATTTCCAAATATATCAAGCAACTGCAGCTCTGTTTAGTGAGAACTATGTGTGTGTTGTGTTTGTCAATGTCAGGTATTATTCTATAAGAACACAATGATTTTTCAAAACAATGAACAGCTACAGCAGATCTAATGCCTTACCTTGTAGAAGTACTGTACTGCTTTTGCGCTTCTGTTGATGCTTCCCCCTGCCTATTGAGTATTAACGCCTTTTCCATTTCTTATTATATATGTATGCCTCATGTGTGATAAATCTGCTTCTTTAATTCTTACATAACCACACATTATCTGAATAAAGAGAAGATGGTTGTTTGAGATACAACACCTCATTATTATTTTTAATAGTATTTTGGATAAAGAGTATCAGGGCATGTCAGTTACAATCTGTAGTAGTGTGTAAAGGCCACTGAATGATATTATAGATCAATTATGATTTGTTTGTTGCAGCCCAGATGGGAGTTGGAGAGGGGAAATCCATAGGCCAGTGGTATGGACCAAACACAGTTGCTCAAGTACTCAAGTAAGTGCTTGGTGATTCCTATTATTATGAGTATTCTTGTCCTCAGAATATTTTTATTAATATTCACACAATAGAAAGTGACAGCTTGAGCCAACCACACTCCCATGGGTAATAATGGAAAACCAAATTTCTTCTAAATGATATTAATCTTAACTAGCCAAAAGTAAAATATACAATATTTCTAGAAAAATGGTTTCTTTTGTAATACTGAGAATCATTTGATCTCTTATTCTTTGGCATGTTATAGTAGAAATGGGCTGTGTATGATGAACACAGGCATTTACTATTGTATAACACTTTGTCCTATATGTCAGGGGAAAATTAGATAAAATTCACAGCTCACTTTGTCTCTTAAAAAGTTAGTATCACAGAAAAAAATACAAGTGATTCAGTACAAGTGAACATTTCAAGAATTTAATATGTACAGTATAATCTTTTTTCCTAAAGCCATTCCTGTGAAGCTCTTAGAATCTCCAGTCCTCTTCTATGGCTAAATCTATGAACATGTAATCAAAATAATATAATTATTCTCCGTACTTTCTGTGAATCCCCACTTGTGGATTCTGCGCCTGCGCAGAGCCGTGACTGGAGCTTTTAAGCTGATTGGATAAACAGATTTGTGCTTAGGACCACCCACCGTGCCGCCCACCCTTTGGCGCCATTTCGCGCTCTTTCCTCAGTTCTCTTCTCTATAATTTCTCCCTCATATTCTTTTTTGTTGCCTCTGTTTCTCTCCACTACTTTTCTTAAATAAGAATAGTCCTGCATGATCAAACCAAATGCCCACCTCATTTAGCATTGTAATGGCCAACCAGATAATTCTGGGAAGCCCACAAGCGGTATGAGTTCCATAGCATGCTCCTGTTTATGTTTGTGATCATTTATCTCCCATATTCCGAATTTTACACTGCAAAACCCTTCAAAACGACACGTTCCAACTCTGTTCTTTATAATGTTCCATGTACGTGGAAAGTGCCATAATAAAGGCTCCAGGTGAGCCTCAGAAGACATCATCCCATAACCTGGGTGTCAACATTGAGAAGACCTTGGTGAAGTGTGTAGATAGGCTTTAAATACCAGTGAGGAATTGTTTCTGAATGATCAATACAGTCAAATTTTAATGAAGTATAATCTCTCTTGAGCTTACTATGGATCTGCTTATGAATTGTTCTGTGCTCTGGAACCATGCTGCTTATAAGACTAAACAAATGACAGTAGGCTTCCTTAGCTAGCATACTGCCTTCCTTGTCATTGCTTTATTCTGTTTTCCTCTAAACTGCAGTTGTACCCTTGGATGTTAGTAAGGGGAAATGGAATGAACTGTACAATTAGAGCTCTATGTTTTATTCAGCCTCTCAGTTAACACACGTACTGTGCAAGGAGTCTATATCACTATACTAAGAAGTAGAAAAACATGAAGATGAAAACCTTGAATTGCAACATCAATACAGGATTTTCCAAACTAGTACAGTACTTTCACATACCGTATGTTTTGGGCTTATTCTGGATTAGATTGGATCAAATCTTGTTTTGCAGAAAGAATGAACTAAATCCAGTGGTTATTTCTACCTAGAGTAGACCCATTGAATGAATAGAACACTTGTGTAAATCCACTGATTCAGTGAGTGTATAGAGTTGGAACTAAATGTTAAAATTTAGCTGTAGATGTTCCAAGCTAAGAAAGTGATTCTGAATCTTTGAGGGAAACCTCCTGGGGTCCCCCATTCCATCTAGTTTTTTGTCCATTGGACAGTGTTAGAAAGCTTTTTTTTTTTTTTTTACTAAAACCATTTTCCAGAGAGTACCCACTTTTAAGTTAACAAAAATCCATTAAAATGGTTTTTATGAATAAATTGTGCAAATTAGGCTCTTTGGTCAGCGCCCCCCCCCCAACTCTTTGAGAGTTTGGCCCTCAGGCTGCCAAAAATTTGGGAAATAGCCTATTGTTCACCTCTGTTTTAGCATAATTCATGTGTAAATATACATGCACTGAGAAATTTATGTAATAAGTGGCTCAGGAATCTGCTTATTAAAATGGTAGGAAAGGTGACGCTGGAATGCTGTATTTGCTCTCTAATACTAAACTTGCCCAGCTAGATTCTGACCAAAGCAATAGGATCACAGCTATGTAACTTTCTGGACTGGCTTTTCTAATGGGTTTATAATTAAAATAAATGATTTTTTTTCTACCTCTAGAAAGCTTGCCACTTTTGACACATGGAGTTCTTTGGCAGTGCACATAGCCATGGACAATACTGTTGTGATGGAGGAAATACGTAAGTAATGATATGCTTTTAGGTGTGTGTATGCGTGTTTTTGATGAATACAAATCTGAATCGACTAAAAGCTCTTTTGTATTTCGTATATTTTGAGCATTATTGTGTTGGCATAACTTCTTGTGATAGAACCCAAACTGGGCACTGGGAGCATGTAATCTAAAGTACTTTAAAGCTTCCTATCCTGTTAGGTTCTTGGGCTCTTATGATTCCTAAAAGGAGAAGTACAGGAAACTTTACATGAATTTAAATTAAATGCTTCCAGCACCTGATCCATGTTTTGCTGGCCTAGAGTTGCACAAGAGGGGTTTGCCTATTATTTCAACACATTAAGAGCTGTGAATTTGAAGCAAGCCCTTATTGTGGCATTTACAGAATAGGGAAGGAACACCAATGAGCAACACTGGTTGTAAATATTTCACTGGCTAATGTGATAGGTCTTCTTTAACTCAATAACCAGTTAAGGTCTCTTGGCTGAATGAATATGTAATATCTACTCTGGAGTAGGAGCACAAAGATTACTATTGATACAACATTCTGAAGAATCCATGCATTGCTTGGTAGGAATATTATAGGTGCTATTCCTACTACTTCTGTTTTTGGCTGGACTGGAAAAAATACTCTGTCTAAAACCTTGGAGAGCTCCATCTACTGTCTGCAAACAGGATGCTGCTTGTGAGAGTAGTGGTCTGACAGAATATAAGAGTGTTGTATGCTCACATCCAAGCTTCTAGTGAACGATGTGGCCTTTTGTATGTCAAAATACTTTGGATACAGTATTTTTGTATCGTTGATTAGGGATCTTTGTGAAATGTACCAGGTAACATGTAGGGTGATATTTATCATGGGATCAATTTCTCTAGAGTACTTGGAGTAGCACTACAGCCAAGCGTAATACAGTGAATCTTTTGATGAGGTTGTTTCTGCTTATGTCTTTGCTGTTGATAGGGAGGTTGTGCAAGTCCAGTTATCCATGTCCTGGAGCTTCAGCATTTCCTGCTACAGAATCAGACTTACTTTTGAATGGGTATCCAGATGGAGCAGAATGTACCAACAGGCTATTACTCTGGAAACCTTTAGTGCTGCTGATACCTCTTCGCCTTGGGCTCACAGATATCAATGAAGCCTATATTGAAACACTAAAGGTTTGAATAATTTTAACTGCCTAGTTAGTGCAAGTATGGAATGTTAAATATATATATTTTTAAAAAATACCTCCACTGTTAAATTGCCTGCTATAATAATTTCATGTCAGAGATTATTCTGGGTTGAAAGGATTTTTGCTAGAGAAACTCCAATAAGGGGACGGCCAAATGAGGCTCATTCATGTCCCCAAAAGCAGCCCTCAGGTATCGAAACCTGACTTTCTAGTCTCCAAGCTCAGCTCTCCTGGTGGCTTAATGGTTAAGATGCTGAGCTTGGAGACTGGAAGGTCGGGTTTCGATACCCAAGGGCTGCACTTGGGTACATGAAAGGAGCCTCATTTAGGCATCCCCTGAGTGGAGTTTCTCCAGCACAAATCCTCCTTTCAACCCAGAGTAATCTCTGACACGAAATTACCTGTTTATACGTATAATTCACAGTACAGTAGTTTATTTAGCTCTGTTCTCACTGCTGATCTACTCACAGAAGCATTGTAAGATTAAGATCTGTTGAGTGTGACACATTTAAAATTAAATCTGAGATACATGAAGTGTGTATTGCTTCACTTGCAATATTCAGCAATGTCAAACATAGAGGAATTCTGTACTGTATGTGAAAACAGTATCTGAAGTGATACGGAGTGTACCTGCTGTAATCTATGCAGCTTACATATTTGATGATGTCTAAATCGCTATATTTAATAATCATGTACTTAGTTTTCCTTTGTGTTCACTCAGATCTTTTGCAGATCTGTTAATAAAATGATCAAGGCTGCAGTGCTATGCTTGTTTATCTTAAATGACAATAGGTCTGATTGAAGCTTATGAACTCAATTCTGAATAAATACACAGAAGACTGTGTTGTTTAGCTATATGTTTATGAAGATATTTTAACCCTATATTACTCTTTGCCAGGATGGATGTTCCAGTTTCTCCTGGCTTTGATGTTACTCACTTCACATTTGTTATTTTCCAGCATTGTTTTATGATGCCACAGTCCTTAGGAGTCATTGGAGGGAAACCTAATAGTGCTCATTATTTCATTGGATATGTAGGTGAGTAACAGTCAATTCCAGAAGCAACTATACTAACTACATCAGTGAGTTGCCTAGTTAAGAATTCCACTATAGCAGTGATGGTGAACCTTGGCACTCTAGGTCCGTGATGGTGAACCTTGGCACTCCATATGTTCTTGTACTTCAATTCCCAGAAGCCCAGGCACCTTGTGAATATACACGAATGGATTTACAGTAATACCTCATACAAAGTCCGCTTCATACAACATCGAATTCATACAACATCGCCTAATTTCTTGAAAAAAGTTACCTCATACAAAGTCGCTCAACTTTGTATGAGGCATTCAGTTTTTCCCAGGTTGCATTGTGCCTGGGCATTATAAAATACTGGACACATGCGTGCATTGCTCTCGTGGGTTTTGCACAAGGCAAAGAGTGTTTAGGAGTAGTTTTGAGTGTGATTTTGTATTATTATTTTTAATTTTTCATCAGAATTTTTAGAAGTATTCCTGGGATTTTTGCAGCATTCTTCAGGTTCTTGGACAATCAGGGTTGTTTGACATGTTTTTGTAATATATTTAGCCTTTAGACAATGTTTTCTTAAAGTTCTGTCAGTTTCCTTAACTTTGCCCTGAAGTCTGTGCTGTTACAGTACAATGTATCTCTATGGAAACGACGTTGTACGAGGCATCGCAGCAAGGATTTGGACGTTGTATGAGGCATCGCGGCTAGGATTTTGCATGCCTCATACAAAGTCCAAATCCGTATAAAGTTCAAACTTGTGGAACCAAGTTTGGACGTTGTATGAGGTATCATTGTACTGCGATTCATCCAGCCCGTGCCGCCCTCATCGCTCCCGGAAGTGGAAGTAAAACAAGCCCGTGCGGGCACATTTTACTTCCGCTTCCAGGAGCGATGAGGGCAGTGCAGGGCGGGTGAATCGCAGTAAACCCAATTTTGTGGATTCACAGGGGACTTGGGCTTCTGGGAATTGAAGTCCAAGAACATCTGAAGTGCCATGCTTAGAAGTATTAGTGAGATAGCCTCTAGTACAGTGATGGTGAACCTTGGCACTCCAGCTGTTCTTGAACTTCAATTCCCAGAAGCCCTGATCAGCAGGAGTGGTGACTTGGGCTTCTTCTTCTGTGTCTAGGCTAGACGTGAAACTACCAAGGTGAAACTCACCTTTTGGTGAGATCATTCTGCAGTTCCTTTCGCCTGTCCCAGTGAGAGAAAGATTAGCTGGCAACACAAAAAACTGTATAAGAGAGCCATTGTGATGTGATACCTTCTGAATACTTTGGCCTGGATCAGGGGTGGGGAACCTGCGGCATTGAGGGGAGCCTGGGCTTCTGGGAATTGAAGTTCCAGAACACTTGGAGGACTATCCTGTTTCCTTTGGGTTTTTCAACCTTGGGCCTCCAGGTGTTCTTGGACTTCAGTTCCCGGAAGCCCAGACTCCCCTTAGGGGAGCCCAAACTTTTTGTGCCAGGGGTCTGGCCATGCCCTGGAACAGCTGAACTGGCCTGAACACTCCCCTGGAAATAGTCATGTTTGCACATGCGTGTCAGGAACCACTCCCGGAAGTGGTTCTGGACATCTCTGCGCATGCACAAATGCATCCCCACCACTTCTGGATGTGGTTCAGGACACATATGCACATTGGTGGGGGTGTCCCCTATCCACTTCCGGGAGTGGCGAGGGCTTCGGGGGCTGGATGAATTTGTGGGCTTCAGGGGCCTGATATGGCTGTAGTTTGGGCACCCCTGACCTAGACCATCCATAATTGCTGGCCATTGGCCAATCTGTCTGGTGTTGCTTTTTCTTTGTGTCAGAAGCAGTCCAGTGTTGCTTCTGCAGCAGAAAGCTCAGCCAACATGTCCCTGGTGTTGCCCAGGAGATGTCCAAATGTGGTCATAGTTTTCACATTCTTTGGGGAGGGCTCCTTTCATATCCTGCTAGGTCTAGGAAGTGTAGACCAAAAGCCCTGAGGGCACCAGGCTAGGGGAAATTTCTTTAAGACATACGTGACTTTTGCAGTCCTATCTGGCTGCGATTCAGCAGTGTAACTGCAGTGGCTTTTATCTCATTGGGAAGTTTTGTATTGTGTTTCCTTCAACTCATTCTCTTTTTTTCCAGCTGAAGAACTAATCTATCTTGATCCACACACAACTCAGCCTGCTGTGGAGCCTCTGGAGAGCAGTCACATCCCTGATGAGAGTTTCCACTGCCAACATCCACCCTGCAGAATGAACATTGCAGAGCTTGATCCTTCGATTGCTGTGGTATGTGTCTGAAGTTCATTTTCATATTGAACAAGGGCTGCATTTAGAGACAGTCTTTCAGTTTTCTACTTACAAACCCATCTCTATTAAAGGTGCAAGTGTTTTGCTAATCTTTCTCCTCATCTTTGCAGTAACGACTCTTTCCTTTCTCTTTCCTCACCTCACTAGAGTAGATCCATCACTGTATCAATCTTTTTAGCTCTCAAAGTGTGTCTCCTTCTATATTAAAGATATACAGTTTTACATTTAAAGAATGTGACATGATTGCTTCCCAGCCTTTTAAGCTTATATATTTTGCATACTAACTCTTTCTTTTACAGGGATTTTTCTGCAACAATGAGGAAGACTTCAATGATTGGTGCCAGCAGATAAAAAAGGTTTGTTTTGAAGCAAATCCTTTGAGGGGAAAACTCAAGAATATATGACCAAAATTTTTAACATTTATAAGAGCAAATCCAGCTTTAGTGTCCCTCAGTCAATAATCAATGATAGGGCTGAGAGGGGGGATTGTCTAATTCATAGAATTCCAATAATACGGATGTACTTTGATGGCGCATAGCAATAACAATCTATTGGAATAAGTACAGTATTAATGTCAAGATACTGTGTTGCCAAGATTTCCCTTGCTTGATTTATTTGAAGCAAAGACCACCTCTGATCACCAAGTGTCAGCAGAGGTGACTGTTCTGGCAGTAAACCAATAAGATAATTTCCTTTTAACCTCTTTTCCTGTTGCTTTTCATGGGAAGATCCTCTTGACATTCCTTTAAAATTGATAGATGACAATTTTAGTTCTTTTTTTAAAGGCAGCTGACAACATCTGAGGCTGTAGTTCTTATGTGTGCTTCTCTTTCAAGCAGATCTTCTAGGACAGGGATTCTCAACCTGTGGCCCGCAGGCTGGATGTGGCCCGTAACACCATTTCATATAGGCCCCCCACTGCCTCCACCACACCAGGAAGTGCCAAGTGGTGGAGGCAGGGCAAAATAGCCGTCTGACCCCCGAGCCTGTCTGAGGGAGTGTGACCTGGCCCCCGGCTTAAAAACATTGAGAATTCCTGTTCTAGGAAAACATGTATTATGAGATGACAACAAATAAACAGCAGCTGTAATATAGAAATCCAGAAAATGTCAACATATAAAAAGTAATGCTAAAAAATAAGTAGCACTGCAAATGGTAGCAACAGCTTTACTAAAAGTTGGTGCACGTTAGGGACACATTAGATGTTCTGTTTAATGGGATGTAAATTAGACATGGCTAATTTGTCCTTTTGATTTTAATGAGACTCAAACTTTCTATGGATTGAAGTCTTTTAAAAGGCAGATTACAAAAAAAAGTCTTGACTTGGGATAAAAAATATATCACACTGGGTGTCTGATACATGTCCCCGGAACAATCATGGAAAATTGCTCCACAGTTGGAGGTTCCTCTTCAATAAATACTTGACTTAAAGTTTCCTAAGAAAGCTACAAAATTATAGGTACTGTGTTGGGCAGTTAGAGGAAATCTGAATATTAAAAGGAATTACAATTTCATTACATGTGATATACAGTAATACTTTTACACAAGTTTTTGTTTTTGCATCTCATAGTACTGTTTCAGGCTGCATATTGAAGGAATAAATAAATGAATGAAAATAAGATAAAACTGGGTTCGAAGACAGGTACATTGAAAAGCCCTACAATTTCTCTTATTGTAGAATGTAGGCTGTACTAAGATTTCAGTAGAACGAGGGGCTACTAGGTCAAAAAGTCTGTAATGCCATAATGCAGAATGGTAGAAAATGGAATAATAATATTGGTTCTTTGCTCAGTTGAGGGTAATTTCCCTCCTGTTAACTTTTGTATTTAAAATCCAGTTGCTTAACTTTATGCTAGCATAACCCTTTCTTATGTTTCATAGGCAGGGCTATGTATAATCTATGCTTTTAATATATAGTATTTAATTGTTTTTCTTTTACATAATGGTTCTTACTGGCTGACATGAAAAGGTGAAAATAACTATACATGACATCCCTGAATGGTGGTATATCTGAGCTCCTTAGGCTAAATAACCAATTGTTATTCCTACAAGAATGAAGCCATCAAATTCCCAAAACTAAATATAAGGTTTGACTTATCAAAGACTATTTGATTCAGTGAGGCTGTGCTAGTTGATACTAACAGTTGGATTTAGCCTCAAACTCTGTGAAGCACTGTCCATATAAAAATTGTCAAGGATGACTTTGCAAGCTTAAGGACTAGAAACCTGGAAATAAAAACCCTCTAAGCTCCTGCCCCAGTGTTAAGATTCTAGGGAAGTTGAATTTTGCAGCATTTGTCTATTGTTTTATTGACTTTTCTGACTTAAAGATTATTCTTTTCTGTAACATCATTGAGTCTCGCTTAACAAGCTAAAAAGCTTGATCAAGAAATTGTCAATTAATACCCCTCATTTCTGTTCCCTTTTAATAGTTGTCAATGATTAGAGGAGCCCTGCCAATGTTTGAACTAGTAGAGCATCAGCCTTCACACTTCTCTAGCCCTGATGTTTTGAATCTCACGCCAGGTAATGCTTACCTGTTCCCCCAATAAAAGAGCGGCAGAAGGGGTATTTTGCTATTGTAGATGTTTTCTTACACCAAATATGTCATTAATCGCCATGTTTCACCGTTAAAGTTAAATTTGTGTAGGTTTCAATGGGTCATATGGAAAGGGGCATGCATGTCAGTCGCAGAAGGCTCACACATCTTTTGCCTGTTTAATGTAAAGATCCACAGGAGAGGCTGTGGGTTGAATGGGTCTGCTCAGAGCCCAGCTGAATTTTACAATGTCCACTGCAGATCTTACGTTAAATGCATGTGTGGGATTCTTAGATGGAAACTTAGGAAGTGGAGGCTATTTGTCTCCCCTCCATTCATTGACTCCCACATATACAGTATTCAGATTGAATACCTCAATGGGGCTATTGCAGTAGTCTTTGGTTTCTTTTGATCCCATGGAACTGTGGCATAATGATGAAGCAGAAGATGGCGTTCTCAGTTAAGAACATTTATTTGGTAGTACAAAAAAATCCCCTTAAAATCAAAACTTGTTTTTATAGTTACAGTACTTTGCCACAGCTCTTTCTATTTATTAATCTATGATTATGTACATCTCTTGTGTGGGATTTATTCTCCTTTATCATGTATATTATTAGCTGACACCTTTGGCTGGATTTGGATTTGATTTTTGTGCATGCACCAGCCTTACTGAACCAGAACCCCTGATTTCTGGGAATTAGAAATTTCTCTAAAATGATGATTTGTTGTCATTGCAAAACTTGATCAGCTATAGCTCAAGAACCTAGGTTATTTTATTTGTGACAGCAACTTTGGCTGGGCAGCTGTTTAGGAAAAGTATGTGAATTTTTATTTTATGTGTCTAATGAAAATGTACTGCATATCTATAACCTTTAATAATGGTGCAAAGTGAAATAATATCTATTAGGTGGAACCCAAATGTTTAACTGGTTTGCCCTAAGCCCGTGATGGTGAACCTTGGCACTCCAGATGTTCTTGGACTGCAATTCCCAGAAGCCCAAGCCCCCATGAATCCATATGAATGGGTTTGCTGCAATTCATCTGGGCCCCGTTGCTCCTGGAAGCGGAAGTAAAACATGCCCATTCGGGTGGCTACACAGGGTCCTCCTCGTGACCTCGATTGAGCCTTGGGTCACGAAACAAGTGTGCGTGGCTTTGAGGGGTTTGCTCCGCATCTGGTGCTGAGTCAGCTACGTGGACCCTCTGTGCCCAGTTCTAAACTGGTTCATAAAATGGCGACCCTGGGGTGTAACAGGTATCTGGTGGCAATTCTAAGATAGCAAATTAGAAACGGTCCCGTTATGAGCCGCCACCCCTTCAAGATAAAACCACAGAGAAGGGTTGGCCCTTGGAGGTTCTAGGGGTGTGGTGCGGTTTACCTTCCAGGAGAAACCGGACAGAACTGGTCTTCTACTCCCTCCTTAGAGAATTGAAAGTCTTCTCTGGAAGCTTTGATACACCCCTTAGAATAAGGCCTGTGAGAAATAAGCCTGCCTTCTCACCCTTATCTCCTTTCTGCTTCTTCATTCCCTAATTGCAGGAGAGATGACGCTGTTTGCAGATTTCAGCTAGCAGCGTATTTTATTGTAGCAAAATAAAAAGGCATGACAAACAAAACAGTTCTTCTAATAAAGTTTCTAAGCTATTCTTGATACATAACTAATAGATACTAATTAAAAGTCTACGTGGGCTGTCCGCCCCATGTAAAAGGACATGGATGGATCAAGGCATGATTGAAATCAAAATGAACAGAACTTCCCCTAGCTTAGGAAAAGCTTGTCGCGGACCGAGAATCGGGGTCCGGTTTAAATAGGCATTTTGAGGTGTCCCCTTCCCGTCAGAATCCCGAGGATTCATTTGATGTCCAATGTTATGTCTGACTCCCATCTATTTAGTCACTTGCAGGTGTTGCTTATCTGATTTTCCCCATCTTCGCGATCTCTCGAAGGTGGCATTCTCATGTGATAATGACCCAAGTATTTGTCCTTGGATACTTGGCAAGCTTTTGTCTTGCTAATGAGCTATCCATCTATGTAGTGTGCGTGCGTGGTTGGTATGCAAAATGGTGTTACAACTGCTCTGGCTGAGGTCAGGATACTCAGGCCCAGGGTGCTTTAAATCAAACTACAATGTTACCTAAGCTAATACAACGTAACTTAAGTGAAAAAGTAACTTCCTTTGAGGATTCCCCTGACATCTAGAGTCAGATACGACTGGCTTTCGAGCAAGGGCGACCTTTATCTATCTTCATGTATGTGATATGCAAAAAAAGGTACTGTTTCAATGTAAGAATTTAATGTTGTAACATCTTTAGCATTCCACTGTTTCCAGTCAAGGAAAAATGTGTTCTCCAACATCTAGTTACAATACATAGGAAGCTTGTGTTGTTGATGATCCATGTTCTAAATCAGTGATGGTGAACCTTGGCACTCCAGCTGTTCTTGAACTTTAATTCCCAGTATCAGGGATGTAAGGTAAAGGTAAAGGTTTCCCTTGCTCGAAAGCCAGTCGTATCCGACTCTAGGGTGTAGTGCTCATCTCTGTTTCTAAGCCGAAGAGCCAGCGCTGTCTGCTTCTGCAGACGTTTCCGTGGTCATGTGGCAGGCATGACTAGACACGGAACGCTGTTACCTTCCCACCGAAGTGGTCCCTATTTATCTACTTGCAATTTCTTGCTTTCGAACTGCTAGGTTGGCAGGAGCTGGGATGAAGACGGGAGCTCATTTCCGTCCTGCAGTACTCGGGAATCGAACTGCTGACCTTCCGCTTCCCAGTCAGCGTCTTAGCGACTTGAGCCACTGCACGTTGGGCACCCAGAATACTTCTTTTGGGAACACCCGGCAGGGCGGACCTTCGATCCAGCGTCCTGCTTGCCTTAATGAGCACTCCTCACCCTAGCCCGATTCGCTGGGGTACAGGGACAGAGTAGCCTTCTGCATATGGCAGGTAATATTGATCACTTGGCAGAAGCTAGGCTTCTTAGTGCTGAGGTCTATGACACACAGCTGACTTGCTACTCCCCCTCCCCTTAACAGACAGAGCAACCCCTCTCACCGACTTCTGGAAGGCTTCCGGTGTTGAAGTGATGAGAACAAGTGGAGCCACTTCTGCTCTGCTGGGTTTCCTTCTCCTCCTTTACAAAGGCAGGCAAAACACAACTGGCTTTTGAAGATTTATTGAAGGAAACACAATACTGGATACAGATCTTAAATTAATCTACACTACATAAAACACAAGCTAATAAAACAAATAAATGAAATAAAATCTTGCTAACTCCCTAGCAGGTTCAAGCTTGTTGGTTTGGGGCAGTTCTGCCCCTCATGGCTGAGTTTTAGCCCCGAAGAGTCATGTTGGGCAGCTATCAGACAAGAGCTCCCGCTGAAATCAAGTTCATGGTGTTAAGAGACAAGGGTTCCATCCTTGCTCCCAAAGTGCCTTCTGAGTGCTCAGACTGGGCTCCTTTTATTGAGAAAAGGTGCTTTGGAATGTGGTGATCTAATGGGAAAGCACCTCCGTGCTGTCTTCGTGGACATTTGCAGGTGCAAATGCTATCTGTTTGGCATGTGGCCCCCACCTTTGCATTCCCTGGGAAAGCTCAGTTCTGCAGGTGTCCTGGCAATTATAATTTGATTGACATGAGTGGTGATGTTGTCTCCCTTGTGGTGTGGTCAGCTGGTCTAGCTGTCAATCAGTTCCCTCGTGGGACTGCAAGTGTTTCTTGGAATGTGTCCAGTCCTGGACACTCACTTTTCCCTCCTCCCTTTGGGGAGGCAACTATCCTAACTATGCATCAGTTTCATGTCAGGTTAACAGCCTGGCATTCCAACGTGCTTTAAAATGAGAGCTGGCTTTCTAAGCCTAAGAAAACTACAATATGTGTCATAACACTACATGGATCAAATCTTACCTTAAAATCAAGTCAAGGTCCCATGTGGAAACCATGACATCCAGAAGCCCTAATCAGCACTCCTGCTGATCAGGGCTTCTGGGAATTGAAGTTCAAGAACAGTTGGAGTGCCAAGGTTCACCATCACTGTTCTAAATCCTCTGAGAAAACAGTTTCCTCCTGCTCCCAAAACACACTCATGTCCCTGGGTTGCTTGATATAACTAATCTCTCATAGGTAGATCGGACTTTATAAATAGTCACGTCTCAATTAATAATGCTGGTATACTTTTGTTGTTGTTGTTATCTTGCAGACTCTTCTGATGCAGACAGACTGGAAAGATTCTTTGATTCCGAGGATGAAGATTTTGAAATCTTATCTCTTTAATCACACACACAAGAAGCTAACTCTGCCAATTTACGTTGTAGGGGGAGGAGGGGCTCTTCGAAGAGCCTCGGGCTACCAGCTTTCATAGGTGCTTGTCGACATCCCTGCCCTCCCATCCACCACAGCATTCTGTGTAGCCTTCAAGCAGAGAGTGGGGTTTCTGCCGGGGGATGAAGAAACAGGTCATCATTCAGGCCTTAATAGCTTTAGTCAGGCTTTTTCAGCGCAAGAGTACCTGCAGGAAAGGGAAGCAGTGTTGGCGAAGAGCTGAAGATTATTTTTATGTTTGTGGCCCAAAAAGCCCAGCAGGAATATCGAAAGCCCTTCTAGTGCCTGGTTTTTACAAGGTCTGTTATTTTGGGAAAACTTAATCCTATTTGTTTCTCCCTCCACCTCCATTTCTTTGTAGTGTGACGTGAAAACCAGCATAAAATAATACAGCCACATGGCTATGAGCTATCTCTCTAGTTCAGGAGAGCACGTTTTCTTTGCCACTTGAGGGTCCCTTCTCTCACCTGTCGGAAGGCAACAGACGTTGCTATGTGTGCGTTTGCTTTTCTCCAATATAGTGCTTCCATCTAGATCTGTCACTCCTCCTAAGTTGTGAAATTTCTCTTGATCAGAAACACACACCGTATGTCCGTGATGTCATTCAAAAAGTAGCAGAAGCACTTTGTGCACAGACAGTGTTACAGAATGACATGCTCTGGAGATAACAGCTGAGACGTTTTGTAAGGATAGCACTTGGGAGTTGTGCTCCTTCAAGAAATCAACAGCAGTTGCAAAAGAATGAAATGAAAAGTTAGACAGGACATAGCTTTATTGAACGTAATCCAAAGCCCACATAGATTTTTAAAAATTCTGTATTAAAAATATGGTGTCTGCTATTTAATGTGATCTTGGTGGAAACATCCACTAGCTCACTTGAACTGAAAGTATCTCTGATTCCTTCATTTGACTCAATTTTCTTTTTTAAAAAAGAACCTGACCATGAAATTAGAAGATTGCACACTGATAATGAGTTTTCATTTAACATTAAAGTGCTTGCGAAGTGTCAGAAGCACCCCCTTCCCCAAACACTCTACTTTCTCTCTTTAAAACAGGACCTAAGGCTGAACTTATGTGATGGTAATACATTTCCAGCATGTCGTTCTTAATGAAGAAACATGTGATGCTTTTGGGTTGCTAGGGAAAGGTTAATTTGCTGGCCTGCCTAGGTTGGAAAACATAGCTGTTGTGCTTGAAAACAACACGGGGCTCTGTTTGATAAAGATTTGACTGGAGAGGTTCTACCACTCCCTAAAGTGTTAGTTATCTTTTTGTAATTCTTCAGCTCAGTCATGGGTGCCGCTGGTGGTGGCAAATATGTTTACAAAGCCTCCTTTCCTGTGTTATCATTTACTGTATCAGCAGCACTTGGCCTAAAGGCAATAGTATGACCATTTAGAACTGCACATAGGAGTAACTGACCTACCCATAGGTTGTCCCTTAAGCTGTCAGAAAGCAGAGTCCTGAACCATGATGCTTATCTGTCATTGTTATGACTTGCTATCTTTCTCTCGCTGTTTCTCTTGATCATAGACTTTGAAGGGAGAGGAGATAGAGGATGTGGGGCTGTGCTCCATTCATCGACTGCTTCAATTTGTATCTAAATAAAATTACAAGACAAAAAAAACCCCTCATCTTTCTATATCTGATACAGTGCTTATATTTATACTACCAAGCCAAATGTTAGCCTAGCTAAAAAGTTGATTGTAATTAACCTGCAGTTCACTTGTGTAAATTTGCATGCTTACAAAAAAGGTATAGATGACAGTCTTCTTACCCAGGCATCCCCATCCTTTCCAACACCATGGACTAGCTTCATGCCAAACAACTTTTCCATAGACCGGCAAGTGGGGGGGGGGCAGGGGGGGGACTGAATGGCACAAACACACAACAAAATATGCCAAAGTGCACAGTGAGCACAGGCGGAGGGAGGAGTCCTGCTGCAGCCCAAAAATGGGTCCCAGCTGCCCATCAGCCACACTCAGCAGCAAGGTATCACGCTGCACGGGGGGTGGGCAGAGTCCTGCTGCAGTTTTGCAACATGGAGGAAGGGCCCGGCTACCTGCCCATACGCTGTGTCTGAAGCCCCTGCCCTGCCTGCTGGGAAAACATGGCAGAGCTTACTGAAGGCAGAAGGCTGCCACCAGGCCACCCAGCCCCGGTGGCCCAGTTCAGGACAGCCTGTGGCCCAGCACTGGTCCATGGCCTGGTGGTTGCGGAGCCCTGTTCTAATCTATCGGGGGTGGGGGGCGAGAACAGCACACTAATATTCAGGACATATCATGTGAAATACCTTGCCCCAATTTCTTAATTTGAGCTGGAGAGAACACCCAGGTGCTCTGGGTCTACATGTGTTCTCCAGTTATTTCAGGGCCACAACTCCTTGATTAAACATCTATCTCAGTTTTAGATCTGAGTCTGTTCTATTCCTTTTCTGCAAAAATCCAATTTTTAGGAACTGCAGTGGCTCAGATGCTAACTGGGAGGCAGAAGGTCGGAATTCGATTCCCGAGTACTGCAGGACTGAATGAGCGCCTGTCTTTGTCCTAGCTCCTGCCAACCTAGCAGTTTGAAAGCAAGAAATTGCAAGTAGATAAATAGGGACCACTTTGGTGGGAAGGTAACAGCGTTCCGTGCGCTCGTGTCTAGTCATGCCTGCCACATGACCACGGAAACATCTGCAGAAGCAGACAGCGCTGGCTCCTCGGCTTTGAAACAGATGAGCACTGAACCCTAGAGTTGGATATGACTAGCTTTCGAGCAAGGGAAACCTTTACCTTTAACCATTTTATTTTTGTTTCCTCCACAAAAAACCCTCAGCTAATCATCTTAGCTATTGGTATGTTTGTGCCCATGTTTTTGTTAACGGTCAAGATTAATAGTGTAATGATCAGTGGCAGGACTTTTTACATCTAAATTCCCTGAGTTGTATCTGTAGTGTTACAAAAGTCTGAAGAGGTGTGCTGTGATCGACCAAAGTTCATGCTATAGTAAGTCTTATTAATTGTCAAGGTATCATCTATCTACTGTGGTTTTTTTTTAAAAAGAAGGGGCATTATGTTTCTGTGAAACAATATATAGAAAACACTGGCAGTGTTCTGCTGATCATATAAATTGGCTTATCATGTATCTGTACACTGGGTCATCAGTTCCCAATGTTCTCACACACATGTTTTCCCAAGGCCCCTGGGCCAAGATCCTTGGTAATTCTACCAACATACGGCAATTATTTTAATGACCTCCAAACAGGATAATGTGAATTTTAATCATACTTCATATATTGCTTTGAACCAGATACAGTGGAACCTCGCTTAACAAACTGCTTGGTTAACACAAATCACAAAACAAAATAGTGGCTCAGTTAACAATTTCCCCCTGGAACGGATTAATTGGTTTTCAATGCATTGCTATGGGAAACCACATTTCAGTTAAACTTTGGTTTTCAATGCATTCCTATGGGAATTTGCATTCAATACATTCCAATGGGAAATTTACTTTACAATTTTTTTGAAGTACAAAAGGTCCCAGAGAAAGTTCGGTTTCACTTACCAGTGATAACTTTCGTTCTTCGAGTATATAGTTTGTGAATACACACTATTGGGTTATGCGCCTGCGCAGAACGCTGATTGGAGGCTTAAAAAGCTATTGGCCAAAAGTTTTGGCGGTAAGACCGCCCACCGAACTGCCCACCCTGAGGCGCCAGTCCGCCATTTTACCTCAGTTCCATACTTAAGCCAAGCACAGGATAAACCAATTGATCTCATCCGTGCAGCTCAAGAGGGGAGGCAGGGTGGGTAGTGTGTATTCACAAACTATATACTCAAAGAACGAAAGTTATCACTGGTAAGTGAAACCGAACTTTCTCCTTCGTATAGTTTGTGAATCCCCACTATTGGGAGATTAGCAAGCTCACACTCACTTGGTCGGTGAGCAGTTGGATGAGATGATCCCACAATGAGTATGATGGTCAGGTAGAGTGAACTGTCAAGGGCGATGAGCCCGGAGCCCCCTGGCGAGGACGACACGACCAAGTCTGGCGTCCGCAGTGGCTCTGGTGTCCACCCTGTAATGTTGGACAAATGTAGAAGGTCTGGACCAAGTGGAAGCCTTACATATGTCCTCAAGCGGTGTGCCCTCCAAAAAGGCAGTGGATGTGGCAACCGCCCTCGTAGAATGCGCCCTGACATGCGGCGGAGGTGGCAGTGAGGCCGACTCGTAGGCCAGGTAGATGGTAGACGTGATCCATTTGGAGAACCTCTGGGCAGAGATGAGTTCACCCTTGGACTTTCCTCCATAAGCCACAAAGGGACGCTGTGACTTCCTGAACTCCCTTGTCCAGCTGGTGTAAAATAATAAAGCTCGTTTCACATCCAGCGTGTGCCAAGTCTTTTCTTGGGCGTTGGTGGGGTTCTGGAAGAAGGTTGGCAGCGAGATAGTCTGTGCCATATGAAACTGGGAGACTACCTTAGGAAGGAAGGTGATATCCGTGTGGAGCACCACGCGGTCATTGAAAAACTGAAGAAACGGTGCGTCTGCCCGCAGAGCAACCAGTTCACCAGCTCGTCGAGCAGACGTGATAGCCACCAGAAACGCCGTCTTCCACGTGAGGAGACGAACATCCGCGGTAGCCATAGGCTCGAAAGGAGTCCTGGTGAGCGCGTTGAGAACGGCAGACAAGGACCATTGTGCTGTTGGAGTCCTGACCAGCGGGAAGGTGTTCCGCAATCCCTTGAGGAAACGCTTTACCGTATGGTTGCAAAAGGCACCAGAAGCAGGCGAACCAGCTGGAGAGTGAGCCACCACGGCTGCGAGATGGACCCGGATGGAGGCAATGCTAAGGCCAGACTCCGCCAAATGGAGGAGGTAGGCCATGATGTCCTGTAGTCCCACCTGTGGAAGGGATGTCTGCTGGGATGCCAGGAAAGCACAAAAGCGTCTGTATTTGGAACCATAAGACTTCCTTGTGGAAGGGCGCCGTGCTAGCTCCAAGATCCTGGACAGTCTGGGGTTATCCTCCATGCGGTGAGGTGGAGGCTGGGTAGGTCCGAATGGTAGAGCTGGCCGTGCTCCATTTGGAGAAGCGTTGGTGATTCCGGCAGCGTGCGATACTGTGACGACATGCGTAACAGTAGCGGAAACCAGGGCTGGCAAGGCCATGTTGGAGCCACGAGAATTGCGTTGGTCCGGTGTTGGTACATCCTGGTGAGGACCTTCTGGACCAAGGGAAACGGGGGAAAGGCGTAGAGGTAGTCCTGATCCTACCGTTTCATGAAGGCATCGCCCTTGGAGTTCAGTCCGATGCCTGCCCTGGAGCAGTATCTGTGGCATTTCCTGTTGGACTCCGACGCAAAGAGGTCGATGCTCGGAGTCCAAGAGGCAATGCAAAGGGACCGGAATACCTCGTCGTCCAGCTCCCACTCGTGGGTCGTCGAAGTGAGACGGCTGAGGTGGTCGGCCAAAACATTCAGCTTGCCCTGAATGTGTACTCCAATCGGAAAGATGTGTCTTTCCAGGCACCACTCCCAGAGTTGCACCGCAAGGTAAAGTAGGATGGTGGACCTCGTCCCTCCCTGCTTGTTCAGGTATGCCACCGCTGTGGTATTGTCCGAGGCCACTTGAACCACATTGCCAGTGAGTAGGGCCTCGAAGGAACGTAGGGCCTTCCAAACGGCCAGCAGTTCCAAATAGTTGATATGGTGCACCATCTCGTGAGGCGACCAAACGTTGTTGACCGTTAGAGTCCCGCAGGGAGCCCCCCAGCCGAGGTTGCTTGCGTCGGTCAAAACCTGCAACGAAGGTTGTGGGGGATAAAAACTCTTCCCCGTAGCCACATTGAGTGGCATCGTCCACCACAGTAGCTGGTCCAGCAGCTCTAGAGACAGAGTCAGCCGTTTGGACTGGCTCTCCCTGAGCTAGTCGAATTCGTGGAGGAGCCATGACTGCAGGGACTGGAACTTTAACTTGGCGTGAGGAATTACCGCCGTCGTTGAGGCCATGAGGCCTAGAAGTCTCTGTGCCTTTTTCGCCCTGATAAATGGCTTGTTCCTGAATTCGCTTACCCCTTGTGCAATGTCCAGTAAGCGTTTCTGGGGGGCGAAGGCTCTGGTAACTAGCGAGTCGAGCACCGCTCCAATGTACTCGACGCGCTGAGAAGGAATCAACTTTGATTTGGCGAAGTTGATTCTGAGGCCAAGACTCCCCATGAGGTGAACTGTGAACTGCGTGTCCCGAATGGACGACGAGCTGGTGGGGGAGACAATCAGCCAGTCGTCGATGTACGGGAAGACCCTGATTCCCTTCTGACGGAGGAAGGCAGCCACCGGAGCCATGCACTTGGTGAAGACTCTCGGTGCTGTAGCCAGACCGAACGGTAGGCACCGGTACTGGTACACAGAGTTCTCGATTCGGAACCGGAGGAACCGTCTGCTCCTCGAGGATGCTGACATGGAAGTAAGCATCCTTGAGGTCTATCACTGTGAACCAGTCCCCTTTGTTGATGAGGGGGAGGACGGTCTGTAGGGTCACCATCCGGAACTTCCTGGTGTGGATGCACTTGTTCAGGAGGCGCAGGTCCAGAATTGGGCGAAGTCCTCCATCCTTCTTCTGAACCACAAAGTACCTCGAGTAGAAACCGTTGTCCCAATCGGTCGGTGTTACCCGCTCGATGGCTCCCTTGGACAGAAGAGTTGATATTTCTTCCTCCAAATGGGGGGACGAGGTGGTGAAACGGTGTCTTCCTACCCGAGGCACTCGCACGAACTCGATGGCGTAACCAGCGGACAAGATCTTCAAGACCCACCGGTCGTCCGTGATGCCTGACCACACCTGGAGGAAGCTCCAGAGGGGGAGGTATGGGAGGTGGAGCGAGAGAGACTTGGCCTTTGTAGTTTCAAACCCGGGACTTGGATTTTGCGTCGGACCGCTTGCCTTGTCCGTAAGGTTGATAGCGAGGCTTGTGTTGCCGCCTCTGCTTGTAGAAACTGGACCTGGGCTGGTCAGTCGAGCCGCCCTGTTGTTGTGGGTTCCCCCGATACCGATGCGTAAAGGGTTGGAATCGCGGCTTGGCAGGCTGAGCCGGCGTGGTGAGCCCCAGGAACTTAGCCGTCGAATTCGTCTGCCGCAGTTCGTTAAGCACCTTATCGGTGTCTTGTCTGAACAGGCCTTGCCCATCAAACGGAAACTCTTCGATGAGCTTTTTCATGGCATCATCGAGAGAGGTGCCCCTGAGCCAAGCATGGCGACGGAGCAGAATGGCAGAAGACATGTCCTTGGCCGCGTAATCGTTAATGTGCCTGGCCGTCCGCATCTGCTGCTCTGCCAGAAAGTCCCCTTCTGCAGCCAGCGCGTCGAATCCTTTCTGGGCATTGGCAGGCAGTTTAGCAGCAAGGATCTTTATTTGCTCCCAGAGGTGGGACTGATAGAGGCCCATGGCTGCTGAGTAATTAGCGGCTCGCAGGAAGAGGGAACCGGTGGCGTAAAACTTACGGCCCACCGCGTCCAGTTTCTTCCCTTCCGGAGTCGAAGGTACCGGAAAACCGCTGACGGCCGTTTTATGCTGGAAGGCCTTGACCACCAACGAATTCGGCAAAGGATGCGCCTGGAGAAACTCAACGTTCTCGTCCAAGACCCTATACATTCCATCGAGTCTGGACGAAACGGAGTGCGACGACACCGGCTTCTTCCATGTTGCCTTCACTGACGTCAACATGGAAGGAAGCATGGTGATGTGGACCGGTCGAATCGCCTTTTTGTCCAGTTTGGCGGTCATTTGGTCCTCGCCCTCCAGTGGCGGTTGGTCCACCTTCAGATTAAGAGCGGTCCCCAAACGAGTGAGCATCGCCGTGAGGGAGCGTTGATCCTCACCACGCGGTGGGTCAATCGCGCCGATAGCCTGGTCCGGCGCTTTTCGGCATCGACGTCTCCCTCGTCCTCCTCCGAAGACGCGCTGGAATCATCGGAGGACGAGGGAGGAATCCTGGTATCCACGTCGGGACCGCGCCAGTATGGCCTGGGCGGGTCGACGGGCTGGGAGCTCACCGCATCGACGTCTGGATCACACCAAGACGATATGGGTGGGCCAGCGGAGCGAACGCTCTACCCTCGAGAGGTCGGCGGAGCGACAGCAGGACCAACATCCCTGGGGCTTGCGGTGGTCGGCACCGGAGCCGCAGAGGCCGCAGGCATGGAGGCCTTGAACTGTTGGGCGAACGATTTTGCCATTGCCTCGAACATCCCTTTGAAGAATTCCACCTGAGACGCATCCACCGCCGATGGTTGGGACGAAACGGTGGCCGGCGAAACGATGGTCGGAATGATCGGAGACGAAACGGTGGCTGGAATGGTGGTTGCCGGTTCGTCTATTGTCGGAGTCCTAGGCCTCGGGGAGACAGAAGCCTGCCTCGTGGGTGGACGGCCCCTCTCACGAGGCGGAGAAGAGAGTACCTGCAGTGGGCGAGCTGAAGCCCCAGCCCTGCGACCTTTTGCAGGAGATCCTGAAGAGGACCGTCCGCCCCACATCGAGGACCCGGGTGAAGGACATCTCGCGACCGAAAAGGGAGGCGAGGGCCCCGGAGAGATAGGAGGGTGAGGCGTAGGTGGGAGTGATCGCCTTTTCCCCGACCTATGTTTCTTCTTCTCCCCATTTTTATCCTTCTTTTTCTTCTTTCTGATGGAGAGAGTGGAAGAAGAAGGAGGTAGCGGCAGAGGCCGAGTGGGCTGGGAGGCACCAGCGGAGGTGGAAGTAGCCGCGGCGGGAGCCAAAGCGAGCTCCATAAAGTGCGCTTTCAACCGGTTCTGAACTGCAAGTCGTGTAAAGTTCTTACAGTGAGCGCAGGATTGGCTCTGGTGCGATTCTCCCAGGCATAAATGACAGAAGCTATGTCCGCCAGAGGCAGAGAACTTCTTGAGGCAAGCAGAACACTGCTTGAAGGCTGCAGCCATCAAAAAATTCTTCCGATGGAAGGTTCGAGAAGGCGAGCACCCCAAAGGGCAGGCCAGCTGCCACCCCCTTGAGGGGGGAAATGGTGACCGGACCGAGTAGGTAACTGAGTCCACCAGAAGGAAGAAACAGCACCGGGGTGGCAATCCTGCCCAAAGGACAAGATCGCCGAAAAAATTGTTAAGGTTCGTCAAAGACTTTCCCTCAGAAAAGACGAAAAAATTGAGGAAGCTCTCAACGATCGTCCTGCTGCTAAGGCGCAAAGAAGAGAACTGAGGTAAAATGGCGGACTGGCGCCTCAGGGTGGGCGGTTCGGTGGGCGGTCTTACTGCCAAAACTTTTGACCAATAGCTTTTTAAGCCTCCGATTAGCATTCTGCACAGGTGCATAACCCAATAGTGGGGATTCACAAACTATACGAAGGAGAACACATTAAATTTGTTAGCCGACGTTCCACTGTACTTAAAACAGAAATAAAAAATAGTATTAGATACTATTTATCAGATGCAAAAGTATGTGAGTCAATAACTGTATCCAGGTTATTGGACAATCCTATCAATAGGATATAAATTGAGCAATTGTTTAATGGAAAACTGCCTAAAATACAACATAATCCTTCATTTTGAAATATAGGGAGGGGGAAAATTACATTTAAGAATATTAAATGACAAATAAGTACAGCTAGAAGTTTAAATCCTGCCAGGAACCTTTGAGATTAGATTCACAAAAGTGCTCTCAGAAACTGACAGTGCAGTTAAATCAAGGCCCTTCAGCCCTTGCTTTTGTTGGAAAATACTTGACTAGGCAGTCTAAGTCCAGTGGGAATGTTTGTTTTTTCTTTGGGAGGGAAAGACCCCATAGATTTAAATGGGGTGAAGAAATCTGCCTGTAGTTTTGGCTTGGGAGGACCTGGAAGGTGAAATCTTGGTGATATAAGATGCAGCCTTTGGGGTTCTGGAAGTCCCCCACTTCTGTGCTAAACGTAGAAAAGACCATAAATGCAGGCAAATAAATTGACACAAGTCAAGGAGTAATTTTCAATAGTATACTGCTAAAAAAACAAATTATTTATTTAGAATTTGTTGCAAATAGAAAACCAGACAGAGGGCAAGAACACAGTGGCCAACGTGATACCCTCCAGATATTTTGGACTATGTGTTGTGGAAGCCCCAAATGACATAAACAATGTACAGAGGGTCAGGAATTATAATTTTAAAAATTGATGAGCACTACATCACTTCTCTGCTGTACAACCAGAATTTCTGCTCCCTAAAAGCAATAATGGTGCAAATACAGGAAAGGTGCAGATAAGCTCATTCTTTGTGTCTGTTTTCTATTTAAGAGTATGATGGAGACACCCACATCCAAACAACAGTTTTTCAATCACACTTTAAAGAACCATACAGGAAACAAAGATCAAATCAGGATATAATTGCAATCTGTAAGGTGTTCACCCAGGAATCTAAAAGCACATATATATTTAGTTTTAAAATAATGTATCTTGGTGCTTTGCTAGATTAAATACCTTCCATAATATCACTTTTGGTAAGAAGGATTGGGGGTGGGGCATGCGTCATTTATACAAATGTCTTTAAATATTCAAGATACATAAGCTCAGGCACGAACACCCTCTTGGCCATGCATGAAGAACTTTGCAAAAGCCAGTAAATGTTCATTAACTATAGTTTTCCATTTCATCAGATGCTGGAAACAGTGGTTTAAGAGCTTCACACCTAGACATTAAAAGAACGGCTTAATATCCTGGCTTATTTTGAAGTTATTAACCACAGCTTCCCAATGGGGTGTTTATGTGTGTGGAGGAAACAGGCCGATAGATTTGTCACCTTGTTTGCTCACATTAAAAACTATCCCCACCCCACTTGAGGTTCCAAGACTACTTGCTGTGATGGCGAACCTTGTCACTCCAGCTGTTCTTGGACTTCAATTCCCAGAAGCCCTGATCAGAAGGAGTGCTGACTTGGGCTTCTGGGAATTGAAGTCCAAGAACACCTGGAGTGACAAGGTTCGCCATCACAATGGGAACCCTCAACCTTGGAAAGCCTTTAGGAAGGTCAAGCCAGGGACAGGGGAGCCTTTAACCTTGGGAAATTGGCATCACACCAACCCTACATCCCAGGGTTCTCTATGGGCAAATCTGATCTCTAGGGAGCCTCTGGACCTGAAAGAGGGGCAGGAATAGGAAGTTTTTCATTTAATAAAATGAAAGATAGTCATTGCTGGATGATGACATCACTCATCTTGGGTAGCACAGATTTACACCAACAGGATTCCAACCGCTATAGGGTTGAAGACATTTGTACAAAAATAATTTGTTTTAAAAAAATGTTGGCATCGCATAAATGGAATAACTTCTGCTGGCAAATTGCTACAAGTTATGAAATCAGAGTATGCATCTAAGCATACGTACAATTCAATGCACAATAAATAATGTCCATACTGATCTTGTATGCTGCAGCAAATTTGCTGCCAAAGGTTATGCTAGCAATAGGTTTCTGGCCAAGGGAATGCTGACTTTGTCCTGATGAAGAATGAGCCAAGAAGATCTGAGCCAATACTATTTCCATAATTCTCCTATTGGTGTGTGCTGAGCTTCTTCCATTGCTTCCTCCGTAAATGATTGAATTTCATTGTGTAAATCTTCTATGCTTTTTGAAGCATCTATCACCTGTGTCCAACAAAACAAAAACACAATGGTCATTCTTCATGCACAGAAAATTGAAAAAGAAAATTCAAAGAGAATGTTACAAGAAGGAAATTTTATTTTGAAGTTTATACCAATTTCTTCCAAATTAAATGTTGGCAGCAGAGAAAGCTTATACCACTTGTACGCCCAATTAATGCACTTGTATGGACAAAACTTAATCTAGTCAAGGACACTAATTCTGATCTCTAATAGTGGGCAAAATTGAGTTGCTGTAGTTAGGCTGGCATAAATTATTTAAAGCACCCAAATCTAGTTTAGTTAAACAAACTGAAAACTTCATATCCCTCACCTTCAAGGTTATGATGTTACCTATGACTTTTTTTGCCTTGAGGAAGTATTTGGAAGGAAACAGGAGCCTCTAACAGTAAAAAATATCATTGTCAGCTCACTACCATCACCACAATTAAGACCACTGCTGGTGATCTGGCCATTTCAAAGCTCTGAAAGGCTTTTCCAGGGCAAAAAGGGAAACTTTCAATTCAGTTAATTATTTTTTGTCATCTATCTATCTATATTTCATATGGCCCATGCACTTGCTCCAGTTGCCACTGTTGCCGGCTCAATCCTTGTCTCCTCCGCTTGGCTTGGCGTGTCCCTAACGGTGCTCCATAGCAGGGCGGATGTCGTAAGCCTGATGAAGTATACTTGACACATCTGACTTACATTTTAACACCTTTTCCTTGTGGTAATCAAAGGAAACAATAATCAAATTTGATTCCTTCAGTAATCAAATGAGGTTGTAAATTCCCTACAAGTTTTTATTTGATTGATTTGTGGTTTGGAAATCACACAAAACATCTGTTGATATTTCACACACACACACGCCCCCTTACCTTCCAGTTTAAACTCTTATCTTTCATCAGGCTATAGTAGCACTGAAGAACTCTCTCTTGAAAACAACTGTTCTCGTATCTTTCATTCCCAAAGTCTCCTCGTTCGGCTGCTTCAGATGTGTTCAGGTGAAGAAAAAGGACTAAGTCTGGCTTGGGAAGCCCCACATCAGGCTGCTTGCACCATTCCAAAGAGAAGTTCTGTTGGGATAGGAATGAGAGAAGTGGGGAATAGTAAAATTATGCCAATTAGCATGCCTCCCACATGACCATGGAAGCATCTGCACACGCAGACAGTGCTGGCTCTTTGGCTGTAAACAGAGATGAGCACCACACCCTAGAGTCGGATACGACTAGCTTTTGAGCAAGAGCAACCTTTACCTTACAGTACACTAATGAAATGAATTAACTAAAGCTGAAGTGCTGTTCCTATTTGCTTGAGGATAAGCTTAATTGGACACAAAGGCATGGAACCAGAGTAAGCGGAATGTAGGTCCCAGGAACTTAAGTGGCATTACTGAGTCATGATTAAGTCCCAATGATTTTAGTAAAATTTCAAAGTAACTATGACAATCTGAATCCAGCACAAGAAAAGTACTCCCAAGTAACACATGCATGTGTTAAATCAACCTCAGAAACAGCCATTTGGCCAGTGCTACCCTTCAACCTTTCCGGACTGATTGAGATATAAGCACCTATCTAATGCTAGAAATTACCACAGTAAACTTGAAATGTTTAAGCTTAAGTTTAATGCTTGGGTCTCTCGTGGCTTTCATAAATACTATGCTCTTACTAGAACAATGAACCCTTTGTACTCACCTCTTTAGCACCTGTGAAGGCTACCCCAGAGAAGGCATATCTGTCTACTACCAGAGTGACACCCTGGTTTAACTTCTCTTTAATGAATGGCCTGAACAACAGCAGAAAGAGAAGACACATCACTACTAGGTAAAAGCTGAAATGGAAAAAGCCTGGGACAAAGCAATGACACAAGGTGAAATATTTTCCATGTTTCCTGCAGAAAATGTTCATGTAAAAAACTGTTTCACTAAATTAGTAATATAATAAACAGATTATCAATACCTATAAAAAGAGGGGTTAACCGTTGGGTTCGTTCAAAGGCTCCCGCGCCAGGCCCAACCATACCCGACCTAGCCTTCCACACTCACCGTAACCCTTGCCTTCTCAGCGCCGCGGGGTTTTGGTGGTCGCCAGTGGGGCAGCCGCCCCACGAACGCGACCAAAAAAAAAAAAAAAAAAAGAACTCCGATTCCCAGGGTCCTCTGCCAATCAAGATGAGGGATGCGAGCGCAGAGGAGGCTGGGAACGTGCACGCTGACTTAAAAAAACCCACTGCCGGGTCCGGGAGCCGGAGGGAAAGACTTTGAAAGACCCAGCCGGAGGGAGCCAGGAAAAGGTAAGTGCGGTCGGTGGGGGTTAGGGAGTGGGTGGGTGAGGGAGGCAATGAAAAGTGCTGGGTCCAGAAGGTTTGGGGGGACAGACCCCTTTTGTCCCCCCCAACCCTTCCAAACCCAGGGGACCAGGGAGAGGGGAACGAATCCACCCACCCCCTCCCAAACACTCCCGTTTTTAAAGAGAAGAAACTGCTTGGTTTCTTCTCTTTAAAAATGGAGTGTTTGGGGGGGAGAGAAATCGATCCCCTCTGTGCAGGGTCCCCTGGCTCTGGAAGGGGTGGGGGGGACAGACCACTTTTGTCCCCCCAACCCTACCAAACCCAGAGGACCAGGGAGAGGGGGTCGAATCCACCCCCTCCCCAAACATTCCGTTTTAAAAGAGAAGAAACCAAGCGGGGTGTAATAATGGGGTGTCCTGCGCAGGGGGAGGGGGAATCCCCTCTCTGCAGGGTCCCCTGGGTTGGGGGGAACAACACACACACACACACTCTCTGCTTCTCTTTCTTTCTCTCTCTCTCTCACAGACACACACGACACTCCTGCCTTGTCAGGAATTTTTAATGTGTATGTGGTTGGAGTGGTATTGTATGGGTGGTGGTGGTTGTGCACACCCAAAACCACCCCTAACCACCAACACACACTTTAAAAATGCCCAGCTGGCCGGGCACAAATATGCTAGTATGCAATAAAAACAGGCAGCTGCTAAACTGATAATTAAAAATTTTAGGGGACTAGCGTAGAAAGCATGCTAAAATGTATTCGCTAACCATCAGCAGTATTTTTGCTTCATTTCATACTTAAACTTAAACTTCCATACATTTTAAACACTGTAAGAGATGTATTTATTACTTATGAGCTAAATCCATGTTTGTCCTTTCAGCAGAGTAAACCTAACTAAACAAATAGGGGTTTGAATAGCATACAAACCACATTGACACACGTTCAAACTACTTAGGATTAAGTTCTGGTTCATCTCAACAGAACTGTAGTGATGTAAACTAAGAGTGTAATCATGTAACTGTCTATTCAGAAATAAACTCCAAAGTTCAATGAAATATTTTAAAGTAAGAGTATATAGCAATGATGGCGAACCTTTTAAAGACCGAGTGCCCAGACTGCAACCCAAAACCCACTTATTTATTGCAAAGTGCCAACACAGTAACAGGGGAGGAAGGAAACACTCCCATTGGGCTGCTGGGCAGAGGGGCGGGGTGAACTCTGTGCTGGGGGAGGGAGGAAGCGCACCCACTGGGCTGCTGGGCAGAAGGTTGGGGCAAACTTTGTGCTGTGGTGACTGCATGGGTGCCCACAGAGAGGGCTCTGAGTGCCACCTGTGGCACACATACCACAGCTTTGCCACCACTGGTATATAGGTTTATAATCAGGCAGTGCAATCCAAAATCAAAGATACACCAGCAACAGTGGATTTGGAAGCTTCTTATATTAGCATAATTGCCCCCATGCCGGAAAAATCCCTTTTGTCAGCTCATCTGATTTGCTGTACTTGCTGAAAGCAGCAGAAGAACAGAAGAAACCAGAAAAGGGTAAAAGCATGGAAAGGGCTGAAAAAGGTCAAATTCAAACCCATTTCAGCCCAGATTCACAACCATTATCCCTGTACAAAATTTGGTGGTGTCAAAATAATCCTAATTTCCAACATTCCTAGGCTGAGATGGGTTCAGTGGCATCTCAGTCAACTCTCAATCATCTTCTAAGCTATTTAGGATTGTGCCCTAAGGTATTTTATTGATTCTGTCCCTACAACCAGTACTTTAATGTATATCAGAATAAACAAAACAGAGTAATCTCTGACACGAAATTATTATTGTAAGACTTGATCCACGAAAGATCACATTGAAACTTAACAGTTAGTCTTTAAAGTGCTAGTGTTTTTTGTTTTGTTTATTCTTTTATATGCCTGAAACACAAGACTAACATGGCTACTATTCCAAAAAGTTCTACTTTAATGTGGTTATTTTTAACTACAGTACTGTATTTAAAATATATATATATATATATATATATATATATATATATATATATATATATATATATATATATATATATATATATATATATATATATATATATATATATATATATATATATATATATATATATATATATATATAAAAACAGGCTATAAAGTATATACAGGTTACAAAATTAAATATTTGGGTAAGCAGAGATTGATGTATTCCAGAGGTTGTTTAAAAATGTAAGTAGATAAAGGGGTGTTCTTATTTTCTTTATAGCAACAAATATTAACATGATAGAGCAGCAATTTCCTTCTTTGCTTTGAGATATGACTAAAATTTGTCTCCCGAATTTGCCATTCTCCCATTCCCCAAAGGCAGCACTGAACTGAAGTTAACAGGGCCGAACATTTATCTGGTTGCTCTATTATAAGTAACTTGTTTACACTTGCTCCCAGCGATTAGCAGAAAACAGGAGATGCACTGTGTGGTCCTCCAAGTTATTTTTCTTTTCTAAGTAGGAACTTATCAGTTGTCCAATTTCTGTTGTTCTTTCTGCAATAAAGAGAGGAGATAAATGTAATGTAGCAAACAATCTTTGCTTTTCTTATGTTCTGTAAATTCTGTTTAAAATTTACACAATACTGATTTTTTTTTTAGTTCAAATGCAGGATGTACACTAAAAGAAAACTATTAAAAACACAGGACTATGAGAGATGGAGCTGGTTAGATAACTCAATGGTTTTGGTCTCTGGATGCAGAGCCAGAGGCTGGGAGTTCAATTCCCCACTGTGCCTCCTGGGAGAAAAGCCAACCTGCGTAGCCATCCATGGGCAAACCCCAAGAAGGGAACAACAAACAACTTTTGAGTACCCTCTACCTGGAAAGGTCATTGTAAGTCAGAATTAGCCTGACAGCACTCAATTATTACTACTTATGAGACATGGAGCTATGTTACCCTCAAATGACAAAACCAATGGTTCCACTTGTCTACTTAAATGAACATTTGACACTCTTCCTAACTCCTGTAATTAAATCTGAGCTTTCGTGAACCAAGGTGGCACAACATTTTTTGTCCTTTTTAATTATTATTTTTTGCTGTCTGTTCTGTTTATTTAATTTTTATTAAATTTTCAAAAATACAAACAAAACAACAAAAAATGAAATACAAATACAATCATAAAAAGAAAACAAAAAACAAAGTACTTAGTTAATAATCCAATACATCACTAAATTGCATCAAAACTCGGTAGAAAAAGAACTAGTTCTGACACTGTTACTAGTTGCCAGACGGATAATAGCAAAAGAATGGAAGAATAACGAAGGTTTAAATAGGAATAGATGTTACACAGAAGTGTGGCAATTAGCATTGAACGAAAGATTAACTACTGAATTAAGGTTAAAACAAGGATTAAAGGTTAAAATGCTGTTTTGGGAAATCTGGGAACCATTTGTACAGTATGCTTTATCCAGAGAAAAAGGAGTTAAACCTGGTCCTGACATGATCCAGTTTTGGAAGATGTGAATATGTGGTGCTCATCGAAACACACTGCAGATTTAATGTAATCATGGGTGGTGGGACTCCAATACAGAGACGAAGAGTAGAAAATTAGCAAAGGGTCCTAAAGTAAAGGTAAAGGTTTCCCTTGCTCGAAAGCCAGTCGTATCCGACTCTAGGTGCAGTGCTCATCTCTGTTTCTAAGCCGAAGAGCCAGCGCTGTCTACTTCTGCAGATGTTTCCGTGGTCATGTGGCAGGCATGACTAGACACTGGAGCGCACGGAACGCTGTTACCTTCCCACCGAAGTGGTCCCTATTTATCTACTTACAATTTCTTGCTTTCGAACTAGGATGGCAGGAGCTGGGACAAAGACAGGAGCTCATTTCCGTCCTGCAATATTCGGAAATCGAACTGCTGACCTTCTGCTTCCCAGTCAGCGTCTTAGCCATTTGAGCCACTGCAGTCCCTATAGCAGTGTAATTCCTGTGGGAAGGGGTAAGCCTCTTTATTTATTTACTTTGTTCTTGTCCTATTTTAATAAGTTCCAAATGTTTAATTGTTTTCTCTTAATGTTTATATGTTGTAATTATGATGTGCCAATAATTTTTTTTAAAAAAAAACTAGGTAGAAGCACTTATAATACATTCTAAAACTCATCAGAATTCAGTATAATACATGTTTCTCATTCTTTTGAAATATTCTTATTAAAAATCCAATTCTGTACTCATTTATATGTGTATATCCATGTTTGCAATTACTATACAGTATTTAATATAACAAAAGCTGTTCTATCATTATACTACTAACCAAAGCAAAACAAAAAATAAAATAAAACCAAATTCATACTACACACCCTTAAAAAAGGGATTTTTTTTTAAAAAAAGAATCAGACCATGCGAAAGTGTTGCTGGAATTAAAAGTAGAAGGTGCAACGATGTTCTGTTTTGCTTAACGGTTAAACTTTAACCTCAGATATGCCAAAAACGTTGCATTTTGCAGCCCTCCCGTCTCCCACCGTACCGGGAAATCTGAGCAGCTCAGCCCGGAGGCCCCTTCCCCGCAGGGCCTCCACCAGTTTCCGGCTCTGCGTGCTTTTGCCGGCTCGGTCTACTCCTTCCAGCACAACCAGAGCCCCTCGCCGCCCGGCCATCGCGCCTTCTCCCCGCCGCCAACACTCACTGGAAGGTGCAACCTTCGATTGACAGGCTCCTTCCCGCGTTCAGCGCGGCCATAGAGAGCAGCCCTTCCGCAGGGTAGAGCGGCCCCGGCGTCGTCATGGTGACCAAGCAGGAAATAAACGGGGGGGAAAACCTGGGGGGAGGGGCGATTTAGGGTGCGCTGAGACTTAACCCAAGAGACTCGGCCCAGAACGAGGTTGTTGAGGGAGGCAAGAACCGGAAGTGAGGGAGAAAAAGCGCGCGGTCGCGGCCCTGAATGGAACCTGCGGCCTTGAGGGGAGCCCGTGGGCTTCTGGGAATTGCAGTCCAAGCACACCTGGAGGCCCCAGGTTGAGAATCCCAAGCCTGGTTCTCCAGGCCGCAAGTTCCCAACCCCTAACCCTTTTTGACTCTTTTTAAATCAGTCCAGCTTGTAATAAGCGCTTAATAAGCCCTACACATTATATAGTAAAAGGTTTCCCTTGCTCGAAAGCCAGTCGTATCCGACCCTAAGGTTCGGTGCTCATCTCCATATAGCCAAAGAGCCAGCGCTGTCTGCTGCTGCAGATGTTTCCGTGATCATGTGGCAGCCACGAGTAGAAGACAACGGAGCGCACGGAACGCTGTTTACCTTCCCACCGAAGTGGTCCCTATTTACCTACTCGCAATTTCTTGCTTTCGAACTGCTAGGTTGGCAGGAGTTGGGAAAGAGAGACAGCAGCTCACTCCGTCGTGCAGCACTCGGGTCTCGGAGTACTGACGTGCCGCGACCTTCTAGTCAAGTTCAGCGTCTTAACCACTAAACCCAAGCAGCCCAAATATCTCACTTTTTTTAAAAAAAAAAAGGTGGATCTTACTTTTATTTATCTCTCTCTCTCTCTCATTTTCACCTCTACGTTGTGAGCCCACTTTTCATTTAAAATACTCCCCGAATAGCCCCATCCCCACCAGTAGAGCAAAACACGTGTGTGCTTAGAGACATCAACTTGACCCCACGGGCTCAAGATTCAATACACAGTTCGCCCTGGCGCGCCAATACTGGAACAAGCCACGGTCGTCTTGAGTGAGGTTTAGTGGTGGGCTCCCCAAAAATTTTCTACCATACCACACTGTGGGTGTGATGCGGTGGGTGTGGCCAGGGGGAAAGCCCTGTGTTGCACCGACCCGAATTAGGACTACTTTATTTCAAAACTTGGATGGGCGGGGTCAGCCAGAATTTCTCCTACCGGTTCTGACGAACTGGTGCGAACCTGCTGATGCCCACCACTGGTGAGGTTGTCTTGCGGAATAGCCACAGTGTTGCCAACCCGGGAACCTCAAAATGCCAGAAACCTCAGAAACAGTGTTTGCACGAGTATTTTTTTTTTAAAAAAACAAGGGCCGAGTATATTTCTGACGTTCCAAAAGGAGTTTAATTTTTTTAAAAGCGTGCTTCGAAATAGCGCCCATCCGAAACCGCGGGGAATTCGAAAAACCCGCTCATCAGCTCAGCCATCGACCGGTGTGCCCCGCCCCCTCATTTATATGCGTTCCGAGGCGGCTCCTTGACCAATGGCTGACGTCGCCTCATGACTATGCAAGTAGGGGCTTGACCGGCCGTGTGGCGAAGAAGCCCCCCCCCCGGTGACAGCAGCGCCGAGCTCGCTCGCGAGGCCGCAGGGAAATTCAGGGGTGGACGTTGGCTCGTGGCTGTCGCGAGATGGCGGCGGCCGCCTTGTACCTGGAGCACTACCTTGACAGTGAGTGGGCTGGTGTGTGTGTGTGTGTGTGTCGGGGGGTGGGGTGAGGAGGAAGGAGGTGGAAGCAGGCCAAACCAAACCGGGAGTGCGCGGGGGGGGATGGGGGGGTTGTAGAGACCGCGCCGGCAATTGAGGCTAATACCCCCCTCCCCTTATCTTATGCCCATGGAGTTGGGGGGGGGGATGGGGAGGAGCACGACCACGGGCGAAGTTTCTTGCTGCGTCATAGTTACGCACACGAGGGAGGCGGGGAGGAGTGTCGGGGAGCGCCCGGGATGTGGCGTTGTCATGACTACCTTGGGCCAGCAGGGGTCGCTCACTTCTCCTTTACTTTAGTGTCGCGCGAGAGGTTGCGTCCTAGGGGTGGGTGTGGGGCAGGGAATCCTATATATAGGGAATCCTATATATAGATATAGATAGATAGATATACACACACACGCATACACACACACACCAGTGATGGCGAACCTTGGCATCTAGGTGTTCTTGGACTTCAGTTACCAGAAGCCCAAGGCAGCACTCCTGCTAATCAGGGCTTCTGGGAATTGAAGTTCTTTTAATTGTTGTTAGCCGCCCAGAGACGTTGCCGAGTTGGGCGGCAATAGAAATTTGAAGAATTGTTGTGATGGCTACCAGATGTTGGAGTGACTGCTCCTCCCATCCTGGCAGCCCTAGCCTGCGCTTCCAGCCAGTACTCGCTGTCCCATAATAGGTACTGGCTGGGGTTCAGCATCATCCTCATCGTGACTTTCCAGTCATGAGGGATGAGCATGGTGGATTCCCACAGCTGCTGGAGTGTGCCCCTTGTGAATCTACTTTGGAGCCCTGTATCTGTGATTGCTTTGTGGATTTCTGCAAGCAGCTTGTATGGAATAGGCGTGTATACCACCACCTGATTGCCCGTGAGGGCGTCCATCTCTAAGCAGACTGGACACAGCATCTGGAGCTCGGCCAGTTCTGCGGCCGGCAATTCCCCCTTGCACAACTCCTCTTCTACCATTAGCTGGAAGGGACTCTTAATGACCTGGGAAGCGCCTGCACTCCCTAGGCTTCTGCCCACTCCCGCGGCTTCTGCAGCTACCGTGGAAGGGGAGTCCCCTAAGCCCCCATGTCTGAACTGGATGGTCGGGTAGAGATGCGCTGGGGCGGATGGTTCTATGTACGTTGGGGGTTTCTTGGTCTCTACCCGGGCTGGACTGACTACTGCAATTATCTGCCTACACTTGCTCCAAGTCCCTATGATTTTGGCGGGCGCTCGGGGTTCTTCCTTAAGGCATTTCCCTACTCTGTCCCAAATCTCTGGATCCATCGTGCCTGCTTCTAGGTAGAACAAACAGTGTTCCCCCAGATGCATCACGAGTTCCGTCAGGCTGCTCCTCCGTAAATAGCCTGGCCAGGCCCTTGAGCTCCTTCACCTGAGCTCTTTGCCTGACAGATGAGTTTTGCCCCCCCCCCCACGCAAAGCCCCATACTACCTGATTGGGGGTTCCCCGGATTTGCCTCTGCAGGATGAGTCAGCGTGCCTTTGGGTAGTATGTCGGGGCAAGTGGTGCACAGGACGATGTTCCTCAGGTCTGGTCAGTGGATTGGGATCGTGGCTTATGGCTCTCTGCCGCAGGCTTCTGCTCCTCTGCCTCTGCTGTTTCAGGATCACGGCTCTCTCCTGGGTTTGGAACACGTCCATTCCGATACGTGGGGTCTGCCGGGCTTGTGGTCATGTTGGCTTCCTTGAGATCGCATCGGGTTCCGATCGGGGTAGCGTCCTGATCAGAATCATTTCATGGCTTCAGAGAAGAATCACGTCGGGGTCACCAGATGTTGCAATGGCTATCAGATGTTGGAGTGGCTGGCCGTAAGGAAGACACGCGAGACAATCGTGCGGTGAAGTCCAGCTCCAATCTGGGTCGGGTGGCACATATTTATTACCCTGTCTTGGGGTGATGCGCGCGTAGGATGCGTGTGACCCCCTAATACAGAAGGCTTGCATATGTGGCGTTTGGCCAATTATTCACGCGGGCAACCCACAAAGAATAATACATAAATAAAAATAAAGTTCAAGAACATCTGGAGTGCCAAGGTTCACCATCACTGCTATATACCAGGGGTGCCCAAACTTTTCGGGCCGTGGGCTGCTCACATGGTTCAGGGAGCTGGTCACTATGGGTTGGGGGCCGGATTTTTGGGCACTCCTGCTATATCTACCCTGAAGGCTAACCTTGGCACTCCAGTTCTTGGACTTCAATTCCCAGAAGCCTAAGTCAGCACTCCTGCTGATCAGGGCTTCTGGGAATTGAAGTTCCAGAACAGTTGGAGTGCCAAGGTTAGCCATCACAGTTTGCAAAAAGTCATATCTGTGTTATTATGTGTTTCATGCATATCAGAGAGTAAACAAAACAACCATAAACGTTGTGGCACCTTAAAGACTAACTCCTGTATTTTAATTTTTGAAGTGGCAGCCGTGTTAGTCTGTGCAGGCATATCAGAGAGGAAACTGGCTGGCTGTCTCTCTCCCATAAACCTTCCTCAATTAACCCATCAGCAGATTGTAATGTCAGAATGTTTATTTTAGATTTACTGCTGTAAATAGCCAAACTGAGTGCATTTTATTACTGGTTGTAAGTAACTCATTAATTTGCATATTCATTTCTTGAACCAACCAACCAACTTTGCCCAGCTACTCTGGGCCTCTATACCATATATTTATAAATGTATACAGTACCAAGCTATCCACTTTTATGTCTGACGAAGTGGACTTGATCCATGAAAGCTAACAGTTGAACACAGGAGTTAGTCTTTAAGGTGCCACAGTATTTTTTTTATCCTTTTTTGTTTTGTTTACTCTCTGACTTAAGTGGACTTGATCCACGACAGCTAACGTTAAAACACATCAGTTAGTCTTTAAAGTGCTACAACATTTTTGTTTTTGTTATTTTCTGATATCTCTGTTCACACATTCTTCCAATTGTTCAGGCAACGTTAATTTTAAAAAGTATGCAGAGAGATGGAATATTAAGAGTTTACAATATTTACTTGAATGCATTGTCCACAATCATTTGAAAGTAAAATATATAGGGAAAAATCAAGTTAATATTTCAGATGTTGTAATTGCTAGTGTGTCATAATGATAGAAATGAAATAGGAGACAAAATTCTTGATTAAACATACTTCTGCTATCTGTAACATTGTTAAAATGTAGTAAAATTGTTAAAATGTAGTAAAGATGAAGCTGAAGTACTTTTGACACCAAATGAGAAGGGAGGATTCACTTGAGAAGGCCTTGATGCTGGGAAAGATGGAGGGCAAAAGAAGAAGGGGGCGGCCAAAGATGAGATGGCTAGATGATTTTGGAGACACAATGGGCACAGCTAGGCGGGCTGAGGAGTATGGTGGAGGACAGAGGTGCCTGGAGGACAATGGTCCATAGGGTCGCAAAGGGTTGGAATCAACTGTGTGACTGAACAACAATAAAGGAGTACCTATTTGTGCTGTGGAACTGCTAAATCATTTGGTAGAACCATAGAAGTTAGCAGTGACTATGGGGCCATCAGCATTTGTTTTGCAAACTCTGGTGTCAGAGGTAGTGGGATTCATTCAGCTCAGTAGCATGGGGAACAGAGGGGGAGGAAGCTGGCACAAGTAATCATAGTAGTTCCAAAGGGTTGTGAGTTTTTCTTGTTATATGTCAGGGTGGACAAAGTGAGACCCTTCAGATATTATCGAACTACAACGACCCACATTTTTGAATGTTAGCTTTGCTGGCTAGGGCTGATAGGAGTTGCAGCCCAAGATTATCTGGATGTCACATATTATCTACTACTTTATATGCATTTGGTTTGTGAACAGATCTTATATATTGAAAGAATTATGATATAGAATTAACTACAGTTTCTCTCTTTTACTTTATTTTTGTTTTGTTGCAGGTATTGAAAACCTGCCATGTGAGCTACAGAGAAACTTCCAGCTTATGCGTGAGCTAGATCAGAGAACAGAAGGTATGTTCAGGCAGTATGTTTTACACTCTGTTATTATTAAATTGTAAGCTAATGGAAGATGCCTTAACAGTCATTTTGTAATTAATATTAATCTTCAGTCTGCACTCAGACTACATGTGTGTTGCTCGCTTGTCAAATAGTTTTAAAGTACATGTCTAAATCAACTTGTAATAGCTTCATCAGCTTTTGATTCCTAAGAATTTGGATATATTATGAGGCTTGTTGTCATAGTATTGCCGGCTGTTGAATTCTGTGTTGCCTTTGACAAAACATGTGAGAAGAGATTTACTTAATACAGTAAGTACTCTTATCTCCATTTGAAACTGACAGAAACATTATAATGACCCGGGATGTGGAGAAGCAGACCATACAAATAGATGTAGAAAACTATTTGACAGTACTGGTATTGTTATTCCTTTGATTATTGAAAACTGTGATGCTGGAAGTAGGCTGTGGTCTTTAATTTCAGTCATCTGTATACATATTTGGTATTGATCTTGTTCGAATTCACAGAACGTCCTTCTGATTGTACCCAGAATCAAGCTGTTATGTTGGAACATTTATGTTGGAACATTTCTCTATATGTTCTCCTCTTAGGATGATATTAGCAACTTAGAAGTTCCAGAAAAGAAAAATGATCTTGTAGCACAGAGAGACTGCATCCTGGCATAATGATATAGCATGGGTTACTATAGGGGTGCTCAAATTCTGGCATTCCAGATATTGGTGGAATGCAGCTCTCATCAGACCTAGTCAGAATATTCAGTGGTGAGGAGTCTTACATTTGCTGACATACCTACTGTATTAAGTTGGGAACAAGGTGCAGTGAATCTTGAGTTTACACCAGGGGTTCGCAATCTACGGCCCATGGCGCCATTTCATGTGGCTCG
This sequence comes from Bradypodion pumilum, assembly GCA_035047305.1. Lineage (NCBI taxonomy): Eukaryota > Metazoa > Chordata > Lepidosauria > Squamata > Chamaeleonidae > Bradypodion > Bradypodion pumilum. Next base: position 324,424,110 of record JAWDJD010000003.1, on the reverse strand, counting down.
CTGCCCTCGCTCCTGCTGCCATAAATGCGTAAAAATGCATTTATAACAGCCACGTCTGCATTTTATGGCAGCACTTATGGCAGGGGAACTACCAGTCTGGCCTGCTCAACTGAGGTTGAAAACCCCTGGGTTACACACACTTCTGGCATAGTCATAAGCTGACTGGAATTTTTCCACATCTTGATCATCAACAGTTTGGTGACTTTTTTGAACCTCAAACTCCAGAGAATCTTCAGCATACTTGTGTGGAAACAGATTGGTTTCATGAATTGTACTTTGACACTGGCTTGTTTGAAACAACTTACAGATAAGGCTCAGATGTGAATGACATGGGAAATTCTGTTTAATTAACAACAGAGATAAATGCTTCTAAACTTTTTCTTACAACTGTACCAAAGAAGAACACAAATGTGTGAACTTGAGGTTTTCTGAGGCTTCCCCATCATTATAAGCAGTTTTGTGTGTGAGAGATATCCATATTCAAGCAGAGACAGATACACTTTCCTCCAGGGAAAAGACGTATAGTGTTACTGCCATTAAAACTGCTGTGCCAATAATGGATGTTTCAAAGAATCGGGGAACATACGATGGTTCCTCTTCTCTTTGCCTGGTAGGTGGGCTTTAAGACAGAATCTAAGATGCCCTGTTCTAGTTCTTTAATGCCAGAGTTGAATTAGTGACCCAGCCTCCAATTCTGATATACACAGCAAGAAGTTCCATCCGTGCACCTAGGTGTGAGGATTTTGTGCATGTACTTGTCAAAGAGAATGCTGCCTGTTAATTAGGATGGTTGCCATGTAGAATAAAGCTTAGAAAGGGTGCAAATTTAAAAAAGTAAAATGTGTTTTATTAAAGTGCTCTTGCTGGAACTCACAGATGTATTTGGCTCATGTACTTCAGTTTATTTGTTGCATCAAAAATGAGGGAGGAAAAACAATACGTAATTCTTTCATGACTTCTGAAAAATTCATTTTGAAGCATAATGTTTTATCCTATCCATGCTCACCTGGAAATAAGCAAACTGAATTCAGTGTGACTTACTAATATACAGGTACTGTAATTAAGACTGCAGTCTCACAGTGTAGTCCTTTATATATCTAGCCAATTATTACTCACTGGCCAGTATACTGTAGTGTAGGTCTACCTGTGCAATTGGAGTGGTGACACCGTCAGAAACAGATTCCTGTGATTTACAGAGTTATTTTTTCCATTTCTAGATGTGTACAACTTTGTGTCATTGTGTGTGAGATCTGTGCATCCCTAAAATTGAAACAGGAACTTTCTAATTAGCAGTAATCTGCCATTGCCATTACTGCTGTTGTGCAGGCGGAACTATGCAATAGGATACTGGCCATCGAGTCTGATGAGGCTTCCTGTCAGGAAAATAAGTACTGGGTTGCTGTGTCAGTTTCTTATATATGCTATTACCCGTTGCCTTTCAGATAAGAAAGCAGAAATTGACAGTCTTGCTGCTCAGTACATTTCAACTGTGAGAAACCTATCATCGGAACAACGGATGGAAATCCTGCAGAAGATCCAGAATGCCTATGCCAAGTGTAAAGAGTACAGTGATGACAAAGTACAGCTGGCCATGCAGACCTATGAGATGGTAAGATAAGAAAAGTATGTAGTACTTCTCATGTTTCAAGGGAAGCTGACTGTCTATTCATTCATTCATTCACTCTGATTTGTATTGCCGCCCAATTCCGAAGACTGGGCGGCTCACAGAAAATAAAGCCAATAGCCATTTTAAAAGCAATAAAAACCCATTAAAAACTACTGGCATCAATATTAAAAAGATTAAAAGAGCTTGAAAGAGCTTAAAGGAGAGAGTGTATTCTGCTAAGTTAGCCAGCAGGCCGAGGTTACCATGTTGCTGCCAGAGAGGCTTTTAACCCTTTCCTGAAGGGCAGGAATAAGCTACCCAGTGCACTTCAGACTCCCCTTTTATCTATATTTAGCCTGTATCACAAAAGAATTTGACTGACAAAGGCACAGAGCTTTAATGATCCAGAGCTTGTATTGAATTGAAAGAGATGAGAATCAGACTTATCTTTTAATTGTCTAACTGAAGAGATTCCTAATTGTGTCAGGGCTTGGTGCTCTCTCCTCTCCTATTTAACATATACATGAAGCCGTTGGGTGAGGTTATCCGTTCCCATGGGGTGAGGTATCATCAGTATGCTGATGATACCCAGTTATATATCTCAGCCCATGGGGACCCCAGTGATGCAGTCAATGTCCTATCCAGATGTCTGGAAGTAGTTGGGGTCTGGATAGGGGACAACGGGCTACAATTGAATTCCTCCAAGACTGAGTGGCTTTGGATGGTGGGTCCCATGTTATCCAGGGAGCTACCAACTTTGGTCTTGGATGGGGCTGCTTTGCCCCAGACAGACCCGGTACGCAACTTAGGGGTCCTCCTGGATTTGGGGCTGCTACTTGTAGATCAGGTGGTGGCCGAGCCAGGAGGGCTTTCGCACAGCTTCGCGTCATCCGTCAGTTTCGTCTGCTCCTGGACCGGGACTCCCTGCTCAGGGTCACACATGCTCTGGTCACCTCCAGGCTAGATTATTGCAATGCGCTCTACATGGGGCTGCCCTTGACAACCATTCGGAGGTTGCAGTTGGTCCAGAATGCAGCGGCCCGGGTGGTGATGGGGCGTGGGCGTTATGCCCGTGCCTCACCATTACTTTGGGAGCTGCACTGGTTACCAGTTTGCCTCCGGGTGCAGTACAAGGTGCTGGTTTTGACCTTTAAAGCCCTTCATGGTAGTGGGCCAGGTTACCTTAGAGACCACATCATCCCAAGAGTATCCGCCCGTCCAACCAGAGCGGACCGGAGGGGCTCCCTAATTGTTCCATCTGCCAGAGGGGCTCGTCTCTCTGGTACACGAAGGAGGGCCTTTTCCGTGTCCGCACCAGCCTTGTGGAACCTCCTACAAGTAGAGCTGCGGGAGAAGACGGAGCTGCTACCTTTCATAAAAGACCTAAAAACCTGGTTGGCGGGACAGATGTGGGGCCCAAATGGAAGGATGGTCCCCGTCTGTTGGCTTATTAAATAAGTCCCCATTTCTTTTAATTCCAATGCAGGCAGTTTTAACGTGGGTAGTCTTTTAATGATAAATGGGATAGGTGGGTGGGTATGATGGGTTTTAATGGCTCAACTGTTTTTTTATGTATGTTTTAACTTGTTGTGAGCCGCCCAGAGTCGGGTTTACCTGATTGGGCGGCATAAAAATTTGAATTTAAATAAATAAATAAATATACAATGCCATTATCTTTCACTTCACTGCTTAATCATTTACAGTCTAGGAGCATTGGGTAAAAACATGATTTAGCTTAGAAGGCTACATATGGCAAACAGCTGGAATTGTCAACAGTGCATTTGTCAGAATTCTATGTATCTAGTCTATGAATGGAAGTCAACTGGATTGCCATTTGTATCTTCAGGAATGGTGATGAGATAGTGACTATTATCATATCTGATTTTGCAGGCATTGAAGGAAATAAGGACGGCTTCTGTGGCCAGTGCATGCACAACCTTGCATGTCTTGTTAAACTAAACACTAAAAAATCACCAGGACCAGATGGCATCCATCCACGAGTTCTCAGGGAACTTAAAGATGAAATTGCTGATCTCCTAGCCAAAATATATAATCTTTCCCTCAAATCAGGCTTTGTGCCTGATGACTGGAAGGTAGCGAATGTAACACCAATTTTCAAAAAAGGATCCAGGGGTGATCCAGGAAATTACCGACCTGTCAGTTTGACATGTGTCCCAGGTAAAGTGATGGAAACCATCCTAAAAGATAGAATTAATAGGCACATAGAAGAGAAGGCGCTGCTAAAGGAGAGCCAACATGGCTTTTGCAAGGGCAAATCATGCCTCACTAATCTGTTGGAATTTTTTGAGAGTGTCAACAAGCATGTGGATAAGGGGGATCCAGTTGACATTGTTTATCTGGACTTTCAGAAGGCTTTTGACAAGGTCCCACACCAAAGGCTCTTGAATAAACTTACCAGTCATGGAATAAAGGGACAGGTCTTGTCCTGGATCAGCAACTGGCTAAGGGACAGGAAACAGAGGGTAGCACTAAATGGACACTTCTCCAAGTGGAGGGAAGTAAAGAGTGGGGTCCCCCAAGGTTCAGTACTGGGACCCCTGCTTTTCAACCTCTTCATAAATGATCTAGAGGTAGGAGTAAAAAGCAAGGTAGCCAAATTTGCTGACGACACTAAATTATACAGGGTAGTGAAAACTGTGAGAGATTGTGAGGAGCTCCAGAGGGATCTCTCGACACTGGGGGAGTGGGCAAAACAGTGGCAAATGAGTTTCAACATTAGTAAGTGCAGAGTGATGCATGTTGGGGCAAAGAACCCCAATTACATTTATAAACTGATGGGGTCTGAACTCTCTGAGACAAACCAGGAAAGGGACCTTGGTGTCCTGGTGGACAACTCAATGAAGGTGTCTACCCAGTGTGCCTCAGCAGTGAAAAAAGCAAACTCAATGCTAGGGATCATTAGGAAGGGTATAGAAAATAAGTCAGCAAGTGTCATTTTGCCTCTTTATAAATCTATGGTGAGGCCCCATCTGGAATACTGTGTACAGTTCTGGTCGCCATACCTCCAGAAGGATATTATGGAGCTGGAAAAAGTGCAGAGGAGGGCAACCAGAATGATTAGGGGACTGGAACACCTTCCTTACCATCTGAGGCTGCAACGGTTGGGCCTCTTCACTCTTGAACGACGACGTCTAAGAGGTGACCTGATTGAAGTTTATAAAATCATGCACGGTGTGGACAAAGTAGATAAGGAAAAACTGTTTTCCCTATCGCATAATACTAGAACTAGGGGACACTCCATGAAACTTTTGGGTACTAGTTCTCAAACAAATAAGAGAAAGTACTTTTTCACCCAGAGGATTACTGGTCTATGGAACTCCCTGCCAGAAGACAGCTGTCAGTCTTGACAGCTTTAAGAAAGGATTAGACAAGTTCATGGAGGAGAAGAGTATCAATGGCTATAATTATGGATACTTAAGGACAACCTCCGGGTTGGAGAGATAGGCAGGATATCTCTCAATATCATTTCCAGAGAATCCTAAGCAGGTGAAGGCATCTCCTTGGGAATACCCTGAAGGAAATGGTGAGCCACTGTGTGAGACAGAATGCTGGACTGGATGGGCTGTGGCCTGTTCCAGCAAGGCTGTTCTTATGTTCTTATGTTCTTATGTAACCTCTCAAAGAAGGGGAATAGGACGGACTTTATAATGAACCAAAAATATGACACTCTAATCTATTCATAGGAAGAGCATAACATCTCTAGGACTGACCACATTTTATCCTGTGTTTATGTATATGACCTGGATTACAAATAGGGATGGGTTACCCTGGGTAAATGGAAACCAGTAGTGCTTATAATCATCCCTATGAATTTGATGTAAAACAGTACATAGAGGTAATTTGACTGCTTATAACAGGGGTGCCCAAACTACGGTCCATGAGCCGGACCTGGACCCCACAGCCATTTCATGTGGCCCCTGGCGCCCTCACCGCTCCCAGAAGCAGAAGTAAAAAATTGCTAAGACGGGGTGTTAATAAAGAAAGAGGAGACAATTAGTTAAGTTGACTAGGAATTCATTCAACTAGGTGGAACACTTGGTTTTTGTTGTTATTGTATGAAGGTTGATGTTTTATCTTGTTTTCAACTGTTATATGCTGCTCAGAGTGGTCTTGTTACTAGATGGGTGGGATATAAATGTGGAAAATAAATAAATAAATAAAAATACACTGCGACTCCTGCTAGAGGTACCATTTAGAGATATCAAATGTTTCTACTTTCTTTAGTATTGTGTCTCTTCCTGATGTAGGTGGATAAGCATATTCGGCGACTGGATGCTGACTTGGCACGATTTGAAGCTGATCTGAAGGATAAGCTGGAAGGGAGTGACTTTGAAAGTCCAGCAACACAAAACTTGAAAAGTATGTACATTATTACCAGTATCGTCTCCCTGTGAAGAGCTTCTTAAAACTCAACATTATTTTTACATTAAAAATTTCCAATTGTCATTTGGTTTTTCCCTTCCAATGTGTGGTGAGAGTTTGCTATTAAAAATATACTTTCACCTTGATGCATTAGGACACTCAGTGCTCTGTCTTGTATAGCATAGTGTTTTATACAAAGAAGTTCAAATCCAATCCAGTTTAAAATAAGTAGAATAAAAAGGGAAATAGGTAGCTAGAGGTTGCTCATCAGCTGAGTAAGCACAGAAGATCATGATAAGATATATTGCATTTGTATTTGCAAATCAGCCTTAGGGATCATAAGTTACAGGATCTTAGCCGTTGTCGGTGGGTTTCAGCTCGCGGAGGCAGCTTTTAAGTCATTCAAATGAAACAATAAGATTCTTGCTGCATCAGGTCTGTCTCGTCTAATACTATATCTCTTGTTTCCCATACCAAATGTCTCCAGAGCAGTTTGCAGGCAGGACATGTAGGTGAAAACCCTCTACTGTTCAGCAATTTATATTCAGTACCATTCTCATTTTAATCACAAAGATTTAGCTATGATGGCCAATGAATGTTGATAAAACCTATTAAAAATTAACTTATTAATCTCCACTCCTCAACATATTTACAGGGGAAGAGCCTCAATGAGCTGGCTGGATAGCTTAGTGATTTAGGTATCTGGCTGTGGAACCAAAAAGTAGGGAGTTTGATTCCCCACTGTGCCTCCCAGGAGAAGAGCAAACCTGTGTAATTATGGGCAAGCTGCACAATCCCAGGGTGTCCCCAGAAGACGGAAATGGTAAACCACTTCTGTGTACAGTAGAACCTCAGATAAAGTCCAAACTCCATTCTACAAGTTTGGACTTTATCTGAATCAAATGAGCGATGCATCGGATAACGTTCAAAAATGGACTTTATCCGAGGTTCCTATACCAAATACCTCGGATAACGTCCACTTTTTAACGGTTTTGGACTTTATGCGATGCATCACGTGTGCATGAAAACCGCGACTTTATCCGAATCGGACTTTATCCGAGGTATCACTGTATTCTTTACCTGAAAAACCCTGGAAAGGGTTACAATAAGTCAGAATAGATTTGATAGCGTACAATTATCATTAGGCCTCATTGAACTTAATGAGATTTATTAGTCATTAAATATATGTAGGATTAGATTGTTAATCACTTTTTGATTGTCACAGTCGAATACAAAATAGCCAAGGCCAACAATATTTTATGATATATGTTATTCAACTGGCAGTATTTCAGTAAATTTGGGTAACTGGGATTTTTAAATAAATTTCTAGTTACTCCAAAACGTAGGAATCAATCTGATAAGAGGGAAAATTTCTACTGTTTTTGATGAAATCCAGAGAGTATTTTGTCTGCAGTTCTTAGGTGAGATGGGTAGGTTTATTAAATAGATTCTTCATAAGATACCATTAAGGAAAATGTGATAATATATCTCATTTATTTCCACAATGAGTAGGAAGAATGGATCTCTAGCAGCAAATATATGGCCCTCTCCCTACATAAGCCACACAGGCTTTGTAACCAATGCCAACCAGGGTATTTTGGCAGCTGAGGCAAAAGAAATTCACAAGCATTTCTCCCACTCACTGTAGAAAAAGTACACAACAGGAAATTACAGGAATATCAGGAAGCAAAAACAAAAACTACAGGACATTCAGTTTTTATTGTGACCATAATTGGTTGCCTGAGGCAGCTACTTCAGTTCCTTGTCATTTTCATACATAATTTTACTATTCAATACAGAGTTGTATTTAGGATTACTTTAGAGGTGGAACAATTACTGGTACTTTCTATTTTTGGTAAAAGTAGTATAAGCATACAAAAGCTTCTCTTAAGTTGTAATACAGCATAAATAACCATTTTTCAGAGGGGCGAATTCCAAAAGATAAGAAAAGTTCCCGGGGTCGAGGCCGGCGAACATCAGAAGAAGAGGTCCCAGTAAGAAAGAAACCCAAACGAAGGTAAGCAGCAGTACCTGCAGTCTTATCAGTAGCTAATTATAGAACTACAGTGGAACCTCATACAACAATCGCCCCGTATAGCAACGAAATCGTATAACAATTAGGTTTTGAGGGGAAATTGGCGTCCTGCATAACAACAATTTTTCAATGGGAAAAACCACTTAGATAAAAAAATTGTTGTACGATACATCCCATAGGGGAAATCGCTATACGATGCATGCATCATATAGCAATTGTTTCGTACAACAACGAGCCCTATGGAACGGATTTAAATCGTTGTATGAGGTACCACTGTATCTTGGACTTATCTTAATTGGGACCTGCATGAATATACTCTACCTTAAGTGGTTTGTAGACTAATTGCTCCTCATAATAGATCCCTATTATTTACCATCAGGTTGGTTCCAACAGTAATTGCTGCACACTTATCAGTTCCAAATTGCATACTAATGTCTACTAAATTCCTTTATACTTTCCTGCAAAGTATTCAATTCAGCTCTTGTCTTTCCAAACAATTTTACATAGAGCAAGGATTCACAACCTATGGCCTGCGGGCCAGACCCGGCCTCCGATGCCATTCTATCTGGCCCTCGCAGCCTATGGCACTTCCGGGGGGGGGGGGGGTGTCAGCTGTTTTTCAGGTCATTCCCAAAGATGGCCACTAAAGAAAGGAAAACATGGTTTCCCATAGGAATGCAATGAAAACCAATTTCATGTTCTAACAAGCCAAAAATATATAGAGAGAGGCTGGGGTAGGATGGCTCCTTTTGTTTACCTGTGTGTGTGTGTGTGTGTGTGTGTGTGTGTGTGTGTGTGTGTGTGTGTGTAAATATTATTATTTTTAAATAAAGGAGTTATTTGTTAAGCTGCATGCAACTTTCTGGTGAGTGCACTCCATTTTTGCAAAGCACCAGAAAGCTTTGCATTCAAAAATGGAGGCACAAGTGTTGAATTCATTGTGTTGTTGCTTTGTGTGAGTGCCATTTTCTTTTGTTTATGTTTGTGTAGGGAGGGAAAGGGGGGAGTATTTGTTTGGTTGTTCTGTTTTTGATTTGTTGTGGGGTTTTTTGTATTATCTGATATTGTATGTACATCACCCAGAGTGGGAAATTTATAAATAAATAAATAAAATATTTTAAAAATAGTCCGGCCCACAGAACAGTCTGTGAGAGCTTGACCCGGCCACTGGGCTAAAAAGGTTGAGAACTGACATAGAGCAAATGTAAAACCTTCAGCCCCAGGGTGGATTTGTTTTAAATCACGATTTAAATCACTAGTCAGTAAGGCTCGATTTAAATCATGATTTTCACACGGCTGTCTTTGTTTGCTTATGGTATGCATAGTTTCTCGTGTTTTGTTTCTCTTTCTGCTAAGTATGACATTATAAATAATTTTAGTTAATTGCAAAACAAACAAACAATCCTGCCAAAGGTCACTCACATTCTTTTAATATACCCATTTGCATTGTTTCCATTGCAGATCTGAATTAGCAGATACTATCCTTTCAGTTCATCCTTCGGATGTTCTGGACATGCCAGTGGATCCCAATGAACCCACATATTGCTTGTGTCACCAAGTATCCTATGGAGAAATGATTGGCTGTGACAATCCTGATGTAAGTATTGATAGAAGAAAAAGTGAGCTGAACTTCTCACGTCTCAGTCTTTTGGAAGGAGAGCCTTCTCAGTATCTGCTCCGGCCCTGTGGAACCTCTTACCAATCGAGTTGCGCCTCCAGACAGAGCTATTGCCTTTTAGGAAAGGACTAAAAACATGGCTAGCTCACCAGGTGTAGGGTGCTGCCAGTGTGTCAGCCCCCCCCCCCCAGTTGGTTGATATAAGGGCTGTCCAGGGTGTTTTTTTTTTAGCTTCCTTACCCTCGTTCTAGCTAGCTTTAATGGGGAACTGGAGGTAAAGGACTTTTTAAGGTTTTAGTGATTTTAATCTGAGACTTCTAATGATTATTTCTATGGGGTTGTTTTTATGTTGGGTTTGTAATATGTGTTGTAAGCCGCCCAGAGTCACCCCGGTGAATGGGGCAGCAATACAAATCTAATAAATAAACAAACAGAACAGAGAGATATCTGTCATTAATCTCAGTAGCAGACCATTAGAGTGCAAGGGGATAATTTAAAACAGGGGTGCCCAAACTATGACCCGTGGGCTGGATCTGGCCCCTGATGCCAATTCATCCGGCCTGTGCCACTCCTGGAACTGGAAATAAAATGTGCATGCACAGAATGCTGCTGTAAATGCACCCACAGCTGTTGAAAATGCATTTATGACAGCCATGGGTGCATTTACGGCAGCAATCTGTGGATGCGCAGATGTGTTTTACTTCTGCCAAATGACCGGCCTGCTGAACCACGTGACCGGCCCATGACCCGGAAAGTTTGAGCACCCCTGATTTAAAGCATAACTGAAGGTTGAGAAAGGCAGGTGGCGTTTTCCAGCTTTGCTCAATGCTGACTTTATTACAGAACTCTTATTTCCCACTGCAAAATGCCTCTGGTGTCCATTTGTTCCATTATTTAGCTCCTCAAGCCTTGAGATACCAGACAGGATATTGTCTTGGGTCTAGTTCCCTTTGCGTCCTCCCAGTGCTATGTATGTGCAGGTTTTTGTTTTTTGTTTTGCTATGTTGCAGATAGAAAGCTGCAAGTGTAGAATAATCCCAAGTCTATTGTGATATCTAGATCAAGCTGCACATTTCACAAAGAAGATTGCATACAGTATTTCAGTTTTCCAAATGATGTGATGTACTTTACAAAACTTCTATCCAGAAAAGTGGAAGACTGAGCAACACAGTAAAGTTGAACCCCGTATCATGGAAAAACTCAGTTCCGCGGAGCTCTTCGCTATACAGTTTTCTGTTATACGAAGCACTATTGGCGATGCACCGTATAACAGAAAAATGTTCGTTATACGAAACGCTATTGATAATACCCCATACAATAAATTTTTTTTCCGTTGTGCGGGGGTATCGCAAAAATGCTTCATTGTACGAACCTTTCATTATACAAAGCATTTGTTATACGGGGTTGTATAAGGACACACAATCACACTACCTTGGACAAAGGCCACTTTGTGCCAGCTAATCTTTCTCACACTAGGTCAGGCGGAAAGAGCTACAGATGAACTCACCAAAAGGTGGCTTCATTTTGGCAGTTTCACGTCTGGCCTTAACATGGAAGAAGAAGAAGACAGTGATATTTAGGCGCAGGGGTAGAAACAAAAAGTGTGTGATGAAAGATCTAAGCAACCACTAGAAACATTTTTCAGATTTTTCCTGGTTTCAGAAATTTTTGCACACTATATGGTTGGATGCACCATTCTGCAACAAAAAGCTTAGCAACTGTGTCAGGTAAGAAGAAAAATTGTCATGCTCTCTGAAAAAAATAGTTACTTACCATGCTTTCTTTTTTCAATATACAGTGTCCAATTGAATGGTTCCATTTTGCTTGTGTTGACCTTACAACTAAACCCAAAGGGAAATGGTAGGTTCCATAAATAAGTTTCCTGTTGTCTGACTGATTCCCCACTTTCATTTCCTTATTAATGTGTAGAGTTTTAATCTTTACCTTGAAAAGGTTTACTTAAGTTACACTTCATAGCATGTATAGAAGGAAGTAAATCATATTGAACTCAGTGACACTTACAGTTATAGTAAAACCCCTACTTACGAAAAAAAAGTCTGTTTCGTAGGCTTTTGCTTAAATTGGTTTTTTACGTAACTCGAAGCAAACCCATAGGAAAAAGAATCTTTATGCAACTCAAAGCAAACCCATAGGAAATTGTGTAAATCGGGACATGGTTTTAGCATAAAATAATTATGTAAGTCAAATTTTATGTAACTCGAGGCATTTGTAAGTCGGGGTTTTAGTGTATTTGAACATTTTTAGAATCAGGCTAGAATTCCAAATAGACTCATTTTAAAGTAAGTACTATACTCATGGATAACAGCATTAGAGTACATTCCAAGCTTCCATCAACAGGCCCGTCTGTCTTTAAAAATCATGAGGTCAGAGGGTCATCTGAAAGCAATGAATTTCTTGTATTGCGAGCTGACAAATATGAAGTACATTTAGGCACTTCGATACTTATGAAACAGAACTTTGAATGTTATACCAAATTTATTTTTGTCACTTGAGTTCAATCAGTGTGTTTAACTTCCAAGCACATTGTAGAAGATTCCAAAGATTATCAAAGTAGCCCAGCAAGACCCCCAGTTCAGATATTGGGTGGAAGTGCAGCAGTTATTGTATTATTCTACAATAAAAACTGAGATTCCAAACAACACAGGCATGTTAAGAGCAGAGCTTGAAAAAGTTTCTTTTTAGAACTGCAAGCCCCAGAATTCCCCAGTCAGCATGGCCAGTGGCTCATCTATCTTCTTGAGAGGACTGAGAGTTATAATTGGAAAAGGTAATGCTTCTAGGCTGTAATTAAAATAAAGAGAAAGGGGCTAATGTAGTGTAATGAAGATGGCCTGCAATTTAAAGGTAAAGGTCTCCCTTGTGCAAAAGCCAGTTGTATCTGACTCGGGGGTGTGTGTGCTCATTTCCGTTTACAGTCAAGGACATTTATGTGGTGATGTGGCAGGCATTACTAGACATCAAAGTGCACAGAATGCTGTTACCTTTCCTGCCAAAGTGGTGCCTATTTACTTGAAATTTCTTGCTTTCGAACTGCTAGGTTGGCAGGAGCTGGGGCGGACAATGGGCACACTCACTCCATCACACACGACTCAAACTGCTGATGTGCCAACATTCCAGCCGTCAAGCTCAGCATCTTAATCACTAAGCCACCACAGCCCTGTCACCTGCAATATACTTTATGAAAATCTGTAAATTCAGGAAGTTGAGGGAGCTTCTGCTATGCAAACAGCGGACATGATCCAATCAGATTAAAAATTTTACTATGTCCTCTCAATTTACAACAAACAAAGCACTTAACTTTTCCACTAAACCAGAGCTTACATTTGGGCTACTTTATCTCCAGTTATTTTAAAAACAGGTTGAATTAATTTTTATTATCTGTTGAGATTTTTGGTGATTTTTTATCATAGTGTCTCTGTGTGGGCACTTTACAATTACAAAGGGCCCTTACTGAAGTTTCATAATGAGAGAGAGAGCACAAGGAGAATGAAATATAAGTTGTGCTGATCCCACATTATCTTATATACATACTGGTGTGTGTGGTAAGTAATTGAGTTTTGATTGGGAGTGATAAGATATGTGTTGAAGGAAACTTCAGAATAAACCCACCCAAAGGTGGCTTCAGTTTGGCAGTTTCACATCTGGCCTAGACACGAAAGAAGAAGAAGAAGCAGAGTCTATGTTGAAATTAGTAATGTGTGTGAATGCAACTGTGTGGTATGCTGCCTGGCTGTTACATATATAAGAAAAGTGTGAGAAAAAGCTCTTAAACTTAGCTTAATTATCATTAGCTACGGTAAGTTTTATTTTGAGTTAGAGACAGGATTGTTTTAGAGTCGGAAAGGGATTGGAAGTAGAGGAAAGAGTGAGCGCTGTGAAGAAGTTAAGAAGTATGTCTGTTCTAAGGAGGTGTCTGGGTTTATTATGAAGAAACTGGGAACAACTGTTGTGTAAAAAAAAGTATCCATCTATATTCATAAAGAGCTCTTTATGCTAAAACTATAAGGAAATAGAAGCAGAGTAAATGAGATTTCAGCTGTACAATAAGACCTTGGACAGCTCATGAATGTGTGAAAATATTTCTTTTTGGTTTTCAAGAATTGATTTCTATTTCTTTCAAAAAGGCTGTTGCAAGATATTACACCACACATAATGCTGGTATTTAAGATATTTTCAATGAATTAACATAGGTTATAGTGTTTATATCTAAAGAGTTCTTTTAATAAAGAGACAGGGTAGATTTAGCCCTTAGCCATGCCTGTATTTAAGCAGTAATAGGAAATGAATTAATCAGTTAATTAAATGCTGATTAACTTGTGAACTGTCCAGAGAGTATAATTGCTATTATAAAGCAGGGGTGCCCAAACTTTTCCTGCTAGGGACCTGACCACGGCCCCTCAGATAGCTGTGCAGGACACGTGGTTCCTCCTGCCACCACTGCTGCCGGTATCTGAAATTGTGCCACATTTCCGGGTATTTCCCCCTCCAATGCTTCCCTTGGAGCACTTCTGGTGACGTCAGAACACTTCTGGCATCGGCGGCAATCAGGTCCATAGCTGGATGTTGACGTCCTGTGGGCTGGACACGGCTCATGGCCCATAGTTTGGGCACCCTGCTATAAAGGTGCACTTGCTGTTTGCCTGTTTCATAAAAGGCAGTTCAAGGGAAGGAGTCCCCATTGCAAATTAAAACGGCAAGACCAAACTTTGTGAAGTTGTTTCAGGGTTGCCATATTGCTGGTGACACGCAACAGGTAGAGGAGGGGTGACCAAACTACGGCCCGAGGGCTGAATCCGGCCCCTGATGCAAATTCATCTGGCCCACGAAGCCCTTGTTGCTCCTGGAAGTGGAAATAAAACGCGCCCGCTTTTTTTCTATTTCTTTCAAAATGGCTGTCACAAGATATTACACCACACATACTTCTGGTATTTAAGATATTTTAAGATATTTTCAATGAATTAACATAGGTTATAGTGTTTTCATCTAAAGAGTTCTTTTAATAAAGAGACAGGGTCTTATGGGCACGTTTTACTTCTGCTTCCGGGAGCAACGAGGGCTTTGCGGATGAATCGGATGAATCGGCGTTGGGGGCCGGATTTGGCCCTCAGGCCATAGTGAACCATGTGACTGGCCCCTGACCCACGTGACTGGCCCACGGCCCAAAAAGCTTGGGCACCCCTGAAGTAGAGGAAGGCGAGGTTAATGCCATACAAGGAATAGAGAGCTAGATATGTAATTGTCTTGTCAAATACTGTTTACTTCTTTTCCAAATGACAAAAATAATGCTAAATACTGCACTGAGCTTTAAAAATGTTTTTTCTTTTTGTGTGTGTGTGTGTTTAGGTTTTGCCCTCGCTGCGTTCAGGAGAAGAAGAAGAAGTAGAAAACTTGGAAATATGTAACCCAAAAGAAGAAAGTTAATATATTCATACATGTTGCTATTTTTTTGGTCACTGACCTATTTGTTTGATCTGGTATTTAAGCGTGGCCAGTTGTAATTCCCCTTTATGACATAGGGAGACAGCCTAATGAGACAAGAGAGATGTTGGAGGAAGCTCACTACTAATTTTTACTTAGGTTACATGTCATAAGTGCTGTAATCAATGTTATGAAGTACTAAGAGTAGCCCTGCACTGGAATTTCTGGTCCCCTACTGAAGTCTGTGAAATTGCCTATGACCTTGCATGTGAAGAAGATAAGTGCCTGCAGTATCACTCTGAATCTCACATTCATTTTGGAAACTAACAAAAGAAGACTTACCGCAAGACAAACAATTGCAATCAACAAATTTTTGGTTTATATTTAGAAAAAAACAACAATGTTGCTAAAAGAACCGGGTTTGTTTTTCATTATGAAACCATGTTAAATTCTCACAGCGTATTTCATATCGTACTTCTTTTGCATATAACTTGGTTCGCTTGGAAACGGGACATTTGGCTTTCTAAATCATTTGGACCAACTCTCAGAAGCCCCAGCCAATGGGAGTTATAATCCAAAATCAGATGGAAGGCCAAAGGTTTTCCAGCTATTGTAGACAATAATTCAATTCAGTTACAGAAGGGATTCTCAAACTGCAGCCTGTGGGCCAGATGCGGCCCACAGCACCATTTCATGGGGGGCCACCACCACCACACCAGGAAGTGCCATGGCAAACTGGCCATCCAGCTCCTGAAGCTGTCTGAGAGAGCGTGACCTGGCCCCCCAGCTTTAAAAGGTTGAGAACTCCTGAGTTACAGTGTTGAGAAGACTAGGGTACAGGTCCAAATTTACATATGTGTAACGATGCAAGGAGAGGCATTATGGCCATGAAGTCATGATAAACCACACCAAAGGAACCATTTGCACATAAAATTAACCCTCTTAATAAAAGTAAGCCTACAGAAATTGTGAGTCACCAGGTTATACAGACTTCCTGATCTGGCAAATGTTTAATAATTTCTTTGTTTGCTCATTGTTTGCTATCCTAGTCAGAACTAAAGAACAGGGAAAAACTGTTCGCTGATTGGCTGATGGCTTTTTGAACAGATAAACATAATGGCTTGCATAAGTGTTAGATTGATGGGTCATAGTTTTTGCAACTTACACTGAAGTAAGTAGTAGGTTTGCTTTTCCGTAGAAGATAAATCTTTTGAGAACTCATCAGTGCTTCAATAATTAATGAATAATGCTTGTGACTTTTAGTTTTGGTCTACCGTTTTGGACTTTAAAGTGGCATTGCTGCTCAAAACAATAGGAACGTTTTTCAATATCTATTTCTCCTTCCATCCAATTTACATTGTGTTAGAGAACAACAGTAATACTATAGATTGGTATAAACCTTGAGACCATACCGGTCAACCTTCCCGGATTGGCCGGGATTTCCCGTTTTTTCGGCGCCGATTTGCACCATTTCCCGCCCAGAGCTGCCAAAACCCCAGAATTTGGCAGCGGGGGGAAAGAGGTACTGCGCATCCCTTCTGCGCAAGTTGCCTTCTATGCATGCGTAGAAGGGTTCTACGCAAGCGTAAAAGCCTACGCATGTGTAGAAGGCGACTTGCGCAGAACCGTTCTGCGCAGGTCCCGGATTGTCTGGAGCCGCGGTTGACAGGTATGCTTGAGACATGTTATTGGGGTAGGCAATGCTGCTATATAGCCACTGAAGGAAACTAGACTAGTACTTTGCCATGACTAGAACTTAGTTCCAAAGAATTAAGCTATATTTATTCTTTGGAAGATTCCAGAACAGTGGCAAATATATATAAAACTGTATTTCATGACTCATGTTATGAAATACAGACCTTGGCTGAACAATAAGGGTATCACATATGAAAGCTGCTGTCAAAGCGGTTCAAAACTCATTGTCAGAGTTTCCCTTTTGGTCAGGATTTTAAAGTATATAGTTGAAGAAAATTAATCATCTTGATTTCTGATATGTGGAGAATGTATTCTCTTGAATGTATCTTGTTTCATAATTGTTACTTTCAATTACCAAGATTTGAGTGCTAGGAAAAGTCAAAGATAACTCCTTTTAAAAGACAACCTACCGATTTTTGGCAGTTTTCTATTCCCCCACAGTTCTTATAAATCAGAGCTTCTCAACCTACAGCCTGCGACACCATTTCATGTGGCCCACCACTCTTGCTCCCGCCGGCAGAAGACGCCACAGATGCGTTTTACGGCAGCGTTTGCGGTGGGGGAACCACCATTCCAGCCTACTCACCTGTGAGGGAGCGTGACCTGGCCCACAGCTGGAAAAGGTTGAGAACCCCTGTTATAAATAAACAAATGTCACATCAATGTCATTGACTCAGATTTTTGTTTCCTTTGTAAATGGAAGAGAATATTGGAAATCTTTTTATTAAAATGTGAAAATGTCTATCTGTATTTTTGATCATGTTATAATAGAAATATTGTTATAAATAAAGTATTTTTGGGAACAAATGTTTGAACGGCACACATTATTTGCTAAATAGAATGTAGGGGGAAATGGCAAGTTCAAATGCTGCAAGCAAAAAAGTATGTATTTATTATACAGGTTGACCCTTGAAAACAATGCGGGTGTTGGAGTGCCGATTCCCCCATGCTAGGTGTCAGCAAACTTGGCTCTCCAGGTGCCCTTCGACTTCAATTACCAGAAGCCCAAGTCAGCACTCCTGCTGATTAAGGTTTCTGGGAATTGAAAGCCAAAAACATCTGGAGAGCCATGTTAGCTGGCCCCTGCCCCATGCAGTCAAAAATCCATGTTGTTCCAGGGCTAGTCATTGGACCCAGAGCTGGTGGCCTCGTGTGTCTCCATGGACTCCATCTCCCAGGCAGCTGGCACAATGCACATGACTCCTGCTGATGCTCACCCTTCTTATTCAAGTGCCATATCTGATTCCAAATATTGGCTATCCTCATGGTAATCAGCCATGAAGATTGTCCTGGGAACAATATGCAGTGGCCTTCTATTTGCCTTCCACGTCGCAGAATGATTCACGCGTCCTTGGTCAAGTGGGGCCTAAAGGCATAAGTGTTGAATATTTTATCTTGGCATTGCATGCTTCTTGGAGTGTTCAGAAATGCAGTCACACAAGTCTACTTCACTTAGATAAATGGTGCATGACTTCTGTGTAACTGTCTTTTCGTAAAATACATAAGAACATGAAAACAGCCTTGCTGGAACAGGCCATAGCCCATCCAGTCCAACATTCTGTCTCATACAATGGCTCACCATTTGCTTCAGGGTGTTATTCCCAAGGAGATGCCTTCACCTGCTTAGGATTCCCTAGAAATGGCATTGAGAGATATCCTGCCTATCTCTCCAACCCGGAGATTGTCCTTAGGTATCCATAATTATAGCCATTGATACCCTTGTCCTCCACGAATTTGTCTAATCCTTTCTTAAAGCTGTCAAGACTGACAGCTGTCACCACTTCTGGCAGGGAGTTCCATAGACCAGTGATGGTCTATGGCTCTATGGCTTTCTCCAGGCCACACTATAACGTTTCCCTTGCTCGAAAGCCAGTCGTATCCAACTAGGGTTCAGTGCTCATCTATTTCAAAGCCGAAGAGCCAGTGCTGTTTGCTTCTGCAGACGTTTCCGTGGTCATGTGGCAGGCATGACTAGACACCGGAGCGCACGGAGCGCTGTTACCTTCCCACCGAAGTGGTCCCTATTTATCTACTTGCAATTTCTTGCTTTCAAACTGCTAGGTTAACACAATTAATTAAAATAGTTATACAAGCTTCATTGTGATCTTTAGCTGCATACTTATTTTGATAAGGGAAAAGGGTTTAATAATGTATGTTAGGTTTTTTTTTTGGGGGGGGTGTCACACTTTTTTAGCTGGAAGGTCGGCAAGCGGCAGTTCAAGACCGCATGACGAAAAGAGCGCCCGTCTGTCCCAGCTCCTGACAACCTACCAGCTGGAAAGCAAGAAATGGCAAGTCGATAAATAGGGACCACTTTGGGAAATAATTTTCGGGACATGAAAGGAGCCTCATTCGGGCGAGTTTCTCCAGCAAAAAATCCTTTCAACCCAGAATAATTTCTGACACGAAATTATTCTAGCAGTGGACCATTGCGATACCGGGGCTTAAATAAAACGGACAGATGGCGATGTCATCTAGTCCCGTGATGGCGAATCTTGGCACTCCAGATGTTCCTGGACTTCAATCCCCAGCTCAAGCCCCCATGAATCCACACGGATGGGTTTACTGCGATTCATCCGGCCCGCGCCACCCTCGTCGCTCCTGGAAGCGGAAGTAAAACGCGCCCGGACAGGCGCGTTTTACTTCCGCTTCCAGGAGCGACGAGGGCGGCACGGGCCAGATGAACCACAGTAAACCCATCCGTGCGGACTGCGGATTCATGGGGGCTTGGGCTTCTGGGGATTGAAGTCCAGGAACATCTGGAGTGCCAAGGTTCGCCATCATGGATCTAGTCCTTGTAATTCCTTTTTGTTTCAGACATGTTAGTTTTAGCTTTGTATGTTATGATAATGCTGGTGGTGCCTCTGACACAAAGAAAGAAAACCAGGGATGAGTGAGGGTTTTAATGTTTTGCTTTACTGTTTTTACCATTGTGCGCCGCCCCGAGTCGGGTTTCCCCGAGTGGGCGGCATAAAAATCTAAGAATAAATAAATAATAAATAAATAAATCTTATATATCCCCTCTGACAAGGGTTTCAGATCTGACAGGCCGCAGGCGGGAGGGACAGCAGACAGCTGGCCGCCCCGAAATTGAAAGCAAGCAAGCCCAGCTGTGAGGGAGACCAAAGGTCTCCAGCACCGGAGGGCGGGAACCGAACTCCATAAACAAGGCGGCCGCTGCTGCGTCATCGGAGGCGCATCGGGAGGGGGCGGGTCCGGGACTGCTGCTCCGCCTCCCCGTGGGCTGCTCGGTCCCGCAGGGAGGAGGCGGAGCGACCGCCCCAGCCCAGTGCTCGCCAGGGGCGGCCGGGCGGGTAGCAATAATGGAGGCGTGCAAGCTTCACGGCGCCGTGAAACGTGAGTATGCAAAGGGACAGCCGCGTGGGCGCGCCGGTCTGGTTTCAAGACTGGTACCGTGGTTGGGCACCGTTCCCCAAAGCTCACTGGCTGGCAGAAAGGGTGCCAGTGTGCCACTAACAACCATGGGTCCTTCTTCGGTGTATGGCTTGGCGGGGCACCATTCTGCCAACCGGGGGAAGAACCAAGCCGAGGTAGCCTGGGGAAAGCTGCAAAGGTCCAGGTGCCCTAGAAGAAGAGACTGGTAAACCTTGGAATAGGTAAAAGGCAAAAGTGACCCTTGCTCGAAAGGCCAGTCGTATCCGACTCTAGGGTTCCTTCAGTGTTCATCTCTTGTTTCGTAGCCGAAGAGCCAGCGCTGTCTGCTGCTGCAGACGTTTCCATGGTCATGTGGCAGGCATGACTAGACACCGAAGCGCACGGAGCACCGTTTACCTTCCCACTGAAGTGGTCCCTATCATACCTGTCAAGCGCAGCTCCGGAGATTACTGGACCTGCGCAGAACGTTTCTGCGAAGGTCTGTTGTATGCATGCGTGGAAGGCTTTTACGCATGCATAGAACGTTTCTGCGCAGAACGTTTCTGTGCAGGTCCGTTCTACGCATGCGTACAACGGACCTGCGCAGAAACGTTCTGCGCTGCTCACTTCTACGCATGCGTAGAAGGCTTTTACGCATGCGTAGAAGGCTTTTACGCATCCCCTTCTGCACAGAAGCCTTCTACGCATGCGTAAAAGCCTTCTACGATGCGTAAAAGCCTTCTATGCACACGTAGAAGTGAGCTGCGCAGTAACTCATTTCCCCCTGCTGCCAAATTACGGGATAGCGGCAGCTCCGGGCGGGAAATGATGAAAATCGGCGCAAAAATGCGGGAAATCCCAGCCAATCCGGGATACTTGACAGGTATGGTCCCTATTTATCAACTTGCAATTTCTTGCTTTCGAACTGCTAGGTTGGCAGGAGCTGGGAACCTTGGAAAGGGTCACCATAAATCATGACGAGTCGCATGGACATATTATTAATATTTATTATACTGGAGGAATATGTGGCCAAAAGTGCGACTTGTTCCTGATCTTTGTGGTATTAATGTAAGACCGCCCTGAGTCGGGTTTTTACCTGAGTGGGCGGCATAAAAATTGAAATAAATAAATAAATAATGAAGACTAAGGAGAACCTTGGGACTCCGTGGCCATGACTTTGCACTGTGACATGCAAAGACCTGGATCTGAAGGTCTTATGTTTACACTCACCATAATCAGGTGACTTGGCATGATTGTGTGCCGCTGTCTTTTGACTGTGGTGGCTGTATGAGTGTCATAGTCCTCCTAGAGAAGTCCTTCACCAAAGATTGAGTGATTACACATTTATATCTTAACACAGCATTTCACCAGATCCAGCTGGTAAAAGGGGGTCACCAAAAGGATCCATGATTTCTGTGTTGTAGTGTGGTGGGACCTGTGGTTGGACAATGGTTTGGGTTTATCCCACATAAAAACCATGTGGGTCAATTAGGATAACTCAAGAAGAGAACAGACCCATTTATTAAAAGGCTTTCTAAGAAGCAGAAAATCTTGTTGAAGATGAGATTATTTGTGCAAATAACTTGGAAAAAGTAGATTCATCTTGTTTTTTGTAAACTATTCAAAACAAAACACACACACACACAGAGAAACACACTTCTGCATGTGTCTCTCATCCCTCTGCTATTACTGTAAAACCCCTACTTACGAAAAAGCCCGTTCCGTAGGCTTTTGCTTAAATCGGGTTTTTATGTAACTCGAAGCAAAGCCATAGGAAAAAAATATTTTTATGTAACTCAAAGCAAACCCATAGAAAAAATGAAATTTTTATGTAAATCGAAGCAAACCCCTAAGAAAAAGAATCTTTATGTAACTCGAAGCAAACCCATAGGAAATCATGTAAATCGGGCCATGGTTTTGGCACAAAATCAGTATGTAAGTCGAATTTTATGTAACTCGGGGCATTTTAAAGTCAGGGTTTCACTATATCTTGGGCCTTGTCTAACAAAATAAATGAATATTATTAAATATGTCTGTGCATTTTGCATCCCTAGATATGTTGTTCCAATTAAAGATTTTTATGTTATCCCGAAGTTATCCAATCCATGATTGTTGATCTCTCCCTTTCTATAAGTATTCTTTTTAATAGTTACAGTATCTCTCTGTTAGAGAGATGGTGGTGAGTAAACCGATTTGAAATTAAGTGTCTTTGGGAGGAAAAGAAAACAACTGGATTTATTTTATCTTTTAAAACTTTAGGGTTAATCATAGGTCTTTCCTGTCTCGCAAGAAACTACCATGTTAGACACTGTTGGGCCTGTCCTGAGTTGCATACCAGATGCCAAAGAAGAGGCTTGCATGTGTGGAGCAAGGCTGTTCCTCAGTCCAAAGGAATGAAAAAAGCAATGCCACTGACGAGAGGAGTGCTTATCCCATCTACCCAATGGAGCAGTTACTTGGTTGGGAGACCTCTCCATGGGACCCTGTGTCACCTCCAGGAAGTCACACTCACGAGTGAACGATATGGGGTGCAGAGGCTGCCTTTTGCCATGGTTTCTGATGCTGACTTGTCTTTCTTTGAACATCTTATGCCTGGCAGAGTTATCACTGATTCAGAGGAACTGAAGTCTTTCAATGTGGACTGGCTGAAGTCAGTGAGAGGTAGGGTTACTTTGTTTTGTTTAAACTATTTTTACTCTACCTTTCTCCGTAAACCCAAGACAACTTAGATCAGGGGTGCCCAAACTATGGTACACATACAGCCCCCAACACCAGTTCATCTGGCCTGTGAAGCCCTCATCACTCCTCAAAGTGGAAGTAAAACGCGCCCATATGGGCACGTTTTATTTCCGCTTTCAGGAGCGATGAGGCTTCATGGGCTGGATGAATTGGCATTGAGAGCTGGATTCAGCCTCCGGGCCATAGTCACCGGCTCCCTGAACCACGTAACCGGCCCACAGCCTGAAAAGTTTGGGCACCCCTGACTTAGATCATTAAAAATGATAGCTAAAAACAATAGATTGTACAAATATATTTTAAAAGAATTAAAGACACGTTATATTAAAAATGTTAAGTGTTATAAAAACAGATTAAAAAAAACAAAATACTAATCGTCTTGAATTTTAAAGCCCCACTTAGACAGCCAGAGAAAACCTGGCTGAAGAGAAAGGTCTTCACCTGGAGAGTAAAGATGGAGCCAGTCTGAACTCTGGTTTGGCGGGATTTCCAGAGTCTGGAAGCAGACAAAGTAGTCTCTCTCCTGCATTCCCCACCAAACTCGCCTGTGAGGGTGGTGGGCCAAAGAGAAAGACCTCCTCTGATGATCTTGATAAGGTCTTTGAGGCAAGGCACACAGAAATAAGGGACTGCAATGGCTCAAGTGGTTAAGATGCTGAACTCGCTGACTGGAAGGTCGGAGTTTGATTCCCGGGTACTGTATGACAGTTTGAGCACCTGTCTCTGTCCCAGCTCCTGCCAACCTTGCAGTTTGAAAGCAAGAAATTGCAAGTAGATAAATAGGGACCACTTCGGTGGGAAGATAAACAGCGATCCATGTTGAGGCATGCCTGCCACATGTCCACAGAAACGTCTACAGACACAGACAGTGCTGTCTATAAACAGAGATGAGCACTGAACCCTAGAGTCGGATACGACTGGCTTTCGAGGAAGGGTGACCTTTACACAGAAAGAGCCTCCTTGAAGATTGTGGTATTTTTTAACCACAATCATGCGTACCCCAGGCAACAGCAACCTTGTGCCGGGTAATTGTCTCACACTAGGTCAGGCGAAAGGAATTCTGGAATGAATTCACCATAAGGTGGCTTCATTTTGGCAGTTTAAAATGTGGCCTAGACATGAAAGAAGAAGGTCTTTGAGACAGCGTGAACCCAAGCTGTGTAGGGCTGTATGGGTTAAAGCCAGCACTTTAAATAATGCTGGTGGAGCAGATGTAATAGGAGGTGGTGGGCAGAGCGTGTTATGCGTTCTCTGTAACCAGCCCCAGTTAAGGATCTGGCTGCAATGTTTGGGACATGCCAAAGATTCCGAACATTTTCCAAAGGCCACCTCATGCAAAGTGTGTTACAGTAATTCAACAGGGATGCAACTAAGACATGTGTCACTGCCAGATTCAACTTCTCCAAGGGTTAGGGTGCCACTAGGATACTAGTTTTAACTATGCAAATGCACTCCTGGCCATCATTGAAACCTGAATATCAAGGCTCAAGGACACATCCAGGAACACATCCAATATGCACACCTGTGTTTTTAGGGGGAGTGTACAGCACAGAATGGATCCTTATTTCCTCATCTGCCTTTCAGCTGACCAGAAGCAACTCTGTCTTATTTATTCCCCCTCATCTGACACTAGGCACTGATCTAGAACTGAATCAGATTCCTTGGATTTAGATGGAAATGAGAAATAGAGATGGGTGTCATCTACTTACTGGTGACACTGAACTCCAGACAAACTCTACCTACAATTTCATATAGATGTTAAATAGTGTAGGGCAGGGTTTCTCAACCTTGGGCCTCCAAGTGTTCTTGGACTTCAATTACTAGAAGCCCAAGTCAGCACACCTACTGATCAGGGCTTCTGGGAATTGAAGTCCTAGAACATCTGGGGGCCTAAGGTTGAGAACCCTTGGTGTAGGGGACAAAACAAAGCTCTGAGGGACACCACAGGCCAAACAAGAGTCCCGCAGCACTCCCATCTCTCCTCTACAAGAAGGACTGGACCCATTGTAAAACAGTGCCTCATTGTCCCATCACAGAGTGATAGCCCAAAAGGATACCATGGACCATCAGAAACCCCTGAAAGGTCCAGCAAAACCAGCATGATTTTATCATTTTAACAGTATGATTTATCTTTATTATAAGATAGCTTAGAAAATTACATAGTGGAGGCCTCCTTTTTAAAACTGCAGTTTTATAGATCAACCTTCAGTATATATCTTTGGTTTACCTACATATAATGCTCCAGCCTTCTTAGTCTTGGATAATTAGAAATTTAGCATGGCTGTTTTCTGGGGAAATGGAAGTACTTCGAGCAGATATTTTCTCCGTGTCTGCACCGGCCCTCTGGAACCTCCTGCCAACAGAATTACGTCTTCGGACGGAGTTGCTGCCTTTCAGAAGGGATCTTAAAACCTGGCTGGCAGGTCAAGTGTGGGGTGCGGGTGGAAGGGTAACCACCATGGGGTGGTTGGTGTAGAGGAACTCTTCCCCATGGTGCCTTTTCGATCCTGCAGCCCTTGCTTTTTAGGGGGTGGGTAGTCTTAACTTTTTTTTACTGTTTTAACTGTTTTTAGGATTATTGTTGTATTTGTGAATATTGTCTGTAAACTCCTTGGGTTGCCCTGGGGTTACTTTTTATGTTGTTAGCCGCCCAGAGTCGGCCTTGTGTTGAGTGGGCGGGATATAAATTGAATAAATAAATAAATAAATAAATAAATAAAATATTTTCACATCTTGTTTACGTTATAGGCTGCAGTAAAGTGTTGCTGAAACCACGGACAACAGCGGAAGTATCTGAGATTCTCAGGTGACTTAAACTGCATGTACATGAATTTAATAAACAGCAGCTGTATTCATGAGAATATGCCTTCTGTACTTCTTGTACTCATTTTAGAAGCAGAAGTACCTGGTGCTATTTCCCCCCAAAGAAATCATGAGGTAATATCCCAGAGAGGAAAGAGCAGGCCTGCTCCTCTCACATGTACATAAAGCAGGGGTGCAGAAAGTTGTTTGGCTCAAGGGCTGAATTTCTCTTTGCAGAAGTCTTGAATTACTAAGCAGAGCTCAGTATTCAACATGTCTGATCAGGATTAAGTCCTGTGCAGCAGCATTCAGGCCTTGTAAAGCATAGCTTGGTTTCTACCTCCTAAGCTTAGCTCAGTTTGTGAAGCAGCTGCCAATTGCTATCTGGAGATACTAGCTGAAAATTTTGGGGATCTAGTGGAGGCCAGACCTCCCCCTTCTGTAAAATAAAGCCACAGTGTGAGTATAGGAGATCTCCTTTTTAAAGACAAATCCACGTCCTGTCTTCTTTCTCTCTGTGAGCTGCAGCTAAAGAATAGCATTAAGAATGGAGAATGCATTGGTTACATAAGAAGCTGTCTATGGGAATGTGACCTTTCATTCTTCATTCTGTGGAAAGCTGATGTTAGATGAGATAGGTTTCCAACAGAAGACATTGTGATTTCTCTTTTGCCATCACTACACATGTGAGAATCACCACAACTACATCCACCGAATCATTCATGGGCCTGATTTGGCTGAAGCCAAAAAATTTGTTCTGAACAATCTTAACAAGTCTAGCCAGGTTATCCTGTTATGGCAGTAGAGTAGACCCTACTGCCAGCGACTCAAAGCCAATCGTCAGGTGGCGGTTAACTAACCTGACAACTCTGAGGACTAATGGCCTTGGGTGACAAAGTCCACAAGGAAGTGTGGTGGTCCTCAAGTGGATGGAGGGGAGCAGCTTCATTAATACTGGCCTGGGGTTCAGGAAGACTTTATGTGCCAAAAGGGCTCAGGGCCAAAAAGTGACTCACGGAACTGGATCAGTGGTATGAGCGTCCATGCTGCGATGCGGAAGGCAAATGGAAAGCCACTGCAGTATATTGCTCCCAGGGCAATCTTCATGGCTGATTCCCATGATGATAGCCAATATTCAGAATTGGATATGGCACTTGAAGAAGAAGAACAATTTAGAGCAGGATTAGGCCACACGTGGTCTCTGAGCCACAAGTAGCCCTCAAGTACATTTATTTATGTCTCTAGCACCCCCATACTCCCTAGAAGTGCTCAGAAAATCCTATGGTGCCCTACAGAGGGGTTTTTCAATCTCTCCGGTCTGCCAGCCACAGCTTGAATATGAGTAGTGTGATACCTCACTGCACACAGGCCGGGGAAGGAGTCCTGCTATAGCTCAAAAACAAGGAGGGGGGACAGCCACCTTCCAGCCACACTTTTTGACAAAGGCAGTGAGATGCCACACTGCACACAGGTGGCGGGGGGAGCCCTGCCGTAGTTAAGCAACATGGAAGAGAGGCCTGGCCATCTACTGTGTCTGAAGCCTCTTGCTCTGTTCTTCAGGCAGACCCAGTGGAGCACGTTGAGGGCAGAAGGCTGCCATAAGGGCTCTCAGCACCACCTACCCCCGCGGCCTAGTTCAGGACAGTCTGTGGCCTGGAACTGATCCACGGCCCGGCGGTTGGGGATCTCTGCCCTAGAGGACACAAAGGGCCTATTCCAGTTAAAATTAAATCCATGTTTCGCTAAACGAGAAACCATTGTAGCAAATTTTACAATAAAAAGAATATGCAAAGTAGACTCTTTAGCCATGTCTCTCGCTCTTCTCTTTGGGAATGTAGTCCTCAGGCTGCTGGCAAACCTGAAAACTGGCCATCAACCTCAATGAGACTCGAACTTGGAATAGAGTTGAGGATGGGCTTTCGGTCTTAAATTGTTCTTAGTTTTGCAAGTACTGTACAGTACAAAATTTTCTAAGGAATGGAACAGGACCCCCCATGGACAAAATGGGACAATCAAACAAGTCTAGCTAGGAGGGGGGCAGCCACCTTTAGAAACAGGACCCCCATGGGCAAAATGTGTTCTCTTTCAGGTACTGCAATGAGAGGAATTTGGCTGTGAACCCTCAAGGAGGTAACACTGGCCTTGTTGGAGGCAGTGTCCCTGTCTTTGATGAGATCATCCTCTCTACAGCTCTTATGAACCAAGTCATCAGCTTTGACAATATTTCTGGTAAATACGTTTTCTTTAAGGGGGGGAAATGACTCATCGAAAAATTCTCTAAAACTTGCCAACCTGTTTCTTATGAAGAGAACAAAGCAGAAGGTTCTTCAATGTAGAAGGTTTGTCAATATTGAGTTTTCCTCTTTTAAAACTGGGATGTGAGATTAAAATCAGATGGGGTTTGGCAGGGAAGGAGGGTATTGTCTGCTTTGAAGCATTAATGGAGCATATTCTGCTAGCAAACAACCCAGAAATAATATTATTAATAATAATTATGTTCCAGTCAATTCCAAGTTGTGGTCACCCTTTCCAGGAATATTGTTAGCACTACAAAAAAATAATATAGCATTTTTAATGTTGGGTAATGTTGCTGACAATGAACAGAAAAGAACTGAAAGTGAAGTCTATGGAAACAGAAGTATGGGAAACAAGATGACCTCTTTGGTCTTGCCAGAGAATAAACAAAATAAAAATGCTGAAGCACTTTAAAGACTAACTGTTACAGTTCAGTGTGCACTTTCGTGGATCAAGTCCACTTCATCAGACATGGGAGTGAGGCTTCATGGCCAGGATACTTAATAGACCGCATCACCCTGAGAACATCTTCCATCCCACCAGAGCAGACCGGCGAGGCTCTCTCATTGTGCCATCTGCTAGGGAGGCTTGTCTCTCTAGCACCAGAAAGAGGGCCTTCTCTGTGTCTGCTCCAGCCCTATGGAACCTCCTGCCAATTGAGCTATGACTTCAGATGGAGTTGCTGTCCTTCAGGAGAGGGCTAAAAACCTGGCTGGCAAAGCAGGTGTGGGGCACCAGGGATGTGGTGATCCCAGCCTGCTGGCTGATTTAGTAAGAACACTCCCTCTTTTAATCTATTTTAATCTATAGGGTTTGGGGTAATTTTTGGTGGCAGTTTTAATGGGTTTTTAGTGGTTTTTAAAATGTGATTGGTTTTATTTTCTGTGAGCCGCCCAGAGTCTTCAGAGTTGGGCGGCAATATAAATCAGAAAAATAAATAAATAAATTTATACACATCAGGTACGGAGGTACAGAGTGATTGGTTAGCATAACAGTTAAGCATACAAATCAGTGTGGCTTCATACAATTGGTAATGTCTGGTTGTTATTCAGATTAGCTGTAAAAAAACCTATTTTTCAATTGCAAATCGTGGAAAGATTGTGAAGATACTATTTTAATGCCCACAGGGCTGCCATGGCTCAGTGGTTAAGAAGCTCGCCTTGTTAGCTGGAAGGCTGGCAAGTCAGCAGTTCGAGACCTGGGTACTGCATGACAGATTGAGCGCCCGTCTCTGTCTCAGATCTTAGGGACATGAAAGTAACCTCATTTGGGCGTTCCCTGGGCGGAGTTTCTTCCACAAAAATCCTTTCAACCTAGAATAATGAAATTATTATTATTAATGGCCTTGGTTTTGTTTTAAATGATATCATAGAATTAAAGATTTGTAAAGCTGGAAGATAAACCCAAGGATCATTTTTCTTGCTAATGCAAGAAATGGTTTGCTAAAGTATTCCTGACATATGACCATCCAACCTCTGTTTAAAAACCTTCAGTGTATGATAGTCCATCTTTAAAAGTAGTACATTCCACTGTCAAACAGCTTTTACTGTCAGGAAGCTCTTCCTAATACCGTATTTAGTCAAAATTTCCTTTCTTGCTATTTGAATCCATGAATTTGGGTCTGGAACCTCAGAAGATAAGCTTGCTCCATCATTAAGCATTTCTTAATGTCGCACGTTTGATTGTCCTATGAGACAAGAGAAAAGAACAGAGACAGACTTCCTTAAGTAAATTTCTTATGCTTATTTTATAATAATGCCTTCCCTCCATTAATATTAAAGTTAGAAACATGAAGCTGTCTCCCATACCCATTTTATTTTCATAGCAACCTTGCGAAGGAGGTTAAGAGACAACGGCCAGAATCCAACTGAAAAACCGACACAGATTTTAGTTGTGAATTGTCAGTAGCTTGAACTGAAAGTGAAGGTAAAGGTTTCCCTTGCTCAAAAGCCAGTCGTATCCGACTATAGGGTTCAGTGCTCATCTCTGTTTCAAAGCTGAAGAGCCAGCGCTGTCTGCTTCTGCAGACATTTCACGGTCATGTGGCAGTAGAGTTGCCATAATTCTCTCGTATAAAACTGGGACAGAAGTACAAAACAGCTTTTAAAAAACACACAATATAATGATAGCTATTTTTCCAACCTTGAATCCGGGACAATCCCAGTTTTCTGGGACATATGGCAACCCTATGTGGCAGGCATGACTAGACACGGAACGGTTACCTTCCCACCGAAGTGGTCCCTATTTATCTACTTGCAATGTCTTGCTTTCAAACTGCTAGGTTGGTAGGAGCTGGGACAAAGACGGGAGCTCATTCCGTCCTGCAGTACTCGGGAATTGAACTGCTGACCTTCCACCTCCCAGTCAGCGTCTTAGCCGGCGTCTAGTCATGCCTGCCACATGATCACAGAAACGTCTGCAGAAGCAGACAGCGCTGGCTCTTCGGCTTTGAAACAGAGATGAGCACTGAACCCTAGAGTCAGATACGAGTGGCTTTTGAGCAAGGGAAACCATTACCTTAGGAAGTCAGCACAGGTACTTGTTGCACACCGAGTCATGTGACTGATATGCGATAGCAAAGGCCTAAACTGACTTCTTAACTTACTGTATTTCACAGCAGAGCTTTACATTGATGGAGTTATAACAATGGCCATAACTAATAGGATTCTGGCCAGTGCCTGTACCAAGGTTACCCAGTGAACATCTTTGCTGAGGTGATCAAAAACAAGTTTGCATTCATTTCTTGGAGGGTGACGTGACTTGATGCTTATCTTTCAGGCATCTTGGTTTGCCAGGCTGGCTGCATTTTAGAAAACCTCAACCAGTATCTGGGGGCACAGGATTTCATCATGCCTCTTGATCTAGGAGCCAAGGGGAGTTGTCATTTTGGAGGAAATGTCGCTACCAATGCTGGTGGCCTGCGGCTCCTGAAGTATGGCTCCCTTCGAGGGACAGTTCTGGGACTGGAAGTGGTAAGGGGAGATTCTGGAAGCTGCTTCCTCTCTTTTTAATCATCTTCTTCTTTATAGCTTCACTGCTGTCAAAGATGTAACCTTCATTATCAAAACCTACTTTGTTTAACACAAAAAGAAATATACCAAGATATCTTTAAGTGTGTCCTTCTTTAGGTCCTGGCTGATGGCACCGTTTTGAACTGCCTGACTTCTCTGAGGAAGGACAATACTGGCTATGACTTGAAGCAGGTTTTCATTGGATCGGAGGGGACTTTGGGGATCATCACGGCTGTGTCTGTCCTCTGCCCACGGAAACCCAAGACTGTAAATCTGGCTTTTCTTGGTAAAACCTATCACTGACATAAAGATATATCAAGATTGCATTGGAATATACCTGTTATTGAAACAAAGCTGCTGTGGTCCTTCAGACTTGGTTTGATTCACTATTTTTCTTGTTACATTTAATATCCTGATCTTCAATGAGCCCATAATGGTATATATGGGGTACTTTCCTCATTCCTAGCTTTGTCCTCATCACAGCAGGGCCGTAGCCTGGATTCTAGATGTGGATGGGCAAATATTTTTTCAGGATGGACACACACACACACATACACACACACAGAGGTGAAACTCGGAAAATTAGAATATTGTGCAAATTTTCATTCATTTCACTTAAAAGGTGAAACAAATATATGAGATAGACTCTCTGCATGCAAAGCAAGAGATCTCATGCCTTTGTTATAATTGTGATGATCATAGCATACAGCATCAATGAGATTATGTAATGATTATGAGGTACATGAGATTGGGGGAGGTTGGGGTTTTCATAAGCTGTAAACCATAAACATCAATATTATAACAAAGTAAGGCTTGAACTATCTCACTCTGCATGTAATGAGTCTATCTCATATATTTGTTTCACCTTTTAAGTTGTATTACTGAACTGAATGAACATTTGCACAATATTCTAATTTTCCAAGTTTCACCTGTATATAAGCAGTCGGGGGTTTGAGGGTGAGCAAACTGCCAACTCAGGAAATCAAATGCTTGCCCCATCCCACAGTCCCCAAGTCCTTCCCCTTGACAGAGGGGATTTCCATTGAAGTCTTGGGACCTTTAGGGGAAGGAAATTATTATTATTATTTTCTGAAAAGTTCTGGCAGCTGTCATATCAGCCTTATGTAGCTCCTCGAACAGAATTTCAACTGCAGTTATTGAATGTGATGATAGGACCCAAGTCTTGTTAAAAGGGTAAGTAAGAGAAAGCATTGCTCACAACCAACACATTCCCTTTCACTAGCATCTTAAAAACTACATTAATATGGAATAGTTCTTATCCATTTGTTAAAGTAATGAATTGGTGCTCAAATAAAAATTAAATAATCTAATTTAAATTATGGATGTCATTGTTAAAGCTGCTATCACTAATAGAATTTGAAACTCATTAAATGTTCTATTTCTTTGGCTCTGAGATGACCGAGCATCCATTCTTCTTCATAAAGAATGTGCAGAGAAGTTAAGACACTGAACTTGACGACTGGAAGGTCGGCAGATCAGCAGTTCAAGACCCGAGTACTGCATGACGGAGTGAGCTTCTGTCTCTGTCCCAGCTCCTGCCAACCTAGTAGTTCGGAAGCAAGAAATTACAACTAGATAAATAGGGGCCACTTTGGTGGGAAGGTAAACAGCATTCCGTGCACTCCAGTGTCTAGTCATCCCTGCCACATGACCTCAGAAATGTCTGCAGACGCAGACAGCACTGTCTCTTTGGCTATAAATGGAGATGAGCACTGAACCCTAGGGTCGGATATGACTGGCTTCCGAGCAAGAGCGACATTTACCTTTACCTAATATAATATCATCTTCCATTTTGTCCCAATATTAACAATTAAATGATGCTGTGACTACCACTGTGTGTGTGGGGTGACATTTTAAAGAAAATTAATTGGCCATGAATAGATGTGGCTGCTGGAAGGGCGCGGCAAGACATTTTGTCCTACTGAAAGAACATTCAACATCCTTCATTGAACACTAGGGGCCAAGGTGTGTAACTTGGCATTAGTGGAGAAAACACACACATAGAATTTGTTCAATGTAGAAACCGGTCACATATGAGATGTTATATTTTACTTCTTGTCAGCTTTGAGAAGGAGAAAAGGTAAAATAAGCACTTATTTGAAGTCAGTCATTTTGAAAAGGTCATTTTTGTTGAAATATATATAAATGGTATTTCCCCCAGTGCTTTCTGTAATAGTAGGGGAGAGCAGAGAAGAGGAGGAAAGACATACAGTACAGTGGATTTTTAAAATATACGGTATTTTTGGAGATGGTATTGACCACATTTTATGGTGTGTTAAGGGACTGCTGTGGCTTGTCGACTGAAAGGTCAGCAGGTCAGCAGTTCGAGACCCAAGTACTGCACAATGGAGTGAGCTCCTGTCTCTGTCCCAGCTCTTGCCAATCTAGCAATCTGAAAGAAAGAAATTGCAAGTAGATAAATAGGTACCACTTTGGTGGGAAGGGAAATAGTGTTCCATGCAGTACAGTGTCTAGTCATGCCTGCCATATGTCCACGGAAATGTCTGCAGACTCAGACAGCACTGGCTCTTTGGCTATAAACAGAGATGAGCACTGGACCCTAGAGTTGGATACAAGTGGCTTTCAAGCAAGGGCGACCTTTACCTCCACCCTAGTGTCTCTCTTGCCTTCTCTCAATTTAATGTTCTGATGATCACTCAGCATACACTGAGCTCAGATTACTTTCTTCTCTACTTTCTTCATAAAGGTTGCCCAGACTTCTCTCAAGTCTTGAAGACCTTCATCACCTGCAAGGGTATGCTAGGGGAGGTCCTATCCGCCTATGAATTCATGGACAATGAATGCATGAAGTTGGTGGAGAAGCATCTCAAACTGGCCAACCCAGTGACAGGTACCAGCAAGTCATATGGAGAAGCCACAGAAGGAATTGTGTCACCAATTCTGCTTACCAAAGCAGTTAGCTTTACACTAAAAATCAAATACAGTAGTTAAATTGAAATTTATTGATTCCCTTAGACCTTTCTTACTCTGTGGCTAATTTGTTGTTCCCCGTAACTTAGAACTTAAAATTTTACCACCACCGTGTCTAGGCCAGATGTGAAACTGCCAAAATTAAGCCACCTTTAGTGATTTCATTCTATAGCTCCTTTTGCCTGACCTAGTGTGAGAAAGATTAGGTGGCAACACAAGGTGGCCATTGCCCGGGGTACACCTGATTGTGGTTCAAAAATACCACAATCTTCAAGGAGGCTCTTTCTGTATGCCCCAATTTTTTAAACTTATGCTTCCACTACAACATGGGCTGGAAAGTATTAAAAATGCATCCATCTATTATCTGATACAGTATCGCCATTCATCTTGTTCATCATTTTACACATTTTTCAAACTTTCAGAATTTGGGTAAAAAAAAATTTCATTGGGATCGGAATATAGTATTTCTTTACTATTTTCACTAATGCATAATTTAAATTAACATGGTGCATTTGAAGGGCACGGAAAGAGATTTTTAGGCTAAAATACTCTTCTATAGTTACACCATGGTGTAATATTTGGAGACAAACACTCCAAGTTACTTAGTGTAGATCAGCGTTTCCCAAACTATGTTCCATGAAACACTGGTGAATTTCTGGACTTAGATTCTCAGAAGCCTAAATCAGTACATTGGCTAATCAGTGCTTTGGGGAATTGATTTAGGCTTCTGGGAATTGAAGTCCAAAAACCAAAGTTTAGGAAATGCTGGTGTAGATAGTGGCTAAAGTTATGTTGTGTAAGTTATGCCTCCAGAAGAGAGATGTCACTTGCAGGGAAGATTTTAAGTAATTCATCCTTCTGCCTCATGGTTTGTCTAACTTGTTAATAATCTGTTTCACTGATTTCAGACTCTGAAACTTGAGAAGGAAATTTTTAATTATTGAAATTCCTCATCTGCCACAGATATCATCCCCTTTCTGGAGACATAGCTTACGCAGAATGATTCTGGCCATTACCATTTCCCAAACTAAGTACATAATTTTTTTTTTAAATCGTGTCATAAGCACACAAAGTTGCTTTCTGAGTTGAAAGGATTTTTGC
Source organism: Bradypodion pumilum (assembly GCA_035047305.1). Classification (NCBI taxonomy): domain Eukaryota; kingdom Metazoa; phylum Chordata; class Lepidosauria; order Squamata; family Chamaeleonidae; genus Bradypodion; species Bradypodion pumilum. The sequence goes on along the minus strand of JAWDJD010000003.1, from coordinate 324,389,062 downwards.
TGGAGGAACTCCACTCAGGGGAAGCCCGAATGAAACTGAGATCATGTCCCCAAGATCTTTTCCCACAGAAGTGGTCGCTATTTATCTACTTGCAATTTCTTGTTTTCAAACTGCTAGGTTGACAGGAGCTGAGACAGAGACCGTACATTGGCTGATGATCAGTGCTTTGGGGAAGGGAAGTCCAAAAATCAAAGTTTGGAAAACATTCTATTCCATGCCTAGTTGTGTGAATTTATGGCTTGAGTCAGCTTGCCTTCAAAGGTTACATAGTTAGCAATCTACCACTATAACCACACAAGAGAATTTTGGTTGTAGTCTCAACGCTGAAGAAAATATTGACAGTGGTGTAATTTTGGACTCTGTTCTTACTGAATTAGAACTAAAGTTAATCATTTGTGGAGTCGTTTAGATGAATGGTATATTGGTTCAACTATTGTTTACAGATGATAATGTGTATAATTTGTACACTTGGAAATGACTCATTTTGCTGAATACACCCTTGAATAACTACCTCAAAGTACTTCTCTAAATTCACTCTGAATTCATCCTGGCATTATAGTTGGGTGTCAAGGAACATAGCAAGACTGAAAAAGATGTTTTCGCACGCATGGGTAATAATAATCAAGTGCTTATTTTCTTGTGGAAAAAACCCCAAGCATTTCCTAATCCAAATTTTTTCTGATAGAATAATCATATATGGTAGATTTCAATACATTTGCTAAAGGTTTGAAAATTAGGTTCAGATTTACTGGAAGGAGCCATGTTTTATCCAAGTTCCACTGTATCTGGATGTTGGCACATTACAGTAAAAATGGAAAGTGTAACGATTAACTGCCAACAGGTAAAGTATGTCTCTGGTTTACTATGTTTGTTTTCATTAAAATAATACACTGTCTTTTTTGGGTTGTCTTTGAGGTTAATGATGCTGGAGAAACAGATTTTGGAATTTTTGATAGGACATTTCTGTCTTTTGGACTAATTCCTTTGGTGCATATGGGTAGGATCATTTAACATTTTTGAGAAGCATCCCTTTTACAACTTCTGCCTGTGAATATAGCTTAATTTTCAGTTATAGTGGAGGTGTTCTTTCTGTATATTTATGGCTGATTATAGTAATCTCATTTCTTAATTCAGCTTTTAAAATTCCAGAAAAACATTTCTTTTTTTAAAAAAATTAAAATTAATTTTCAGAGAAAAGAAGAAGAAATACAAAAAAACCCTAATGAAACAATATTACAAAACAATACATTTCATACAGTACAAAATACAAAACAGTACACAATGAAAAATAAAACTTATCTCACTCTTCTTTTTAAAACTAATCTTATTTTAGCTCCTTCATCAAAAAAGTAAACTAAATACACAATACTAATAATAAAATAACAATTATACCACCCAGTGCTATATACCGGTACAAAACCCTGAGGATCACAGTTTTGCCACAAATCTATCACTTCCAAAAACTTGTTTGGATACCTCCTTTATCTTTCTCCAATGTATGTTTCACAAAGGGCCTCCATATTTTCCAAAACTTACTTTCTTTAATAATGCTCTTCTTTTTGTTCAACTCCCATGTAAGTTTATCTTAACACAATTTCCCACATTTCTTTATACCATTCTTCCAATCAATTTCCCACATTTCTTTATACCATTCTTCCAATTTTAACACAGAATAACTTTTCCAATTTCTTGCAATACATTGTCTTGCCACAGTTAACATTATGGACAGCAATTTTTAAAAAATATTTATATCCATATTCTAACTATCTATTTCTGTCAGTAAGGCGGCAATTAACTCCAGCTTCACATCAAAATCCAAAATCCCCCTTATCTCTTTCTCTATTTTTGTCCAAAAGGCCATAACCACTTTACAACTCCACCACGTGTTCATACGTCCCCAGGCTATCTTTACATCTCCCGCAATTTCTAGTTTTAGAACTATACATTTGATATAATCGAACCGGAGTCAGGTACCACCTCCATAACATTTTATAATTGTGCTCTTTTACCCTAACAGACAAGCTTTCCATAATTCTTCTCCTCCATTTATTTTTCCAATTTGCTTCCAAATTTTTTATGTTTAAATTATTTTCTCATATTGTTCTAGAAAGCCCTTTCTATGTGTTAATTGAGACTTCAGGCTCCAATTCTGCACATGATGAAGAAAAACTAAGCCACTTCCTAGAACATGTCATGGCTTCCAATTTAGTCATACAGGGAACTCTGGCTTCTGAAGATAAAAAGATAAAGGTACCATCATTTCCTTCATTGTTGCATTTGGGGTTCTGGTTTGATTCTGAACTATGAACTGATTGAATATGTCACTATTTGCATAAATGATTCAAAGTTGCTAGGTATTCAAAAGAAAGACTTGTAGATTATAAATTGTCTCCAAATTTTTCTCGTATGTTTGCATTCAGCAGCTTTTCTGGATTTTTGTGTGTGAAAAACCTTCTCCTATTATTAATTAGAATATTCTAAATTAGTCTGAAAGTTAATGAAGTGTCTATATCTATAAGTGATACAAAGCAGCCGAAAATGCCCTTTCTCAATGGCAAAGCTTTGAGCTATGCTGAGTGGAACAAAGCAATTTATATTTTAATTTCCAGAAGCTATTGCCAAGTAAGATTCAACTGGAACTTTGGTTGAATTAAATGCTCCCAGAGTAGCGGAAAGGACTGCAGTGGCTTTCTAGTTAAGACGCTGAACTTGCTGACTGGAAGGTCAACAGGTCAGCAGTTCGAGACCTGAGACCTGCACGACAAAGTGAACTCCAGTCCTTCTTCCTAGCTCCTACCAATCTAGCAGTTCGAAAGCAAGAAATTGCCAGCAGATAAATAGGTACTGCTTCAGTGGGGAAAATAACAGCGTTCCATGCGCTCCAACATCTAGTCATGCCTGTCACATAACCACAGAAACATCTGCAGACACAGACAGCACTGGCTCTTTGGCTGTAAACAGAGATGAGCACTGACCCATAGAGTCAGATACAACTGGCTTTCGAGCAAGAGAGACCTTTACTAGAGTAACAGAATAGCTCTTAAGAAGGGCCTCAGCTGTACTGGAGCGACTTATTGCAAACATAATAATTCCAGTAATTTTACTTTTTTAAATTCAGGTTTTTTAAAACAAAAAAAGTTTAGTTTTGGCAAGTCACTGAATTTAGGTGAGTTTGAATATTATGAGTCCTTGAGAGCTAAATGATCCATAAATGATCGGGAAGTGATCAAGAGCAAGAAAAGCTCATTTAGAAGATGGAAGGCTTGTCCGAATGAGGACAGCAGGCAGAAACATAAATTCTGGCAGAACAAATGCAAGGCAACAATCAGGAAAGCGAAGCAAGACTTTGAGGAGCGTATAGCTAAAAATACTCAGAGAAATAACAAAGACTTCTTTAAGTACATTAGAAGTAAGAACCCAACTAGGAAGGCCATTGGACCATTAGATGACAATGGAAGGCAAGGGGTTATTAAAGAGGAAACAGAGATTGCAGAGAGACTCAATGAATTCTTTGCTTCAGTATTCACTGAAGAAGACAGAGACCACATGCCCAAAACAGAGCCTATCTTCGTAGGGAGGGGAACCGAAGAATTAAGCCGGATAGAAATAACCAGGGAGGAGGTCCTTGCATGTCTTGTTAAGCTAAACACTAACAAATCACCAGGACCAGATGGCATCCATCCACGAGTTCTCAGGGAACTTAAAGATGATCTCCTAGCCAAAATATATAATCTTTCCCTCAAATCAGGGTTTCTGCCTGATGACTGGAAGGTAGCGAATGTAACACCAATTTTCAAAAAAGGATCCAGGGGTGATCCAGGAAATTACCGACCTGTCAGTTTGACATGTGTCCCAGGTAAAGTGATGGAAACCATCCTAAAAGATAGAATTAATAGGCACATAGAAGAGAAGGCGCTGCTAAAGGAGAGCCAACATGGCTTTTACAAGGGCAAATCATGGCTCACTAATCTGTTGGAATTTTTTGAGAGTGTCAACAAGCATGTGGATAAGGGGGATCCAGTTGACATTGTTTATCTGGACTTTCAGAAGGCTTTTGACAAGGTCCCACACCAAAGGCTCTTGAATAAACTTACCAGTCATGGAATAAAGGGACAGGTCTTGTCCTGGATCAGCAACTGGCTGAGGAACAGGAAACAGAGGGTAGCACTAAATGGACACTTCTCCAAGTGGAGGGAAGTAAAGAGTGGGGTCCCCCAAGGTTCAGTACTGGGACCCCTGCTTTTCAACCTCTTCATAAATGATCTAGAGGTAGGAGTAAAAAGCAAGGTAGCCAAATTAGCTGACGACACTAAATTATACAGGGTAGTGAAAACTGTGAGAGATTGTGAGGAGCTCCAGAGGGATCTCTTGACACTGGGGGAGTGGGCAAAACAGTGGCAAATGAGCTTCAACATTAGTAAGTGCAGAGTGATGCATGTTGGGGCAAAAATGGCAATTACATTTATAAACTGATGGGGTCTGAACTCTCTGCGACAAACCAGGAAAGGGACCTTGGTCTCCTGGTGGACAACTCAATGAAGGTGTCAACCCAGTGTGCCTCAGCAGTGAAAAAAGCAAACTCAATGCTAGGGATCATTAGGAAGGGTATAGAAAATAAGTCAGCAAGTGTCATTTTGCCTCTTTATAAAACTATGGTGAGGCCCCATCTGGAATACTGTGTACAGTTCTGGTTGCCATACCTCCAGAAGGATATTGTTGTTCAGTCGCACAGTCGATTCCAACCCATGGACCATTTTCCTCCAGGCACCTCTATCCTCCACCATTCTCCTCAGCCCACCAAGCTCTGTGCCCATTGTGTCCACAATACCATCTATCCATCTCATCTTTGGACGCCCCCTTCTTCTCTTGCCCTCCACCTTTCCCAGCATCAAGGCCTTCTCAAGTGAGTCCTCCCTTCTCATTTGATGTCCAAAGTACTTTAGCTTCATCTTCACTATTTGTCCCTCCAATGAACAGTCAGGATTGATTTCTTCCAGTACTGACCTATTTGTTCTCTTTGCTGTCCAAGGGACTCTCAGGACTCTCCTCCAACACCACATCTCAAAGGCACCTATTCTTCTGCGCTCAGCCTTCCTAATGGTCCAGCTCTCACACCCATACATTACCACTGGGAATACCATTGCTTTGACTATGCGAATTTTTGTTTTCAAGGTGATGTCTCTGCTTTTCACTATATTCCCCAGGTTTCTCATAGCTTGTCTCCCCATTATCAATCGTCTTTTTATTTCATGGCTACAGTCGCCATCTGCAGTGATCTTAGATCCCAGGAAAGTAAAATCTGTCGCTGCTTCTACTTCTTCCCCATCTATTTTCCAGTGACTGATTGGACCTGTTGCCATTATCTTGGTTTTCTTGATATTAAGTCTCAAGCCAGCTTTTACACTCTCCTCCTTCAATCCAATCAAGAGGTTCTTTAGGTCTTCCTCACTTTCTGCCATTAGGGTGGTATCATCTGCATATCTCAAATTGTTGATGTTTCTCCCAGCAATTTTGACCCCATATTGTGATTTCTCCATCCCTGCATTGCGCATTATGTGCTCTGTGTATAGATTGAATAAGCAGGGTGATAAAATGCAGCCTTGTCTCACTCCTTTTCCTATTCCAAACCACTCTGTCATTCCGTGTTCTGTCCTAACTGTTGCTTCTTGGTTCGTGTACAGATTTCTCATGAGGCATATGAGGTGTTCTGGTATTCCCATCTCTTTAATTACTTGCCACATTTTATTATGGTCCACACAGTCAAAAGCCTTGGTGTAATCGATAAAACAAAAGTAGACTTGTTTCTGGTATTCTTTTGTTTTCTCCATGATCCAACGTATGTTGGCAATGTGGTCTCTAGTCCCCCTGCCTCTTCTGAAACCAGCCTGCAACTCTGGTAGTTCTTTCTCCACATGTTGTTGAAGTCTATCCTGTATTATCTTGAGCATCACCTTGCTGGCATGTGGGATGAGCGCAATTGTTCGGTAATTTGAGCATTCTTTGGCATTGCCTTTTTTGGGGGGGGGGATTGGAACGTACACTGATCTTTTCCAATCCTGTGGCCACTGTTTTGTTTTCCAAATTTGCTGGCATATTGAATGCAGTAGTTTGATTCCATCATCTTTTAGGGCTTTGAAAAATTCAACTGGGATACCATCATTTCCACTAGCTTTGTTGTTTGCAGTGCTTTTTAGGGCCTTTCTGACTTCACTCTCCAGAATGTCTGGTTCAAGTTCAAATTTCTCATTATTGTTATTATCAGGAGTGTTGAGGTCCTTTTTGTAGAGTTCCTCTGTGTACTCTTGCCATCTTTTTTATCTCTTCTGCTTCAGCTAACTCATTTCTGTCTTTGTCCCTTATCATGGTCATTTTTGCTTTAAATGTTCCCTTGATTTCCCCATTTTCTTTGAAAAGATCTCTAGTCCTGCCTCTTTTGTTGTTTTCCTCCATTTCTTTGCACTGTTCGTTCAGGTAGTTTTCCTTATCTCTCCTTGCTTTCCTTTGAAATTCTGTATTCAGGTGGTTGTATTTTTTCCTTTCTCCTTGGACTTTTGCATTCCTTCTTTCCTCTGCTATTTTAAGGGCCTCATCAGACAACCACTTTGCTTTCTTACGCTTCTTTTCTTTTGGTATGGTTTCTCTTGCTGCCTCCTGCATGATGTCCTGCGTCTCTGTCCATAATGCTTCTGGTACTCTGTCTATCAGGTACAGGACATTAAATCTGTTCATGACCTCCACCGTGTATTCTTTAGGGATGTTGTGTAGGTCATATCTGTCTGGTCTAATTGTTTTCCTCATTTTCTTTAGTCTAATCCTGAATTTTGCGATCAGTAGGTTGTGATCTGAGCCACAGTCTGCTCCAGGTCTTGTTTTTGCTGAATGAATGGAGGTTCTCTATCTTTGACTGCAGAGTATGTAATCAATCTGATTTCGATGCTGGCCATCTGGTGATGTCCATGTGTAAAGCCGCCTCTTGTGTTGCTGGAAGAGGGTGTTTGCTATGACTAGTGCATTCTCTTGGCAGAACTCTATCAATCTTTGCCCTGCTTCATTCTGTGTTCCAAGACCAAACTTGCCTGTTATTCCATTTACTTTTTGATTTCCTACTTTGGCATTCCAATCTCCTAAAATAATGTGGACATCATCCTTGGTGTCTGTTCTATGAGGTGTTGTAGGTCCTCATAGAACTGGTCAACTGTGGCTTCATCTGCACTAGTGGTTGGTGCATAGACTTGGATTACAGTGATATTGAAAGGTTTGCCTTGGATTCTGACTGACATCATTCTATCATTTTTGATGTTGTATCCCATTACTGCTTTCCTCACTCTTTTGTTGACAATTATGGCTACTCCTTTTTTTCTGAGGTTTTCTTGCCCACAGTAGTAGAAATGATGGTTTCCAGAGCTGAATTTACCCATCCCTGTCCATTTTAACTCACTGATGCCCAGGATGTCAATGCTTATTCTTTCAATCTCATTTTTAACCACTTCCAGTTTTCATTGATTCATAGACCTTACATTCCATGTCCCTATGCCACAAAGTTTGCCAAGAGAACCCTATGGACCAAAACAAAAGGCAAAACAAGGGGATGCTCAGCACAGCAGATCTGAAAAGGGGGAGGAATACGAAAGGGGGAAGAGAAATACAGTGTTGCAGGGAACAATATTGCATAGGGACATGGAATGTAAGAAGGAGTGAAAAAAGCAAACTCAATGCTAGGGATCATTAGGAAGGGTATAGAAAATAAGTCAGCAAGTGTCATTTTGCCTCTTTATAAATCTATGGTGAGGCCCCATCTGGAATACTGTGTACAGTTCTGGTCGCCATACCTCCAGAAGGATATTATGGAGCTGGAAAAAGTGCAGAGGAGGGCAACCAGAATGATTAGGGGACTGGAACACCTTCCTTACCATCTGAGGCTGCAACAGTTGGGCCTCTTCACTCTTGAACGACGGCGTCTAAGAGGTGACCTGATTGAAGTTTATAAAATCATGCACGGTGTGGACAAAGTAGATAAGGAAAAACTGTTTTCCCTATCGCATAACACTAGAACTAGGGGACACTCCATGAAACTTTTGGGTACTAGTTCTCAAACAAATAAGAGAAAGTACTTTTTCACCCAGAGGATTACTGGTCTATGGAACTCCCTGCCAAAAGAAGTGGTGACAGCTGTCAGTCTTGACAGCTTTAAGAAAGGATTAGACAAGTTCATGGAGGACAAGGGTATCAATGGCTATAATTATGGATACTTAAGGACAACCTCGGGGTTGGAGAGATAGGCAGGATATCTCTCAATGCCATTTCCAGGGAATCCTAAGCAGGTGAAGGCATCTCCTTGGGAATACCCTGAAGGAAATGGTGAGTCACTGTGTGTGACAGAATGCTGGACTGGATGGGCTGTGGCCTGTTCCAGCAAGGCTGTTCTTATGTTCTTAAATACACAAAACCTGGAAATGTTATTTTCTTGTATGATAGTTCTCAGATTTCCCTAGTCTTTGTATTATTGGCTATGTTGGTTGGAGAGTCTGGGATTTATAGTCAAAATGTAAACATTTCAAGCTATCTAGAAGCTTAAGTAGCAGAGAATTTATATCCAGTACACATTTTCTTATGAAAGCATTTTTCGGTGTCCAAATCACTGTTGTGATCCACTGCAGGCGCTGTGGGCTTTACGGGAACGGATCACAGAGGCTCTGACATGTGATGGTTTTGTTTACAAATATGATATTTCTCTCCCTGTGGAAAGAATCTATGATCTTGTGACTGAGATGCGGACACGACTGGGCAGAAGTGCCAAGACTGTGGTGGGTTATGGCCATCTCGGTGAGTTTTAGCCACATTAAAAATTTGCAGCCTTCCTTTTTCTTGCTTGTTTTGGACGTAAGAATCACTGCAGCTTTACCTAGGAATGCCTTTATTAGGGTCACAAAATGTCATTAATGTGGGAAGCTTTTTAGTTCTTCAGAACGCTCTCTTCAGTGTTTCCCAACTTTTGTTTTCTGGACTTCAATTCTCAGAAGCCTAAGTCAATTGCCCAAAGCACTGATCAGCCAATGTACTGACTTAGGCTTCTTGGAACTGAAGCCCCCCTGTGGGGCATGGGCTCTGCGTTGGGAACCACTGGGTTAGATAGACAAAATTAGGGTGGTCAGGAAAGATTCAAAATGTTTGGCCATAGATGCTGATTGTCATAATGATTGACTGATTGATTTGCATCCCTCTAAGCCAGGAGTTCTCAACCTTTTAAAGCTGCGGCCCAGGTCATGCTCCCTCAGACAGCTTCGGGGGCTGGATGATGATGATGATGATGATGATGATGATGATGATGATGATGATGATGATGATGATGATGATGATTATGATTATTATGATTATTATTATTATTATTATTATTATTATTATTATTATTATTATTATTATTATTATTATTATTATTATTATTATTATTATTATTATTATTATTATTATTATTATTATAATATATGGGTACTGCAGTGGCTCAAGTCGCTAAGACGCTGACTGGGAAGCGGAAGGTCAGCAGTTCGATTCCCGAGTACTGCAGGACGGAAATGAGCTCCCGTCTTCATCCTAGCTCCTGCCAACCTAGCAGTTCGAAAGCAAGAAATTGCAAGTAGATAAATAGGGACCACTTTGGTGGGAAGGTAACAGCGTTCCGTGCGCTCCGGTGTCTAGTCATGCCTGCCACATGACCACGGAAACGTCTGCAGAAGCAGACAGCGCTGGCTCTTCGGCTTAGAAACAGAGATGAGCACTGCACCCTAGAGTCGGATACGACTGGCTTTCGAGCAAGGGAAACCTTTACCTATTATTATTATTATTATTATTATTATTATTATTATTATTATTATTATTATTATTATTATTATTATTATTATTATTATTATTATTATTATTATTATTATTATTATTATTATTATTATATTTCGACTTGTATGCCGCCCCACTCGCAATGCGACTCTGGGCAGCTGAGAAAGAAATAGAGTACTGTATTACAAATTACAATTACAAATTACAATTACAAAATGGACGGCCATTTTGCCCTTCCTCCCCCACATGGCACTTCTTGTTGTGGTGGGGGCTCCCGCATGAAATGGTGCTGCAGGGTGCAGGTTGAGAATCCCTGCTCTAAGGAATTCAGCATGACATAAGCAGTCTTTCTCTCTTGCCCTTCCCTTTCTTATTTTATCATCATCCTTGGGAAGTAGGCTGGGGTGAGATTGACTGCACCATCAAAGGTCCCACCAGTGTTAGGCACAACACTGGCTGGGGGAGTTCATTTACTTATTTATCCTCCAATACCATGTATGCCATCTTCTGCTGTTAATGTCCCTCTGCATTCTGCATAAGACAGACAAGATAGTCTCTGCACAAAAGAAATAATGAATATAAATTTGACATAGGAATGGTGACACAGAAAGCAATTTCAGAACATTTCGGACTCCCAGGACAGTCTTTTACACATGTTAAATTGACTAGTGCAGGGTACAAAGAAACATAAAGAGAGAGTTGGGAGGGAAGCAGCAAAGACTAACTGTACAAGCAAGTTCCAGTGCATATGTAAGGGTCTAAATCAAGCATTCTTAACCTACAGCCCGTGGGCCAAACCTGGCCCCCGACACCAATTCATCTTCCCCCTGACGCCCTCGCCAATCCCGGAAGAGGAATTAAAACGTGTTCTGTGCATGCACAGAACGTTCAGCGCATACGCAGTATGCATCTTCCGCTTCCGGGTGGGAGGAACCACATGACCTGCCCGATCAGCAGTCCAGGAGGTGTGGTCAGGCCCACGACCCGAAAACCTTGAGAAAGCCTGGTCTAAATAGAGCTTAAGATTTCTTAGTGAGTTATGCAATATAAGCAATCCAGCTTTCATGTGTGTGTCCCTTGGCAGATGTTGATCTCTGTCACAGAGATCTCTTAGCATTTATGTGACAGCCAAATCTACTGGCATAGTTTATCATCCTGGCCAAGACCTGCTACCTAGTTTAATTGCTTGATCATCTGTTTCAATGTTAATGAACCATTTTTACTTTGTTGTAAACATTTTCACTTGGTTAAAGGGATATATTTAATATAGGGAACATGTATTTACACTCATTCAGCCACAAAAAGTATGAAGAAATGGATCTTAATCCATGAAAGCTCACACTGTTAGTCTCTAAAGCTCTACAGTACTTCACCTTTTGTCTTCTCCTCCCTCTACCTTCTCCCGCTTTTAATTTTGTCAACAGGCTCAGTCACTTTGTAGCTGAATGGTAATATAAACTAGGTCTCCCTATTCATAGACTTACACTCTTAACTACAATACAACACCACCTTGTAAAAGAAATAGTAGAGTTTGGAAGTAAGGTTGTTATTACATACAATCAAGTCACCTCTGACTTACAGCAAGCCTAAGGATGTGCAACCTCCTAAATGTCATTTCCTTAACAGCCTTGTTCTTCCCTTGTAAACTCAAGCCAGCAGTTTCCCTTAGAGCAGTGGTGGTGAACCTATGCCACATGTGTCAGAGGGGACACTCAGAGCCCTCTCTGTGGGCAAGTGCGTCATCCCTCTGCCCAGCAGCCTAATGGAGCGCCTCCTCTCCCAGCACAGAGTTTGCCTCGCACCTCTGCCTAGCAGCCCAATGGGAGTGCTTCCTTCTTCCTCCAGCACAGAACTCACCCTGCCTCTCTACCCAGTAGTCCAATGGGAACGTTTCCTCTCTCCACCCAGCACAGAGTGGGTTTGGGTTGCAGTTTGGGCACTCAGTCTCTAAAAGGTTCGCCATCCCTTCCTTAGAGCAAGGGTTCCAGCCCCAGCCCATGACGCCATCTCATCCAGCATGTTGCTGCTTCCACTGCACCCGGAAGTGGAAGTGAGTGCGTTTATGTCAGCCGTAAAATGTGCCCCTGCATGAGCAAATGCATCTGCGGCTATCGTAAATTCAGAAATGAGCGCATTTATGACAGTGGTAAATGCACCCACTTCTGCTTCCGGAGGATGTGGTTTGGCTCACTCAGCTGTCCAGGGGCATGGTCAGGCCCGCAGCATAAAAAGGTTGGCTACCCCTGCCTTAGAGTAACAATCCTTGCTTTTGGCCTTCCTCACTTTTCGATGTCTTCCACCTTTCCCAGCATTATTGTCCTTTCCATACAATCTTCCCTTCTCATGATGTGCCCAAAGTAGGACAGCCTCAATCCCATCATTTCTTCCTCCAGAGACTGTTCAGACTTGATTTGCTCTAGGCCACACTTGTTCATCTTCCTGGAAGTTCAGAGTATCTGGATTTCCAGAAAGTAATGTTACTGTGATCTCTCTCTTGCTCTTTGTAACAATGGCTGGTGACATAATTGCTTTAACATCAGAAATATTAAGGTTGCAATATAATTGCTTTTATCTTTACAGTTACTCTATGAAATAGTGACTTCCAAATTGTCCTATTATTAATAGTCCTGTACGTGGCCTGGATGCATCCTCAATCTTGCTCACCTACCTTTTAAAAAATAATAATTCAAACACTAATGTGTCCACATTTAAAGTAGCATCCATGTTCTAAAGAGGAAGAAAACAAGCACTTGAAAATGGTTGTGATGGTAAAAAAGCCTGACAGATGTTTACATATATAAAAGTGGGAAGACGTGAAGCTTACAAGTTCCTCTTTGTTTTATTGCACTCTGGTTGACATGTAGAACAAGGACTCTAAAGGACACAAGGTGAACAAACACAATACAAATTCCATTTTGTACATTATAGTGAAAGCACACAAAGAAAGCCCAGATCTTTATAACTTGAAGGCACATAGCTATGCCAGGAAGACATGCTGAGCGCTAAGCTGCTTCAGGTTTAGCAAGCCTGGAGCATTACCAAATGACATATATTCATCTAAATAATACTTTGTTTTTGATTTAATAATCCAAGATGCTGAATTGTAGCCGACTTAGCTTCTGCCTCAAATCTGGCATTAGCTAGGCCTGTGATGTTCTTGGACTTCAATTCTCAGAAGCCCAAGTTCCTATAAATCCACAAATGGGTTTACTTGGGCTTCTGGGAATTGAAGTCCAAGAACATCTGGAGTGCCAAGGTTCACCATCACGGGTCCAAGCAATGCTTTCTGGATTTCTCCCTGTTAGCAACACATTGCTTTTTAAAAGAAATGTTACTTAAATACTAAAAATATCCTATGTTCCTGCCAACCTCCCCAAGTCATGTCTTGAATAGAAACTATCTATCCAATATTTCTCAACCTTGCCCCCACCCCCCGATATTTTTGGACTTCAATTTCCAGAAGCCTTGATTAGCAGGTGTGCTGACTTGAGTTTCTGGGGACTAAAGTCCAAGAACACCTGGGGGCCCAAGGTTGAGAAACCCTGTTACTCTCTAAAGTCCAGCCAGTGAATGGATGTAGTATCAATTTTCTCTTTTCAGAACAATTTCTAATTTTACGTTCCTTTGCTAGGAGATGGAAACTTGCACCTCAACATCACAGCAGAGTCCTATAGCCATGTGCTCCTGGATGCCATTGAGCCGTATGTGTATGAATGGACTTCCAAGTATCGTGGAAGCATCAGTGCAGAGCATGGCCTGGGATTCAAGAAGAGGCATTATATCCACTACAGTAAACCTCAGGAGGCAATCCTTCTCATGCAACGGTTCAAGTCTATGTTGGACCCCAAAGGGATTCTGAATCCTTATAAGACTTTACCAGAGAAGGTCATATGATCTACTCTCTATGGGTGAAGAAAGCCCTCTGTAGCCTTTTGAATGAAGATTTTCTAATGTAATGTGTATATCTAGCTATAAACAAACTGTAAAACTGCAATTGGAATGAATTTTTGTTTTTTCTAGAGTGCAAAAATAATGAAGGAGTTAATTTCTTTTCTGTTTTTGTCATGGAGCTGTTATACTTTGAAGCATCTAGAAAGCAGAGAATATTAATTCCTTTAGTTATGTGGTTTTCTAGGAATCTTACCTTCAAAGTTTTGCTATTTTTAGCTTTTTTACTTTTATTAGTACACCGCACATGTGAGGATTTTTAACTCTCCAATTTTTACTGGACTTAGTTTCCACCAGAGCCAGTTGTCAAACATGAGGGGAACTGTGTTCCATTAGACACCCAGAGTGTCACAGATTTTTGACTTCCACTATACAGGCTGTAAGAGTGGAACGTTATATGCTGGTTCATTGAAGGATACCCAGCAAGAAGGATCATTTACAGGAGAAGATCAGAACATTTTTCATGATGGCCTCTCTTGCATCCTGTCATTACCACGCATACCCAGAATACTACAAATTAAAGCTTATATTTATGCGAGATTCTTAAGAGAAGTTGTCTTTATTGTATGCTCCAAATGGAAGGCAGGCAATAAACACATTCTTTTCTACTGCAGAATAAAATATCTGAAGAAAATATTACATACACGGAAATATGTGTTTGATCTCCATTGTATTTAGTAGAAATCACTCCACCATGTCATGTACTTTCTGCCTCAGATGTTCCTAGAAGTTACATTAGAACAGAGGTTCACAACCTATGGCTTATGGGCTGGCTCTGGCCCCTGACGGCAAATCATCTAGCCCGCGGCACCACCCCCTGACATGTTTATGACAGCCGTAAACTTACCTGTGCATGCACAAATGTGCCCGCTGTGGTTTACGGCAGTGTTTACGGCAGGGGGAAACCACATGTCCGGCCCACTCAGCTGTCTGAGAGGGTGTGATCTGGCCCCCAGCATGAAATGGTGGAGAACCCCTGCATTGGAACATAAAATGCCATTTCCACTATTTTAAAATATCTACTTCAGTTTGACAACAATGTTAAACAAGTGGGGATCTGCAGCAAACTTTCCCTAGGACACTTGATTATTTGACCATTCGGAAGCTGCGGCTGGTCCAGAATGCAGCTGCCTGGGTGGTGATGGGGTGCGGGCATTATGCCCATGTCTCGCCACTGCTCCGGAAGCTGCACTGGTTACCGGTATGCCTCCAGGTGCAATTTAAGGTGCTGGTTATGACCTTTAAAGCCCTACATAGTAGTGGTGCGAAGGAGGAAGGGAACCATGCGCAGGGGAAATTCCCAGAAGAATGGGCCAAGCACAATGAGATAAAAATGCAAAAGTGTTTAATAAAAGCGGAGTAATCAATATGCGAGGACTGGTGGGCGGGACAAAATAAATCCTATAATAATTGTCCTGAAATCTAAAAAAATTGTGCTCAAAGCAAATGTCAACAAGATCTAAAATAAAATGTGTGGGTGGAATGAGTTCCGAACGAGTGGCTAATACATCTTTAGTACATACTTATTCAGTTCACGAGACCATATGGTTATTGTCTTACCAATAGGACTTGTGTTTATAGTAGTAGTATTTTCTACACTTTTTGGTCAATGGTCTTATAGGACTTGTTTTGTCCCACCCACCAGTCCTCGCATATTGATTAATCCACTTTTATTAAACACTTTTGCATTTTTATTTCATTGTGCTTGGCCCATTCTTCTGGGAATTTCCCCTGCGGGTGGTTCCCTTCTTCACATTACTCCCCCACCCTGCCATCTCTCTCGCTACATAGTAGTGGGCCAGGATACCCAAGAGACCACAGCTCCCCAAGAACATCTGTCCATCCAACAAGAGGACCAGAGAGGCTCCCTAATTGTACCATCAGCTAGAGGGGCTCATCTCTCTAGCACAAGAAGGAGGGCCTTCTCAGTGTCCGCACCGGCACTCTGGAACCTCCTGCCAATAGAGCTACGGTTACAGACAGAATTGCTGCCCTTCAGGAAAGATTTCAAAACCTGGCTGGTGGGGCAGGTGTGGGGTATTGATGGTAGAATGACCCCTTCCTGCTGGCTTGTCTGAATGGGCATGATCCTCCCTCGCTGTCTCTTGTTTATGGATGGGGTGGGTTGGTTTTTAAAATGTTATTAACATTTTTAATATTACAAAGTTTTAATTATATGTTTTTATGAGTTTTATATGTTTTTATGGGATGATATTGTAAGCCACCCGGAGTCGCCTGTCGATTGGGCGGCCATATAAATTGAACTAACTAACTAACTAAATAAATACTACTTTTTCATCTATCCTGCAACCAGTACCGTACTTTTCTGTGCTACCTGAGCATGTCCAGTACTCATTGGGTACTTCTGTAAATCCCAAACCTGCTTTTACATTGAATTCTTGTGTGCAGTTGGTGTTGTTTTGGCTACATAAAGATCTGCAGTAAGAACGAATTTGCAGTTGGTTAATATGCTGAACTTGATGACTGGAAGGCTGGCAGGTCACCAGTTCGAGATCCAAGTACCGCATGACGGAGTGAGCTCCCAACTGTTAACTTTTATCTTTATATAGAATAATTGGTGAAATACAAGAGTGGATGTTCGTGAGATAACCAGAGGTTATCATGAGAAGGAATAATTTAAAATATAATAAAGCACAGGTTTTGCATATGGAGATGATAAGGTCCAGTCCCTAGCATCTCCAGTTGAAAAGATCAAATGCCACAGATATTTGCTTTTATTAGTACACTGGACATGACAGACTCATAGTTTGACCTGAAATAAACCAGCTTCTCATGTTCTTGGGCTATTGTGCAACTATTGCCTCAGGGTGAAATAAAGAAGTCCAGAATTTTCTTTTCCTTATATCTTTTCTCTCTTGCAGAGGCCAAAGCAGTTTACAATATGAATTTTCAAAACATACAGCTGAAAAAAGCAGTAAATTACAATATCAAAACATTACTAAATAAATAAAACAGAAACTGAATTAACACAATTTAGGTAAATGTAAAGGTCGCCCTTGCTCGAAAACCAGTCGGATACGACTCTAGGGTTCAGTGCTCATCTCTGTTTACAGCCAAAGAGCCAGCGCTGTCTGCGTCCACAGACATTTTGGTGGACATGTGGCAGGCATGACTAGACACCAGCGTGCACGGAATGCGATTTGCCTTTCCACAGAAGTGGTATCTATCTACTTGCAATTTCTTGCTTTTGAACTGCTAGGTTGGCAGGAGCTGGGACAGAGATGGGAGGTCACTCTGTCATGCAGTACTCAGGTCTCCAACTGCTGACCTTCCAATCATCAAGTTGAGCATCTTAACCACCAAGCCACCGCAGTCCTTAACACAATTTAAAAGCGTTGTTAAGGCTTATCTAAAAATGAATAAAAGGAATAATATGTTTTATTCGATATCTGTATTGATGAATTGCAGATAGCAGCCTCCTTTGGCAAGTATTGTATGTATGTCAACTATGTTATATGTCTGCCAGTTGAACAGACATTCTTTCTACACATTTGGTGAAATGGGTTGCTGTCCATGAGATCTTATGCCAAGTAAAACTTCAAACTAGCACAGTCTTTCTTGTTTTTGTTGAACCAGACTGCCACCACTGCCACCTGTAAATTTCCATCAAGCACACAGATTATGCAGTAACGCCACCAGTTGTAACTCATATCTCTGCTTTATTGAAGGTCAGTGGTTGCTGGGACAGCAAACTACATTTAACCTCCTGTGACTGGCTCAAATTTCACTATCATTGTGTCTAATTTATTCTGCTAACTATATCTAAATATACAACTTAAGTGTGACTTATGATGCTAAAATAAGCCACAGCAGGAGTAGGTCTAATTATATCAATGGACTTACAGGGGAGTTGACTCACCAAATCCCCATTGATTCAATAGGCTTACTTTAGTATGATTTATCACACTAAGTGTTATGTATGTATGCACAATGTTGCTTTAAGAAATGTATGAATGTAACCTGACCACAATTACAATGTAGCTCTGCTGTTAAGGAACGTGAGTAAGCTGCCTATAGAGGGCAGCTGCGAGCATTCAGCTCACATGGTTCACATCCCCCAAATCACCGGCAGCCGCGGGAACCTTTCCCGCGCGAGGATCACCTGGAGAAGAGGGGCGTGACTCAGAATGATGTCACGCCGGTAGCAGCCAATAAGCTACTGTGCAACGAGATTCAAATGTATGTACTGCAGTATATAATGAGCTGTACCTCCGCCATTACCACATGTTCATCCTGATCATCAATCAATAAACCTGTGTTAGTCCTCACTGCGACTCCTTCTTTGTCTTCCGTGCAAGACACTAAATTGGCGACGAAGGTGGGATACATGGCGAATCCCAAGGTCAAGCCTTACCACTTCGATATCAGCGACCCAGAGCAATGGGAGCTGTACGAGTGCCAGTTTCGGCACGCGATGGAAGCTGTGGGCGTCGCCGCCACTGCGAAGATGCGCTCCCATTTCCTGGCCCAGGTGGGGCCGGCCACGCTGCGTATCCTGATGAACCTGGTGGCCCGCCGGAAGGTGGACGTGGTGCCCCTCGACCGCATCCTAGAGCTGCTGCGGGAGCACTTCCAGCCCCCCGTGTCAATCTTCCCAGCCAGGGTCGCGTTCCACAGGCGGGACCAGCGACCGGGAGAGTCCGTGTCCGCCTACGCGGCGGCCCTCAGGCTGGCAGCGGTGCACTGCCAGTGGGAAGACCTGGACACGGCACTCCGAGACCGCATGCTTTGTGGCCTGAGGGATGAGGAGGCCCAGAGAAAATTGATGACCCGCGACTATCGCCTCACTTTCAACGAGGTACTGCGGGAGGCCCAGGCGGCTGAGGCGGCCAGGAGCGGGGTCAGAGTGTTCAAGTCCCGAGGGGCCACATCCGAAAGGGCCAAGTCACCAGTGCAGGTGGCCCGGCGGACATCGGTGAAGACGGCCTGGCGGGCCCCCAAGTCGCCCGCCGGCACACCAGCGACGTCTGAGGAATCGTCCACGACAGCAGACTCCTGCTCCAGCGAGGACGACGAAGTCCAGAGGATAAAGAAACACAGGGAGAAGCGGCAGACCCACGAACGGCAAGGCCGCCGCTGCGACGGTTGTGGGGCGTCCCATGACCGCACGAGGTGCCCGTTCCGAAAGGCCGAGTGCCACAACTGCGGCCGAAAAGGGCATATCGCCAGAGTATGCAGGCGCGGGCGAGCTGAGGACAAGGGCATCTCGGGCCAACCCCAGGCACACCAACGGAAGGCAGCCGGCACCAGGAAGGTCTCAGCCAACTACAGCGAGGAAGGCGTGAACCGCGTGGGCCTGGAGCACCGGCGTTTTTTCGTAGAGGTACAGTT
Organism: Bradypodion pumilum; assembly: GCA_035047305.1. Classification (NCBI taxonomy): domain Eukaryota; kingdom Metazoa; phylum Chordata; class Lepidosauria; order Squamata; family Chamaeleonidae; genus Bradypodion; species Bradypodion pumilum. Next base: position 324,369,934 of record JAWDJD010000003.1, on the reverse strand, counting down.
ACAGGGGCTCCCAGTGAGGATGGAGATAGACTCGGGGTCATCCTATTCCATCCTGTCCCAAAAAGAGTTTATGCGCATTCCCCCAGAGGCGCGGCCCAAGCTGCGGGCCATGAAGTCACACTTACGCGACATGCAGGGAAATGGGATCCCAGTGTTGGGGGTGGGGAACTTCAAGGTGAAGTTCAAGAGTTACTCCGAGAAACTGCCCCTAGTGGTCCTAAAGGGGGGGGAGATGCTGCCTTTTGGGAACGCAGTGGTTTGCTCCCCTGGGGATCGAACTGTCCGGCATTAACACCATCGAGACTGACCCAATGCGGGACGTGTGCAACGCGCACCCGGACGTTTTCAAGAAGGGGCTCGGGAAGTACAAGGGGCCCCCTGTTTCCTTTGACTTGGACCCAGAAATCCGACCCATACGCCTCAAGCCAAGAAGAGTGCCTTTCGCCCTCAAGGACAAGATCGAGGCGGAACTGAACAAATTGGTGGGGCAGGGGATTTTGGTTCCAGTTGATTCGGCGGAGTGGGAAACGCCGATTGTTACGGCCCTTAAATCAAACGGGGTGGTCAGGATTTGTGCGGACTATAAATGTACGATCAATAAGACCATTCGGCCAAATGCATATCCGGTACCCGTGGTCAGCCATTTACTGGCCACGCTACATGGGGGGAGGTGTTTTGCCAAGCTAGATCTGGCGCAGGCATATCAGCAGCTCTCCGTAACCCCGGCTGCTGCCGCGGCGCAAACGATCGTAATGCACAAGGGGGCATTTAAGGTAACGCGCCTTCAGTTCGGCGTGAATTCGGCCCCCGGAATTTTCCAATCCCTCGTGGAACGCCTTTTAAAGGGGCTTCCAGACGTCCTCCCATACTTCGACGATGTGTTGATAACAGCGGGGGGGGGGGCGAATCAGAACTAGCGCAAAGGCTAGACAGGGTCCTTTCAGTATTCGAGAAAGCGGGCCTCCGACTGAGACGGGACAAATGTGTATTCTTTGCGAGGGAGGTTGAGTTCCTCGGGTTCAAGATAACCCCGGAAGGCATCAAGCCCTCCGAGTCCAAGGTTGCGGCGGTGCAAAACGCCCCTCGCCCCACCGCGAAACCGGAGCTGCAGTCATTTCTAGGGCTCTTAAATTTTTACCACTCCTTCCTGCCGAGGAAGGCATCCGTTGCGGAGCCACTGCACGCGCTGTTAAAGAAAGAGGTGGTTTGGCGGTGGGGAGATAGGCAAGAGAAAGCATTCAGGGAGCTAAAGGCGCTTTTATCCTCGGATGCTGTCCTGACCCACTTTGACCCGAGGAAACCAGTGGTTTTAGTCTGTGATGCGTCCCCAGTGGGGGTGGGGGCGGTCCTATGCCACGTGTTGGAGAGCAGGCGGGAAGCCCCGGTAGCGTACTACTCAAGGTCCCTCTCGAAGGCCGAGTGCAATTACGCGCAAACAGATAGGGAGGCCCTGGCCATAATCGCGGGAACGAAGAAGTTCCATGATTTTCTATACGGCCGCGAGTTTAGGGTGGTGACGGATCACAAGCCACTTCTGGGGATCTTCACCACCGGCAAACCCACCCCGCAAATTCTTTCCCCCAGGATGCTGCGTTGGGCCATTTTCCTCAACGCCTACCAATACGAGTTAGTCTATCACCCAGGGAAGGAGATCTCCCATGCAGACGCACTGTCCCGGTCCCCCCTCCCGAGTTTAGGGGACCCAGCATGCGAGGTAGAGCAGGACCACCAAGTCCTACTGATCGAGTCCCTCGACTCACTCCCCATTGTCCCGGCCGACCTCGCCAAGGCCACGGCGGCCGACAAGACAAGATGCTGGCCCAAGTTAGTTCCTGGGTTAGGAAAGGGTGGCCCACCACTCCCCCCGAGGAGCCTTTCAAGCCATTTTTCAGGTGTAGAGTAGAGCTTTCCCTGGAAAGGGGCTGACTACTCTGGGGCCAATGGGTAGTCATCCCAGAGAAGCTAAGGGCCAAGGTACTGAAGCTACTGAAGCTACTGCATACCAGTCACCCGGGGATAGTGAGCTCCAAGGCTCTGGCCAGGAGCTTCTTTTGGTGGCCCCAGATAGACGCGGAGATAGAACGTTTAGTGGGCACGTGTGAGAGCTGCCAGAGCTCTAGGCCTGAGGAGTCCCGGTTACCCCATAGGGAATGGGACATGGCCCGCGGGCCATGGTCCCGGATTCATGTCGACTTCGCTGGCCCCTTCCGCGGGTCCATGTTTCTGCTGATAGTCGACTCCTATTCAAAGTGGTTAGAAGTAATCCCCATGAACAGCACCTCCTCTGCGGCAACCATTAAACAGTTGTGCAAGGTCTTTGCCTGTTTCGGACTGCCAGACGTCCTCATTAGCGATAACACTAGCACCTTCACGTCTGCGGAGTTCAAGATGTTTATTGAAAGAAACGCCATCAGGCACATTACCGCTGCCTCTTTTCACCCCGCCACAAATGGCCAGGTAGAGCGCCAAGTGCGCACTACGAAAGACGCACTGCGGCGCATTGGCCCCGGTGAGTTGAACCTTCATCTGTGCCAGTTCCTCATTGCTACAGGACAACCCCCCTAGCTTCCGGATTTTCGCCAGCCGAACTCCTCATGAGGAGGCGTCCGGTAACACTTTTTGACCGGATGGATCCATCCAGGGTGGAGGATGAAGGGAGAAATATAGGGGTAGATAGCTCCAAAAGCTTTTCGGTAGGGGATCCGGTTCATTGCAGGAACTACGCGGCCTCGGGGCCAGCGTGGGTACCAGGGACGATCATTGAACAGATGGGGCCAGTATCCTACAGGGTCGAGACTAGCTCGGGTCTACTCTGGAGAAGGCACGCCGACCAACTCAGAAGGCGAGTCACCAGTGAAGGGGAATCAGCGTTAGGGTCCTCCCCCACCCGCATTACCCAAGGGGGAGACACGGCGGAATCCGCGGGTACAAATGCATACCCTGGATTTTCAGCCACAGAGGAGGATACTTTAAAAGAGAGGGATGAGTTTGATTATGATTATGATTTGCAGTACTAGGGGGGTGTAGCGGAGTGGTCCCCCACCCATCCTAGCGAAAAGAGGGGTTTCAGTTCAGCCTCTGGTACCTCCAGACCCCCCAGCCCTTTTGTTTTAGAATATACCATAGCTCCAGCCCCCCGGAGACAGACACCCCCGAGACAGGAGCAGGGGAGAATTCGCCCGCCTCAGCCTCCAGAACGCCCGGTCAGGCAACAGGGGGTGGCGGGACCACGAGGGCCTCCTCGTCAGTCCCGAGATTCGTACTGGGGGGGACCCCAAGCCCCTCAAGCGGTAGACAGGGGTTCACGTCCCAACTGTTTATTCCATTCCCGTCCCCCAATGCAAGGTTGTCGCAGAGCCCCCACCGAGCCACTACTGAGTCCCCCCTTTCCGTTGCAGGACAGGACTCTGCGGAACCAGGAGCCCCCGGCTCCCCTGTGTTAAATCAAGCGGCCGCGCGCCCCAGACGCACGTGTGGCAAGCCACAATGGTTGAGGGACTTTGTCCCATCCTAGGGGGGAGGGGTGTTATGTATGTATGTACAATGTTGCTTTAAGAAATGTATGAATGTAACCTGACCACAATTACAATGTAGCTCTGCTGTTAAGGAACGCGAGTAAGCTGCCTATAGAGGCCAGCTGCGAGCGTTCAGCTCACATGGTTCACATTCCCCAAATCACCGGCAGCCGCGGGAACCTTTCCCGCACGAGGATCACCTGGAGAAGAGGGGCGTGACTCAGAATGACGTCACGCCGGTAGCAGCCAATAAGCTACCGTGCAACGAGATTCAAATGTATGTACTGCAGTATATAATGAGCTGTACCTCCGCCATTACCACATGTTCATCCTGATCATCAATCAATAAACCTGTGTTAGTCCTCACTGCGACTCCTTTTTTGTCTTCCGTGCAAGACACTAAACTAAGCAACAAGATTTTGACTAAATGATTAGGCCAGTGTTTCCCAATCTTTGGTTTTTGGACTTCAATTCCCAGAAGTCAAATCCCCAAAGCACTGATCAGCCAATATACTGACTTAGACTTTTGGGAATTGAAGTCCACCAGTCTTCTGCAGAACAGTTTGGGAAAAGCTGGACTAGGCTATGGAACAGTTAATAATAATTATTTTTATGTGTCATCATGTTGATTCCAACTTATGGTGACCCTGTCCAGGACTTCATAGGTAAAGAGTACTGGCAAATGGCTTACTATTGAAAATTGGTGGAAGAAGCATCAAGAACTTAAGATACGCACAGATGATACCTTCTTACTGGCAGAAAACAGCAATGATTTAAACTAATTTTTTTATAAAAGAGAAAGAGAAAAATGCCAAATCACTAGTGCAATTGGACATTAAGAAGACAAAAATTATCACTACAGAAGTACTACACAACTTTAAAGTTTACAATGAAGAAATATATTGAAAGTTTTTACATACTGTAGGTTCACTCATCAATCTAAATGGAGACTGCAGCCAAGAAATCAGAAGACTGAAACCTGGAAATAATGAAGGAATTAGAAAAGATAATTAAGTGCAAGCGCTTGTCACTGAAGACCAAGACCATCCACAGTCTTGTATTCCTGATCACTATTTGAGGGTGTGAAAATTGGACAGTAAAGAAAGCTGTTAGGGAAAAAATGATTTGCTTGAAATAGGGTGCTGTAGGATGGGACCGCAGTGGCTCAAGTAGCTAAGATACTGACTGGGAGGCGGAAGGTCAGCAGTTTGATTCCCGAGCACTCCAGGACGGAGTGAGCTACCATCTTTGTCCCAGCTCCTGCCAACCTAGCAGTTCGAAAGCAAGAAATTGCAAGTAGATAAATAGGGACCACTTTGATGGGAAGGTAACAGCGTTCCATGCGCTCCGGTGTCTAGTCATGCCTGCCACATGACCACGGAAACATTTGCAGAAGCAGACAACGCTGTCTCTTCAGCTTTGAAACAGAGATAAGCACTGAACCCTAGAGTCGGATACGACTGGCATTCGAGCCAGGGAAACTTAGGGTGCTGTAGGAGAGCTTTTTAGATACCCTGGACTGCCAGAAAGAGGAACATGTGACTCCTACAGCAAATCAAGCCTGAACCATCTCTGGAGGCAAAAATAATGAAACTGAGTTTGTCATATTTGTGCCCATCGTGAAAAGGGAAGATTCTCTGGCAAACGATTATAATTCTGTAAAGGTGAGGGGTGGCACAAAATGAGGAAGGCCACATGTTGTGTATGGAACTTGTGCCTTTAAGAAATGTAACCTTGCATTCAAAGTAACCTTGTATCTGAATGAACTGTGAATGAGTCCCGTGTTTACAATGTAACTCAGCTGTCCTTGCTAGCGATTCAGCTGCCACTAGAGGCAGCTGCAGAGCTCAGCCCACATGGTTCGGATCACCCAATCACTGAGTAGCGCAGGAAACATTCCCGCCACAGGTAAACCTTGTAAGGTATGCAGTACGTCCCAATGACGTCACTGATACCGCAACCAATAGGTGCCCATAGGGCAAAATTCAAATGTACTGTAAGCATATATAAGGAGCTGCGTCTCTGCCATTACCTCATGTTCAGATTGCATACCTTGCAATAAAGATGTGTTTGGCCCCCTGACTGCTGCCTACTTAGTATCAATCTGCAAACATCAAACCACATGTAGGAGTTAGGCAGGGCTGTTGAGGACAAGACATTTTGAAGATCTCTCATTCATAGGATCACCATACGAAAGAGACAACTTGGCGGCATATAACAAACACAAGCTTATTTTTTTCTAAGTGGTGTGGCACTAAGTATGTCATAATTCATCTAAATAATAGCTTTGCAGACATTCATTCTTGTTGAAGGCTGTCCTTCAGATAGTAGGACAATTGAGAATGACTAGAGTGTAGGCTCACTTTGGATAAAGGCAACATGACACATACCTTTCCAAGTACAGATAGCTATTATACTGGCAGTCAATTTTTTCCCATCCTGGAAACAGGGCAAAATCTTCCACTTCACCTGAGAGTAGCAGGCTCTTTAGGATCTGTAGCAGGCTTTTTAGGATCTGTCGTCTACACACAGCTGCAACTAGTATGACCAGGTATGTGTCATTTTGCCTTTACCCAAAGTGAAAGACTAACTGCTGTATTTTAAAGACTAACTGCTCTATTTTAAAGACTAACTGCTGTATTTTAAAGAATAACTGCTGTATTTTAATGTTAGCTTTCATGGATCAAGTCCACTTTGTCAGACTTGATCCACAAAAGCTAACATTAAAACACAGTAATTAGTCTTTAAGGTGCCACCATGTTTTTTGTCTTTTGTATTGTTTTATTTTATTTACTCTCTGATATGCTTGAAACACAGACTAACACGGTTTGGTGTCTTTTCCGGGAGACATAGAAGGAGTCGCAGTAAGGACTAACACAGGTTTATTGGTTGATGATCAGAACGAACATGTGGTAATGGCGGAGATACCTCACATTATATACAGTAGTACAATACATTTGAATCTGGCTGCATGGTAGCTCATTGGCTGCTACCGGCGTGACGTCGTCCGGGTCACGCCCATCTTCAGTGGTGGATCGGTAGTAGTTTGTTGTTGCGGGGAGTTCCCGTGGCTGCAGGTGATTTGAGGAATGATAACCATGTGAGTTGAACACTCGCAGCTGCCCTCTATAGGCTTGCTCGTGTTCCTTTAACAGCTGGGTTACATTGTGATTGTGGCCAGGTTACATTCATGCATTTCTTAAAGCGACATTGTACATACATATAAAGCAACATTGTACATACACAAGACACGGCTACCATTTCAAACGTTTCTCCTATATATGTCAGCAATGGATAGGATGCAATTGAAAGACATGATGAAAATGGAGTGATTAGGAATCACTAAGAACTGTACAAATTGGGCAGCTTCATGGTTACACTAGTGTTAAATCCGGCCCTTATAAGCACCTGTCCAGGACAACGATGAACAAACAGCAACAGGCTTTATTTTTGAGTCAGTTACATATAATCTTACAAGGTGTTCTGGATTCTGAGATGGCTATACGAGATGGCTTGCCTGGCAATTAGGCAATAAACTAGCTATGCGGATTGTAGCATAATGGCTTAGCGCTACCAAGGCTACCTGTGTGGTGTAGGAAGTATAAATCCGGTCCGGCCCCACCCTTGTTTGTCTGTGGGGCTTAAATAGCATTTCCCCGGCGGTGGCTACTGGATACAAGGTAGCAACCTGCCAGACAGATGCAACTAACCAATCATATCAGGGAGAATATGAGTTTACTCAATGGGAAGCAAGATCCAAAACTGTGACCAATCGCAGGGCTTGATTTAGCATAATTGGCGCACCCTTTTGCAAGGGTTTTGCGCCACTTTAAGCTTCTAATTAGGATGGCGAGAAACCACCATTTTCTTCTTGCAAGAGTGCTCCCGTGCTACTTGCAAATATGCCTCAATACACAACAACTAGAGAGGGAGAAAATTCCAGAGTAATAAGGACATGCATAGACCCTTCTTCAAGTTCCATATGCATTCTGAATATTGGCTATCATCATGGTGATAGTCCTCCTGTTCTTAACTCCTTGGAAAAATTATTAATAGACAATTCATAAATCCTTGGACCTAGATAATGTACATTAGATGGAAAATTAGACTTCAGCATACTGGATAGATGTAAGAATCACAAAAAATCAACTGCCACATAGTTTAAATTTTGCTAGATCAGATTATATAAAGAGCAATATGCTTACAATCCTCAACACTCCATTAGAGGGTTGGTGTTTTTTTAATGCCTATTAGCATCTCATAGGCATAAGAAATACTGTATCCCTTTATCCAAAAAAAATCTACAAAGCATTAAATGGACTACAAAGGATAGAGTTATCGTTAGTTACTTTCTAGTATGTAGCAATATAGCTGGCTGGATAGCTCAGTGGTTTTACCAGCTGACTACAGGACCAGAAGGCTGGAGCTCATTTCCCCACTGGGCATTCTAGAAAACTCAGCCAATGTGAACTTGAGAAAGTTGCAGGGCACTCCTAGAAGATTAAACACTTCAGAGTACGTTCTACCTTCCAACCACTATGTAATTCAACACTATTAATTTGGCTTTAATTGTCTTCACTTAGTGGCTAAATTCTGATAGGGGTTTTGTCACATTTCTGTGTATCGTTTTCCCTGGCCAAATAGGAATTTTGAGCTTCAAAAATAAGACAACGAAGGAGGTAAATACTGATAATCGATGGTCCTATTTTTGAGGAGATGAGACAGACAAAAAATCCAACCATTAGCTAAGGTTTTAAAAACATATTCCTGACCTGTGTTTGCAGCCTGTATTTTTGAATTCACCTTTAAGACTTTGAAGACTTTTGAATATATATTTTTCTGGACTATCCACAATATATTGGTGTACAGCCTGATGAAAACTAATTTAGTTCAAAAATTGGCTATTTTTAAAAATGGTGGGGGTATTTTTTGTTCCAATAAAGGTATCACCTGCCCTTGCCTCTGTACTGTATTATGTAAAGACCACACAATTTTATTTGTCCCCCCTCCCCTTATCTTTAGGCATTCTCCATGTAAGTTGGGAGAGACAGGAGAAAGGAAAACAATCCTTGGACATGAATCTAGAGAGGGTGTTTGAAAATATGAAAAATGCCCAGTGACCAAGCTGTCATGTTCCTATCAAGCAGTAGTTAAAGCAGCAGGACAGGTACTTTGTTAAGAGCTACACTGACATTGGGCGAACAAAATTGTACACAAATTGAGAAAGAACCTTTTGCCTTGTTGCAGGCTGCCAGTAATTTCTCAAATATGTATACAGGTGTCTAGCAATTACAGAGACAGACCAGTTGCTATCCAAACACATCCTGCAGAAACATCTGCTTCACTCAGGTGATAGTCAATGGTTCTAAAGCTCCAAGCATACAACCTAAAACTTGCAAGCACAAGACCATCGTCACATCTGACCAGTTGTAATGGAATTACATTAAAGGACATAATACCAAAGAGAAAGAATTAGCTTGAAGAACAAGCACACACAGTGATACAAAATCTACCTGCCATACAGGCAGAAGACAATGACCACTCAGGAGCATACAATAATTGATGAATGGCCTACAGTTGTTCCTATTGCCAACAGAGGCACCAGAAATAACAAGAGTCATAAAATTATAGAGCTGGAACGGATGTTAAGGGTAACTAGCTTCAAACCCACTGAAGCAAAATATCTGCAGGTAAAGCGTCCTTGACAGTTGGCCATCTCAGTTCTGTTTTAAAATCTGCAATGAAGGAAAAGTCCACCACCTTCTGAAGCAGTCCATTCTGCTGTTAAGCAATTTTTAACCTTCCCTAAACTTTAGCTAGCCATTCCTTCCTTGTAATTTGAATGTATTCGTTTATGTCAAATAACAATGTGAAGTTGGAGGCATATCTGGAAAGTATATGGAAGGACACCGGGCGCTCCCTTTCCCTCCCGGCCAGACCGGCGGGAGATGAACAGGCACAGCTGGAGGGAGTTTCGGCAGGCAGCCTCAAAAGTGGGGCCGACGCTGCCAACGCCAAGGACACCGGGCGCTCCCTTTCCCTCCCGGCCAGACCGGCGGGAGATGAACAGGCACAGCTGGAGGGAGTTTCGGCAGGCAGCCTCAAAAGTGGGGCCGACGCTGCCAACGCCAAGGACACCGGGCGCTCCCTTTCCCTCCCGGCCAGACCGGCGGGAGATGAACAGGCACAGCTGGAGGGAGTTTCGGCAGGCAGCCTCAAAAGTGGGGCCGACGCTGCCAACGCCAAGGACACCGGGCGCTCCCTTTCCCTCCCGGCCAGACCGGCGGGAGATGAACAGGCACAGCTGGAGGGAGTTTCGGCAGGCAGCCTCAAAAGTGGGGCCGACGCTGCCAACGCCAAGGACACCGGGCGCTCCCTTTCCCTCCCGGCCAGACCGGCGGGAGATGAACAGGTACAGCTGGAGGGAGTTTCGGCAGGCAGCCTCAAATGCGGGGCCAACGCCAAGGACCGCCGCTGTGTTCGGCCCCGGCGGGGGCGAAGAGGCTCGCTGGCCTCACCATCGGCCGGCGTTTTGGGCCCCGCCCCCCGCCCCTCGCCAGGACTCAAAAGGCGAGGGGGCCTGCCGGACGAAACATCACCGCCGCTGTGTTCGGCCCCGGCGGGGGCGAAGAGGCTCGCTGGCCTCGCCATCGGCCGGCGTTTCGGGCCCTGCCTGGCAGTTGAGGGTTCAACACAGTTGTGGAAGAATGCCCCACCACTTCCATCACCACCGGAGCCGTGCGGAGGGTGGTGGGGGGAGTGAATGGGGCGGTTTTATATTGGGGTGGAAGGGAGGGAGGGAGAGATTGCCAGGCCAGCCAGGAAGGAGAGGCAGCATTCTGTCCAGGGCAAGCAGGGAGGCTCCGGAGACCAATATAGAGGTTGTGATGGGCATGGGGCGATATAGCGGGTACCGAGGGGCGGGCCGCACCCGGGGAACGCGGGGCAGATGCTTAGTAGCTGTCCCTCGTTCCAGCCCCACGGTTACACCTCTAGGTCCTGAGCAGCTGACCCAGGGTGACCCTGTCCTTAGGCTGCTGCTGATGAATGCCAGGTCGGTATGTAATAAGGCCCCCCTGATACAAGACTCTATCATGGGGGAGTGGGCCGACTTGGCATGTATTACTGAGACCTGGCTGAGACCAGAGGATGGGGTTCCTCTGTCAGAATTGTGTCCAGCTGGGTTCAGTATTTGGCACCAGCCTAGGGATAAGGGTAAGGGCGGTGGCGTCGCCATCATAGCCTGGGAGTCACCAGGGCTACTGCTCCACAAATTCTGGGTTGTGAGGCCCTGCTTCTGCGTCTGGTCTCTAAGGGTCAGTTGGGAGTCTTACTCCTGTACCTGCCCCCTTGCAGGGTAAGGGACTCCCTGCCTGAGCTCCTCGAGGCCATCTCAGCGTTGGCGTTGGAGTTCCCTAGACTGATGGTTCTGGGGGACTTCAATTTACCCTCGCTGGGGACTGGCTCCGAGGTGGCTCAGGAGTTCATGGCTTCCATGGCAGATATGGACCTGATTCAGGTAATTCAGGGCCCGACCAGGGGCAGTGGCCACACACCAGATTTAATCTTTTTGTCGGAGCGGTGGCAGAGTGATCTGAGATTACGGAAATTAGACATAACACCTGTGCCATGGTCAGATCACTATTTGGTGGCTCTAGACTTCCTGGGTACGTCGCTTTACCGTAGGGAGGCAGGGCCTATTAGAATGGCCCGCCCCAGGCAACTGATGGATCCTGATGGATTCCAGAGGGAACTGGGGGATTTTCCTCTGGATCGGCAACACGATTCGCCCGAGGCACTGGTCGACCTGTGGAACAGGATGACAACAGCGGCCTTGGATGAAATCGCACCACTACGGCCTCTCAGAGCTCATCGAGCTAGGTCATCTCCATGGTTCACAGATGAACTGCGGGAGCTCAAACGGGCAAAGAGACGCCAAGAGCGCCGCTGGGTGAAGACCCAGAGAGACTCCGATTGGACACTAGCTAGGGCCGCTATTAGGGCCTATCTAGTGGCGATGGAGGTGGTGAGGCGACAATACTTCACCACCCTTATCGCCTCCGCTGATAATCGCCCAGCCACCCTGTTCCGGGTTACCGGGTCTCTCCTTGGTAGGGGGACCCCGGTGCCCGGTTGGCAGGGGTCGGCTGAGGACTTTGCTGACCATCTAGTGGAGAAAATCGATCGGATTCGCTCTGGGTTTAATCCTGGCGTGGATGGGGAGAGTCCGGAGGGAGCCGGAGCACAGTCTTGCTATGCCATCTGGGACCGGTTTGATCCAGTTGCCCCTGATGAAGTGGACAGGCTCCTTGCAGCTGTGCGCGCCACTACCTGCCCTTTGGACCCCTGTCCCACCTGGTTGGTGAAAACCTCCAAGGCAGTGACAGGTGGCTGGGTTGGGGCTGTGATCAATGCATCATTGCGAGAGGGGGTGTTTCCTGCACCTTTAAAACATGCTTTGGTGCGCCCCCTCCTGAAGAAATCTTCCCTCGACCCAGCTGTCCTAACTAACTATAGGCCTGTCTCAAACCTCCCCTTTTTAGGGAAGGTGTTGGAGAAGGCAGTGGCGTGTCGGCTGCAGGGGGTACTGGATGAAGCGGATTATCTGGACCCTTTTCAGTCAGGATTCAGGCCTGGATATGGTACTGAGACGGCATTGGTCGCACTGATGGATGATCTCTGGCGGGAGCGGGACGGTGGTCACCCATCCGTCCTCACTCTTCTTGACCTCTCAGCGGCTTTCGATACCGTTGACCATGGTATCCTTCTGGAACGGCTCCGAGGTTTGGGAATCCAGGGTACTGTGTGGTCCTGGTTTTCCTCATTTCTGAAGGGTCGGTCCCAGTCGGTGTGGTTGGAGAGTGAGAGGTCCAGTCCTAGGCCCCTCAAATGGGGGGTTCCTCAGGGCTCGGTGCTCTCTCCTCTCCTATTTAACATCTAGATGAAACCGCTGGGTGAGATCATTCGTTCCCATGGGGTGCGGTACCATCAGTACGCGGATGACACTCAGTTGTACATCTCGGCCCATGGGGACCCCAGTGATGCTGTCAAAGTCCTTTCCAGATGCCTGGAAGCTGTGGGGGTCTGGATGGGGGCTAACGGGCTACAATTGAATCCCAGCAAGACTGAGTGGCTATGGATAGGGGGTCCTGCGTTAATCCGGGAGCTTCCATCGTTGGTTCTGGATGGGGCTATTTTGCCCCAGACAGACCCGGTGCGCAACTTGGGGGTCCTCCTGGATTCACGGCTACTGCTAGAAGAACAGGTGGCGGCTGTGACCAGGAGGGCTTTCGCCCAACTTCGGGTGATTCACCAGTTGCGCCCACTCCTGGACCGGGACTCCTTGCTCATGGTCACCCATGCTCTGGTTACCTCCAGACTAGACTATTGCAATGCGCTCTACATGGGGCTGCCCTTGACAACCATTCGGAGGCTACAGCTGGTCCAAAATGCGGCTGCCCGGGTGGTGATGGGGTGTGGCCGTTATGCTCATGCTTCGCCACTGCTCCGGGAGCTGCACTGGTTGCCAGTATGTCTCCGGGTGCAATTCAAGGTGCTGGTTTTGACCTTTAAAGCCCTATATGGTAGTGGGCCAGGTTACCTAAGAGACCGCATCGCCCTGAGGACGTCTGTCCGTCCAACCAGAGCGGACCGGAGGGGCTCTCTAATTGTTCCATCAGCCAGAGGGGCTCGCCTCTCTGGCACAAGGAGGAGAGCCTTCTCCGTGTCTGCACCGGCCCTCTGGAACCTCCTGCCAACAGAATTACGTCTTCGGACGGAGTTGCTGCCTTTCAGAAGGGATCTTAAAACCTGGCTGGCAGGTCAAGTGTGGGGTGCGGGTGGAAGGGTAACCACCATGGGGTGGTTGGTGTAGAGGAACTCTTCCCCATGGTGCCTTTTCGATCCTGCAGCCCTTGCTTTTTAGGGGGTGGGTAGTCTTAACTTTTTTTTTACTGTTTTAACTGTTTTTAGGATTATTGTTGTATTTGTGAATATTGTCTGTAAACTCCTTGGGTTGCCCTGGGGTTACTTTTTATGTTGTTAGCCGCCCAGAGTCGGCCTTGTGTTGAGTGGGCGGGATATAAATTGAATAAATAAATAAATAAATAAATAAATAAATAAATAAATATGCAGCAGAAACCATCACATAATGGAAGAAGCAGCTGCTTATTGTGGAACGTTGAGTAATACAGACTCCCCAGACAAACTTAGTGATAGCCAATGGACCCACTCAGGAGCCTTCAAGTCAAACAATGAATCTCTCTACTTTACTCACAAGCAATGCTGAACATGTGGGAATGTTTTAAATCTTTGAGTGGAAAAATATATATCAGTTATGAATTAGGCCAGACCACTACATGCAAATGTAAGATATTTAGAAGGCAAAGTGCTGTCTGCTTCTGCAGACGTTTCTGTGGTCATGTGGCAGGCAAGACTAGACACCGGAGTGCACAGAACGCTATTTACCTTCCTACTGAAGTGGTCCCTATTTATCTACTTGCAATTTCTTGCTTTCGAACTACTAGGTCCAGTCTTCAAGTTCAGCATCTTAACCACTTGAGCCACCACAGTCCCTTTTAAAGTTATTTAGGGATAACTAAATCTATACCTATAAATTCAAGGGTTAACCATTGGAACTTGCTATACGTTTCTGCACCCGTCCATCCTATCCCATACCGAGCCTCCTGCACTCACCCGAAACCGGTCCGGAGGTTACTGCAGGGTTGCCGAAGGCACCAGTGGGGCAAGAGCCCCACGAACATGAAAAAAGGAAAAGAACTTCACTTCCCAATGTTCTCTGCACCGCGCCGTGCCACAGCCAATCAGGCTGAGAGGCGTGAGCAAAAAGAATGTTGGGAAACGCGGCGTGGCCAATTAAAATCGAGCTGCAGGGAAAAAACCACCGCACAAACACAAACCAAAAATGCAAAACTCAAAGTCCCAATGTCCTATGCGTCATGAGCGCACAGAACGCTGAGAAAGCCGGCGCGCAAAAATTAAAATTAAAAAATGCAACGGGAGTGCAAGTCCCCAGCAGGCAGACGCAGCACCTCACAGCCTCGCAAAACAAAAATCCACAAAAATCCACCGCAAGACACCCGCCAGCCTTCTTTCATGGAGCAACAGGGAGAAGAGGGACTCCCTCTCCTCCATGCTACTCCACCAAAGACACAGTGAGACCACTGCCGGCCTCAAGGAAAGTTGAGCCAGGGTGAAAAAAAAACAACAGCAGCAGGCAGCAGTTCATCAGGAGAAGACCCCCCTGGTGAATGACTGGCAGCTGAGTTTGTACTTCCAACAGAGGTAATACAAAAGCAGCAGCCAGTATTCCGCAAGGAAGAGCACCACCCCTTACGGATCGCTGCCTGCCGATCTCCGGTTAGGTAAGCCAGGAGAAAAAGGAGAGAGGAGAGAACCATCATCAGGCAGATAGCTCTTCTCTGCCTCCTTTCCCCCCAACCTACCTAACAAACCTTCCTGGGGGAAGAGCCAGCTGACTGCAGACTCCTCCTTTTTCTCCATTGCTGCATCAAAACCAAAATTCGAAGGAGCAATGGGGAAAAGAGGAACCGAGTTGGAATGAGATGGACTGTTACTTCGAGAAAATAGGGCTCCCCTGGGGCGTATTCATTCCAACTTCTTTTGGTCCTTAAACTTTTGGTCTTAATTTCTTAGCAAATAAGATTAAAAACATAATCCTTAGACACTGGCATATTCTTGATACTATACCAGGATGCTTAGAGCGACCAACATAGGGTTTCGAAAAACCAACACCATTGCGAGTTTGGTTTCCCGAGCAGATATCGCACCTCGCCAAGTCACTTCCTCTAGATTGCCGGTGGGTCATCATGCTTGCGGACATTGCAAGTTCTGTTCATACATGTGGCATACCGACATTGTACAAATACCCGGGAGTAGCTTTTCTCTCCACCTGAATACTTTCTCGAATTGCAATACACAGGATTCGGTATACATGATCCTCTGTACATGTCAGAAGGCGTACATTGGCCAATCAAGACAACCCGTCAAGATCAGACTGGGGGAACACCAATCACGCATCAGGAACCATATCACCACTGCTCCGTTGGTTGCCCATTTTCTTCAAAACAAGCATACACATAGGGACTTGAAAATCGTGGTTTTGGAGACTTATTGCCCCAGTAAACATCAGGTCATGGATGTAGAGCGCTTCCTCTTACAGAGGGAGGCATTCTACATTCATAGATTTGGCACGTTATCTCCGTCAGGCTTGAACACAGATCTGGATCTGTCAGCGTTCTTATGATCTCTTTCTTGATGTACACAGGTCCACCGTTACCCGCATTCCGTTTCTTTAAATTCAGTGTATTTGCACTAACAATGTAACTAGGTTAATCAAGTTGAAGAGACCGCACACGTGCTAACTATTAGAAAATAAGGCATTTATACTCCAGTAGCACCAGAGCATAGTAACGCTCTCACCCAAAAAGAATAACACCAAGGAGGTTTGATGCACGTTATGAAACTCATTTAGGTACGTGGTCTTTTTGATGATGCCTATATTTAGATAAGTTGGTTCTTTGTTCTTTATTCTCTGCTTGTTTACTAATTGAGTATTTAATTTCATATGTTATTTTGTAACATGTCTGTCTTTGGTTAGTGTTATGACATTGTTGCTTTGTGATCACCTTTCAGACTCTTGAAAAAGGCTCGCGAAATGTCCACTTACCGGATGGATATCGAGACCTAGGATTCCACGCCGTTCCTCTGCCTGCATGGTCTTAATTTCTTCATTCTCCCTTGGCAGTCAGTAACATGAAGTTCAATCCTGGATACAGTATCAAAACCCTTCCACCACTTTAAGACTGCTCACGGACTATAAAGCATGTACGGAGCTACTGTACAAACTGGTTACATGGACTTTACCAGGATATCTAACAGGGAGTTTCTGTTATCATAGTTCAGTTTTTCGCAGGTTTTTGAGGACGGGTGGGTGACGGTTTTTACGGTATGGGTATGTTTCTCAGCAACTCACATGTCGTCTGTTTTATGACTTACACTTAGTCTTATGTATATTATATGATATATTATAGTTACTTATGTATTGA
The DNA here is from genome assembly GCA_035047305.1 of Bradypodion pumilum. NCBI lineage: Eukaryota > Metazoa > Chordata > Lepidosauria > Squamata > Chamaeleonidae > Bradypodion > Bradypodion pumilum. The sequence goes on along the minus strand of JAWDJD010000003.1, from coordinate 324,353,331 downwards.
TTTCCATTAATTCATACTCATTGATGTGGTTGAATACATTCAGTTATATTTGCTTACTTGCATGTTTATACTTGTTCTTTTTGGGGTGTGTTTTCTTTCCACATTGTGTGTTTACACCCCAGCCGCTCTTCCGTTTTCCCACAGTTTATAACAGCCTGGCAACGCCGGGCAACCTATGCTAGTAACAAAATAATCACAGTAAGGTAGTATAGGCTGGAAGTTCAATTTCTCACCATGCCTCCCAGAAGAGCCAGCCTGTTTGGCCTTGAGCAAGCTGCACGGTCTCAGGTTGTCTTATCCTTGCTTAAACAGTACTAGCTTCTGTGTTGGTGGTTAGGGTGGTTTTGGGGGGTACACTACACACACAATACAACCATACACGCAACACAACCACACATACACAACCACACACACACACACAACACACACACACACACATACACACACAACACAACCACACACACACAACACACACACACACACACAGCCACACACACACACAATACACACACAACACAACCATACACACACACAACACACACACACACACAAACAAACAACACTACCATACACACAACACAGCCATACACACACAATACACACACACCACAGCCACACACTCACCACAACCACACACATACACAACACACACACACACACACACACACACAATGCACACAATCACGTACACACAACCCAACCACACACACAACCCAACCACACAAACAACCCAACCACAAACACATGCCGAAGCTGCATGGGGAGAGGTGGGGCTCCTCTTCTTCCCCCCCAAGCCTTGGCGAGGACACACACACACACACACACACACACACACACACACACCCCGAAGCTGTGTGGGGAGAGGAGGGGCTCCCCCTCCCTCCCAAAGCCTCGGTGAGGCCACACACATATACACACAGATCAGAAGGCCATGCTGAGTGCGAAAGGCCCAGCCAGCAACAGCTAAATGGGGTGGGGGACAGGGACTGAGGGGGGGAATGGGCAGGTGGGTGGGTTTGTGTTCCCCCTTTCTCCTCCCAGACCAGGGCAGGCGGTGTGTTCCCCAGGCCCATTTCCCCCCCTCAGTCCATGTCCCCCGCCCCTCTTACTTGTTGCTGGCTTGGCCGTTTGCTCTCTGCGCCTCCCCGGCAGGCCTTCTGTGCTGGGCCATTCACCTTCCGTGCCTCCGTGGCGTGGCCTGTCCTCCATCCCTGCTGGCATTGAGTCCTTCACCGGTCAGGTGGGGGGCACCAAAAGCAGGCCGCCCAGCCAGCAACCGACGTGTCCGCCCGCCCACCGTGATGAGTTGGGGATGGCTTCCCTCCGGGAGATGAAGTGTTTCCTGGAGGGAAGTGGTTTGCGCATTGGCTGGCCTTTTTTTTACGCACGCACCGCTTTGCCGTTCCTCCTCTGTGCTAGCATCCCCCAGGCTGATTGGCTGATGGGTTGCGTGGTACAAAGGATGCTGGGAAACAGTTTTTTTTGTTTGTGGGTCGGGTGCCCCACTCATGGCATCCGGACCTTTGCGACAATGCTCGCAGGGTCTTAAAGTAAGTGTGGTCAGCTCGGTACAGGATGGCTGGGCCGGATGTGGCCACATATGCCGGACACGTACCACGCAACCCCCTTCTTATAGGTATAGATAGCAGTTGTGAATGATAAATCACTTCTGAGAATTTTCTACCTAGAAAAAACCTGAAAAGAGTCACATAAATCAGAATGGACTTGATGGCATGCAATTATTATTATAAGGTTGTGAACAATCTCAAAGGCTGCATTTCTTAGCTGCACACATAGCAAATAATTTGGCATGCTACACCACTTTCCCCCTTGCTTGTAAAAGGAGGAATCCACTAAACTCTTGTGCAATTGAAAATCTATTTTTTTTTTCAACAGGGCAATTTCTGGGCTGGATAACTGTAAACCAGAAAGCATTAGGCAAATGGGAAGCATTTGAGCCTCAGAGCCTATACATTCAGGATTTCTAATACAATTTTTGTAATCATTTTTCACAGTACTGCTCTTACTCTTCATTTTATTACAATGGGTGTGTTCCTTTTTTATACTTGCCTTCTGCTCTTGTATTCTACTGTGCGTTTTATCATGTTTGGTGTTTTATACTGTGTGTAGTAAATCATTTTACAGGATCTATTTTGACTGACAGTCACCTTGTAATCTTTTCTAGAATTCCCCAGGTGTCATCAGGAGCTGAAATATTCTGGAAACTATAGCCTACAAAGGGACCTTTGTCAAACTCTGCCTAAATAAGTGCAGACATGTAGTTTACATGTAAGTGCAGACTGTAGTTTATATTTTGTAGTTATATTTGTGGACAGAGATTTTTGTAATTGTACTTTTGATAATTGTTTTTTACTGTATTCATTGTATATTATGATATTGTATTTTTGTATTTATTGCCCGCTATGTAAACCGCCCTGAGTCGGGTTCGCCTGAGTGAGCGGTATATAAGCGTGAAAATTAAATTAAATTAAATTAAATTAATAAATAAACACAAGTATAAATAGTATTCATTGTGCAGAAACTACAATGAACAATAAACAATCTGTAACCATTGAAATTCCAAACATTAGTGTATTGGAGCTAAGAACAACATGATACCCATAGGTTGGATAGAACATATCTATCACAAATGGAATTAGGTGAGAAACATCTGCTGATTTCAGAGACTGCATGTTTCTGGAGGTCCTTGAAAGACATGAAGAACCTGCTGTTTTGAGCAATAGCAGTGATAATCCTTTATCCTTAGATGTTGTGTGCCAGATAGGTTGGAAAGGATGTTGTCCTCTTATGTATTTCTTGCCTTTGTTTTTAATAAGCTTTCGAAGCTTTGTTTACCCTTCAGTGATCCTGCTGTGTTTCGATGCTGCTTTTTAATACCTATGCCCATGGATGTTCATTGGCAGGGTCAAATCTTTGCCTCCTCCCACCAAAATTATTTTTGGCAATGCCTGAATAACTGATTTCCCTGCCCCTAGCTGACATCTGGGCTGGAACTGCACTTTTGTAATAATCTGTAGCAAAAATATTTACTGCAGGTTATCTACAAATGGGATATACAGAAAGATCCTCCTCGAAGATTGTGGTATTTTTGAACTACAATCGGGCGTACCCCGGGAAATGGTCACCTTGTGTTATTGGCTAATCTTTCTCACCCTGTGTCAGGTGAAAGGGACTACAGAATGAACTCAAGAAATGGTGGCTTTATTTCATACCCATCAAGTGTGGCTCCCAAAAATACAGGAAATTTTTGCGCATGTGTGGGTGCACGCAGACAGAACCCGTTTGCACAGAACACATTTGTGCATGCGCAAACGGGTTCTGCACATGCATGCGTGTGCAGTAACACCATTCCCCGTCATTCAAAATAAGGCATGCGGTGGGAAAGGGGAGGAACGAGCACCAGAATACGGGAAATCCTGACCAATCTGGGATACTTGACAGGTATGCTTCATTTTGGCAGTTTCATGTCTGGCCTAGACATGGAAGAAGAAGAATATGCTACAAATGGGTGTGAACCTGCTTGAAACAAATGTTCTATCTTAATGTGTGTGTTTAATTTAGGTGGATCTCACTGGGTCTCTTGCCGTCATATAGATGCAGTTCCTTTTTTGTGATCTTCTTTATTTATTTTAAAATTTTATTTATTTATTTATTTATTTATTCAATTTATATCCCGCCCACTCAACACAAGGCCGACTCTGGGCGGCTAACAACATAAAAAGTAACCCCAGGGCAACCCAAGGAGTTTACAGACAATATTCACAAATACAACAATAATCCTAAAAACAGTTAAAACAGTAAAAAAAAAAAGTTAAGACTACCCACCCCCTAAAAAGCAAGGGCTGCAGGATCGAAAAGGCACCATGGGGAAGAGTTCCTCTACACCAACCACCCCATGGTGGTTACCCTTCCACCCGCACCCTGCTCTGATATCTCCTGCTCAAAACTGTAAAATATGACTTGGGGTGAGGAAGGATAGTCTTCGGAGTTGGGCAGCAATATAAATCAGAAAAATAAATAAATAAATACCTCACACATAGATTTTAATTTTGCCACTGTTGCCTTCATCATGGACCAGCCTACAATCCAAAGTAGCCCAGGGCTAAGTCCTCTGCTTTTGTCTTCTTGTTTGGGACTAGCTAGCCTCAGTTCTGTCATGGTTAGTTTCAAGAAACTGCTGCAGAGACTAGTCAAAAGTCCCAAGGGTGGGACCCTGGAGGGTTTGTGAGTTCCCTGAAGCCTTGCTTTATGCCCTGTAAAAGCTTGATGACTGTCTGGCCAGGTTATCCTGCTATGGTAATAGAGTAGACCATACTGCAAGTGACTCCACACTGATCATCATGTGGAGGTTAACTAACTTGATGGCCTTGGGTGGTGAAGTCCACAGTGAAGGGCGGCAAATGAAAGGCCACTGAATTATATTCTCGGGACAATCTTCATGGCTAATCGCCATGATGATAGCCAATATTATGAATCAGATACAGCACAAGAAGTAGAAAAGCTGGATGCAAGCCCTACTTTTAGAAAGGAAAACTGGGTACCATTTTTAAACTACTGTAGGGCAGCAGACTGGGTTCGTTGGGTTTTACACATCTGAGGATGGGACTTTGTTGTATACATAATGAAGAAATCTTTGTTAAAGGGGAGTTTCTTCTAAGTAAACAGTTTTTTGTGTAACTACTGAGTAATAAGCACACCATTTTATTGCATGGGATGGTATCAAACAGCAAGTCAAACATATTGTTGATGTTATGTGCCAGGAAGTCAGATCTTGTTTACGACAAATCTGAAAGGGTTTTCATGAAATGACCAAGGAGGGCTAAACTCTGCCCCAGTAGAAAGTGAAATACAATAAACCATGCTTTCAGGAGGAGATCAAGGAGGAGGAAATTATGATGCAAAGCTTTGTCAAAATGAGCATTAAGAGAAACATCATACAGATGCTGCGGAAAATAAAGAGTACTTCAACATTGAGCATAGTACTTTATGGAAAACAAATGTTCCAGTTGGAAGAGCTTTTATTTTCTATATCAGAATACCCATATACATTCTTTCTTGGTTCTAATGCATTTACAGGACAGAGCCTAACAAAATTATTGAAAATTTATAGCAAGATCATCACCCTCAAAAAATTTCAGTTTATCTTGACAACAACCCTGAATGCAATTGTGACTGAATGCAATTGAAGTTGCCTTTGGGAGATGTTGGATCGGGGCCGCGCGGCTGCTGTTGGGTCCCGGAGGAGACTGGTCAGACAATGAGACTCGAGGCAAGATGGAGCGAAGACCAGTGATTTATTCATGGAAAATCATTAGTATATATAATGTTCAAGGCTGCATCAGAAAGAGCTGTGATCCACATAACATGTTTACACGGGTTAATTGGGAACCTCTCCCGGGGATGTTAATTAACTAAATTAAACACTGACAGGGGAACTCCATTGTTCCATGCTTATCCTGGGGTAAACATGGCCGATGTTGGTTTAAGGGCTTGGGGTAATCCGTGGGTGCGATATTACCTATTACATGACTGATTAGTTAGTCATCCAATTTCCTCTTGCCTGAACTGTTTGTCAGGTAAGCTGTGGGTGAATTAAACTATGGCTATTAATCCGCTCCCCAAATTCTGTCCCCTCGGAACCAATGGCTCGAAGGAGCAATCTCCCAAGTTATGGTTCTGTCAGGGACAGTATACCAATTGTGTGCGCGGAACCCGCACTCCCCCTTTATTTGTTTGATTGGACCTGACAGACGGCTTGGCGTAGGAGTGGCATCAGCTGATGTGGAGTGATGACATTCCGGGGTTCTCTCCATGGGGGACATCTCGACACCAGTGAGGGAATACATTGCACGAAACAACACACTGCTGTTCCCAGTATCACCACCCCCACAATCACCTTGAGTGTCGTCTGTAGCCAACCCCATGGGAACCACGACCATAACGAATCCCACCAACCCCACGTAGCATCTTCCTTGATATTCTTGACCAAGGTGTGGAGGTCTGTGAGCTGGCTCTGTACCTTACACGAGTTGTCTGTGAGATTAAAACAACACATGCCGTGGACAGACTCGCAACCCAAATGATGTAACAACAGGAGATAATTGATGGCTGCTCGATTATCCAGTATGGCATGGCGAAGCTCTGTCTGCTCTTGATTAAGCAGCGCTATCGCCGAGGAGGTGTGGTTAATGGCTTTTGCCAGAGTGCAAGCCAATTGACCAATTCTCCGAGCGTTGCCGACGGCTAAGCCTGGCATGCCAAGTATGCTGACTGCTAACGAGACGTACTCAGCTTTACTCAGAATTCTAATGTTACTATCACATGAACTGTCTAACTGGGTGACACGAGCATGCCATATGTGTGAAGGAACATTCGTGCTTGGTGCAACCATGTCTCTAGTGGGAAGCAACAATGTCAAGCGACTGATACAACATGTGGAATCTGATATTTTTGCGGGAATGTAGTTCCAAGTATACTGATTGCATGTAAAACACCATCCTGAAGGCAAGGTAATATGAACATACATTGAGTTAATAGTCTCTGGGTTATCACAAGTCCAGTTGCTGCTGCCGGGGTCGAGGCAACGGCGCTATGGCCTGTCGGCCGCGGAACAGCCAGTCATTCGAGCACAAGTAGAGTTCGAGCTGACCGTCACTCAAGGAGTATAGAGAGTGGCTGCGTCAGCCGGCAAGACTTTGGTGACTTGGGTTCCCCAGTGCGCATACATTGAAAAGCCAGTCTTGTAAAACGGACCGAATATCCGCTTCACCAACCAGTCACCGTTCCTGATGCACGCATCTGGGGAGTGACACACCGGGATGAGACATGTGCTCAGAATTGAGGCAGAAGCGGTGGTTTGCCTCAGGCAAAAATCGGACTGATTGACGAGGGTCGCCAATCTTTCCCAAACGTTGTAGTGCAGCCGGGCAGAGAGATCTCCGCCTGGCATCAGGTTGTTGGCTTCCAGCGAAGCTGCCTGAACGCCTCCCCCTGCAAGTAGGGAGAGGATCAGGATGATGGTGGCCATCACGGAATTAGCTGTGATCAGGGAAAAAGCTGCAACCAAGATGTTCTCCGGTGTCGGCTCCTTTGGCCATCCCCCAGGTGATATTCGGTGCTGTCATCTGCTGTCGCCACCTCCTCCACTTGGCTCCCCCTGTCAGGGTGAGGTCCTCTATCTCCGGGATCGGGTCCGGAACTGCCTGTGTCCACGCCATTGGACTCGAAGTGAGGCTTGACACACCGAGCTGGAATCCAGATGACACCTATAGGAGACATAATTGCAACATACCCTCTTCCCCATGTTATGAGTGGCGCCGGGCCCTTCCAGGAAGGATCCGGTGGCACTCGGTAGCGCACCATCGGCCGCGGGAGAGCTTCCGAATGGCGGAAGTGCTTCTCCTGCGGAGTGCAATCCGAAAAACATTAAGGTAATTGTACGTGAACAATACCTTGTTCAGACAATGCTGTGCCTGACCCTGAGATTTGGGGAGGGCTGGTGGTTCCCCCCTTTCTGTTTGTTTGTCAATGTAGGTCTTGAGCGTCCGATTGACCCGTTCCACAATCGCTTGCCCCTGCAGATTTTATGGAACGCCAAAGGTGTGCTTAATGTCCCAGGTGGCCATGAAGTCGGCCAGCTGCCTGGAGCTGTAAGCTGGAGCGTTATCAGTTTTCACGTGCAGTGGTTTGCCCATGGCCGCGAAGCAGGAAAGGAGATGCTGCTCCACATGGGAAGCTGTTTCTCCCTTCAGTGCTGTTGCTCAAACAAACTGTGAAAAAGTATCAATGCAAACGTGCATGTACTGCCATCTGCCAAACTGCAGAACATGTGTGACGTCCATTTGCCACACCTGGTTGGCCTCAGTCCCTCGTGGGTTGACCCCCCACGAGGGCCCCCCTACCGCCCCTGCACAATGCGGACAGGAACGGACTATGCCTTGGGCTTGAGAAAGTGGCAGGTTGAACTGCCTAGCGAGTGCTTTGGCATTCTGATGAAAGAATGCATGACTTTGGATTGGAGTTGTGAAGACTCCCAAAACTGACCGTTGCCGAATTTCCTTTGCGGCCGCATTCGCTCTGCTATTGCCCTTGGAAATCGGACCAGGCAAGTCCTGGTGGCTTCGGATGTGGGCGATATAGAGCACTTTGGTGTGGTTCCGCAAGTGAAATTGAGTTGTGAGAAACAGACTCAGCAAATTTTTGTCTATCACGGGAGTGATGTATGCTCCTGGTAGACTGTGAAGCAAATTCCTAACATACTGGCTGTCAGTAATTATGTTCAGGCGTTCTTTGGCAAAGGTGCGCAAAGCAAGGTTCACCGCTGCCAACTCTGCCCGCTGCGTGGACTTCTGTGGAAGAGTTAGAAGCGTGCGCCAAGCTTGGTCCTCTTGCCAAGTCAAAACACCATACGTGCGCCCCCCATCCGTGAACACCGTCCTAGCCCCCTGAAGTGGAACAAGTGACATCAATTCACACAAACTGACTGTCTGCGTTTGAAGCGAGACGAGTCTGGGGTCTTTCGGCAAATGGTATGCCAAGCATCCAGTGAATCCCTCCAAGGCAATTGGAAGCGAGTCACCGAGCTGCATCAGTTGCTGAACTTGCTCTTTTGTGAATGGGACCACGATTTTTGCTAAATCGTGCCCTGAGATGTCCCTTGCTCTCAGCCTTCCTCGGTAAACCACCGCGGAGACCAGTTCCTGAGGGGGAACGACGTTTTGGGAAGAGGTGTGTGGTAAATATACCCATTCCACGATACTCGCCCCTCGCTCGGAGTCCACCCCTAGGGCTCTGGTGAACATGGATCTGGTCCAAATGATGTACAAGTTCAGGATCGGAGCATATGGCCCCTGACTAATCCTGTCTACCCATCTCTGGCTGAGAACTTGGTTGACCTTCTCGAGAGTCAAGCGCGCCTCTCAAGGAATTTGTATCTGGTCTGCCGGCTGCTTACCTAACATTAGCAGCGAGAAGAGCGGTTTCAAAAAATCCGTATCCAATCTGAAATACGGTCTGGCCCAATTAATGTTTCCCAAAACCTGCTGTAATTCTACCAGGGTGACTGAATCCTTTAAATTGATCTGAGGCAAAACTGGTGCTGCGAAAGAACGGAGAAGCCGATGGCCCAAGTATGAAAATGGCTCGGTTCTCTGAACTTTCTCTGGGGCAATGAGTAACCCTTTTACCCCAGGGTGACCTGGAGGTATTTAAACATTTTGTTGCCGAGTTGCGGCACTGCGACCAAGATGTCATCCATGAAATGACACGCTAAAGCTGTGGGGTGAAGGTTTTGGAACTTTGTCAGTGCATTGTGAACATAAATTTGGCACAGGGTGGGCGAGTTGAGCATCTCCTGTGGCAAATATTTCCACGCGTAACGTTGCGTAGGCTCTCTGTGGTTCACAACTGGCACTGTAAAGGCGAACCTTTCCCTGTCCCTAGGATCTAGGGGAATTGTATAAAAACAATCCTTAAGGTCTACGACCAAGATCTCCCAACCCTCGGGGATCATATTCGGATTCGGGATGCCGCATTGAAGCGGACCCATTGGCTGGATACATTTATTGATCTCTCTGAGATCGTGAAGGAGTCGCCACTTCCCTGACTTTTTCTTGATGACAAATATGGGCGAATTCCAAGGACTGGTGGACTGTTCTATGTGTCCTGCGTCTAGCTGTTCTTTTAGCAGCTGTCTCAGGGTGACTAATTTCTCCCCTACTACCGGCCATTGCTCTACCCAGACTGGCGTGTTGGTTAGCCATTTAAGTGGCAGAGCCATTACCCGAAGGTAAGAGTGGCACGGTATTGCTGCAGAATGTCTCGCCCCCAAAGGTTGACGTGCATGTCCAGAATGTGCGGCCGGATGACCGCTGTGCCGTCAGCCTCAGGGATCGTGACCTCTACCCAATCTAGGCTTCTAAACGCTTCTTGGATACCGCCTACCCCCCACACATCGGAGACCGGCTCAATAGCCCACTCCTGCGGCCACTGACTCCGGCTGACCACGCTGACATCAGCTCCGGTGTCCAGCAACCCAGTGAACGTTTTTTTATTTAAAAATACCTCTATAACCGGTCGCCGTTTCCACTCTATGTTGGTCTCCACTGCCGCTAAGACCTGGTATCCTTGCACTGCCCCACTTGCGCTCGAGCGGTCTTCCAACCCGGACTCTGAGCTGTCCCTGAGCCTTTCCTGGCTGCCTGCTGGCGAGTTACAAGGAACCATGATCAGTTGCGCTAATGTGTCTCCCTTGTGAATGGTTTGGGGTAGGTGTGTCCAGAGTTGAACTTGGAGAACACCCGAAAAATTGGAGTCAATGACTCCCAGAATTACAAGAATTCCTCGTGCTCCTGCAACACTACGAGGCAAAACTAAGCCTATGCAGCCTTTAGGCAGGGGTCCCATGTACTGGGAATTGACCAGATAGACTGTGCCTGGCAAGTCACATGTGACTTCGGACTGGCAAGTCAAATCTAGCCCTGTGCTGCCTTTGGGGCTGGCCTGCGCCTTCGAAATGTCTGGAATGTGATCGGAATCTAATCCAGCTCTGGCTCTCCCAAATACTGGCTGGGGTTGAGCATCATTCGCATGATGGCTTTCCAGTCGTGCGGAATGAACATCGTGTTTTCGCACACTTGCTGAAGCGTGCCCCTAGTGAAGTGACTCTGAAGTCCTGTCTCTGAGATGGCCTTCCGTATAGCCATGAGAAGCTTGTACGGAACTGGCGAATGAACCACTTGCTGCTGGCCCGTGAGGGCATCTATCTCTAAGCGAATTGGGCAAATTTGGCTAAGCTCAGCTAGTTCTTCTGCTGGCAAATCCCCCTTTCTGATCTCTTCCTCAACTGTGCGCTGAAGGGCACTCTTGGTAGCTTGGGAACCCGTAGCTGTCAGAGAAGCGCCAGCGCTCCTCATTCCATGCATTCCACCGGTGACGTCTGCAGCTGTCACCAAGGGAAAGCTCCCTACACTACCCTGCTTGAGCTGAAATGACGGATAGAGAGCCGTGGATGCTGACGGCTCTGATGGCGCTGGGGGTTCTTGGGCCTCTATCCGGACTGGGTCTACCTCTGCTAAGAGCTTCCTACATTTGCTCCACGTGCCAATTATGCTATCTGGAGCTCTCGGGGGTTGCTGAATGCAGACTCCTATCCTATCCCAAAGCTGAAGGGTTAGCATGCCTACTTCTGGGTATAGCAGACAATGATCCCTCAAGTACACCAAAAGTCTTGCTAACTCCCCGCTGTGAATGCTTGTCTGATATACCCTGGCCAGGGCCTTGAATTCCATTAAGTGAATTCTCTGGTTAGTGGACGGACGTTGCCGCTGAGGACAAGTCCCCATATTACCTGCCGGTCCTTTGAAGTTTCCTTCTCGGGATGAGTCGATGCGTCTGGAGTCCAGGTAATAGGTTTTGCGTGCCGAATCTCTGGGAAAGAGCTCGGAGCGTGGACTGCTGCTACGGGCCCTCGGTGGCCTCTGCGCTGAATCAGGGGTTCACAGCCGACCCTGAGCGGAACGCGTTTTTCCATGCAACCGCCTCGGAGCTTGGAGCAAGCTGTAGGATGCCTCTCTGAAGTGCCTCGCCGCATAGCTGTCTTCCCGATCGGGTGGTTTTCCGACTGGGGCTGCCGCGCTGTCCTCCGGGATGATTCGGACATGGTTCTGGCATAGAACCGGACCGCGAAGATCACTTACTCATGAGTATAATCACGTCGGGGTCACCAGATGTTGTATCGGGGCCACGGGGTGGCCTTTGGGTCCCGGAGGAGACTAGTCAGACAATGAGACACGAGGCAAGATGGAGCGAAGACCAGTGATTTATTCAGGGAAAATCATTAGTATATATAATGTTCAAGGCTGCGTCAGAAAGAGCTGTGATCCACATAACATGTTTACAAGGGTTAAGTGGGAACCTCTCCCGGGGAAGTTAATTAACTAAATTAAACACTGACAGGGGAACTCTATTGTTCCATGCTTATCCTGGGGTAAACATGGCCGATGTTGGTTTAAGGGCTTGGGGTAATCCGCGGGTTTGATATTACCTATTACATGACTGATTAGTTAGTCATCCAATTTCCTCTTGCCTGAACTGTTTGTCAGGTCAGTTGTGGGTGAATTAAACTATGGCTATTAATCCGCTCCCTAATTTCTGTCCCCTTGGAACCAATGGCTCGAAGGAGCAATCTCCCAAGTTATGGTTCTGTCAGGGACAGTATACCAATTGTATGCGCGGAACCCGCAGGGAGCCATCTTTTGTTCCCTTGAGTTCTTTTGCCCACTTGTTTCTTCTCTGGGAGCAACCATCAATAAACAAACCCCACCAAATGATGGGGGTAGTGTGTGTTCTTGGTTTTATAGGTGTAGGGCTGTATTCCGTTATATTCTTCTCCCTTAATAGATTTACTGTGCAATCCAGATTCAAAGATACTCTAGCTGTAGTGTGTCTGAAACCCCTTGTGCTGGCACAACCACCTTTATGAAGCTATCGATATGTTATAGATCAGGGGTCGCCAACCTTTTTATGTTGGGGGCCGGGTCACGCTACCTCAGACAGTTGAAGGGGCCAGATTGGTGGTCCCCCCTCCATTTATGGCTGCTGTAAACGTGTCCGCGGCTGTTGTAAACACATTTATGACAGCCATAAATGAGTCTGTGGCCGATTCCAGCGCTGGCAGTGATGACTGCACCATGAGCCGAATCCAGCATGTGGGCTGTAGGTTGCCTACCTTTGATGTAGGCAGATTGATTGCACACGGAGCCGGCAGGCAGGCCAAACATTTCTTTATTTCCCCATGGTCAATCTGTACATGAGTTTACACCGGGAGATGCAGCTCCTTTTATAATGCATTTGAATTCCCCGCCACAATACCCATTGGTTGACGTCACTGTATTCCTACCCATGATTTCCCATTGTGTTGTATTCCCAACCATGAACACCCTGATTACCTATTGTGTTGTATTACTGACCATGAACACCTGGAGGCAGGGAGTTCCCCGTGCTAGCTATTAACTGGGTGATTGGAGCCGCATGGGCTTGGCTCCTTCAGCTGTTATCTCCTTCAGTTGCTGCCTGCTGAATTCCGTGTGGAACTAGCTGCTTGCATACACAATATCCCTCCCCCCTAGGATGGGACGAAGTCCCTTAGCCATTGTTGGGGCCGGCGGTTTTGCTGTAGCCGGCCCACTGGCTCTGCGGCGCTCCCCTGGGAAAACTGAAGGGTCCCATCGAATTCTGGATGGGGAAAGGATTGGGTATCCCTAGTTTGGGGAGGATGAGGGTACTGTTGGGAGAACTCAAAGCCCCACTGCTCTCTGGGACAAGTGGGGGAACACTCAAGAAAACTCCCCTCATCCTGAAACAAAAAATCTAACTGGGGGCCCGCCTCCTCAGGCTGAAAGGCTGACTCCGGTGATTCCATGCAGCCTGTAATGCTCAATCCTGTATCCCCCCTTGGGTTAAGAGGGTGGGGGGCAACCCTAACATTGAACCCTCTCTCGCACATCTTTCAGTGGGTTTCTCTGGATCAATTCCCCTTGTGGCTTCCGTGACCCTTCTCCTAAGTTGGTCAGCATGTCTGTGCCACAGTAACCCCGACTCTGTCATGACTTTGTATGATACAGGTCCGGTTTGCTCTACTACCTTCCCAGGCACCCACGCTGGCCCCGAACTTGTGTAATTCCTGCAATAAACCGGGTCACCTATCCCAAACACCTTTTCCTGCTATATTGACACATTTGTACCCCTATCCTCCACCCTGGATGGAGCTAGGTGGTCGAGTAATGTTGGGATTCTCCTCCGCATTAGGAGCTCTGAGGGGGATTGCCCCGAGGCTAGTGGGGTGACCCTATAGTGTATGAGGAATTGACAGAGCTGTAACTCCAAATCCCCCGGACCCATCCTCCTTAGGGCCTCTTTTGTGGTGTGGACCATGCGCTCCACTTGGCCGTTCGTGACCGGGTGAAAGGGGGCAGAGGTGACATACCTGACTGCGTTCCGCTTGAGGAACGCTTGGAATTCCGTGGAAGTCAATATGGATGCGTTATCCGAAATTAGCACGTCAGGAATGCCGAAACAAACAAACATCCTTCGTAGATGTTTGATTGTGGCCGCGGAGGATGTGTTACACGTTGGAATGACCTCGAGCCATTTCGAGAATGCGTCGACCACGTGTAGGAATATTGTACCCCTGAAGGGCCCCGCGAAGTCCACGTGGAGTCTGGACCACGGACCGCGTGCTGTGTCCCACTCCCTGGGAGGTAGCCTATGCTCCTTGGGCCGTGATTGCTGGCAACTCCTGCACCGGCCCACCAGTTTCTCTATGTCCTCATCTATCTTGGGCCACCAGAAGTAGCTCCTTGCTAGAGCCTTTGACTTCACGATTCCTGGGTGGCTCGTATGGAGCAGACAGAGCACCTTGGCTCGCAAGACCTTGGGAATTACTACTCTCTGCCCCCAGAGGAGACATCCTCTCTCAAGCGAAAGCTTGAAACGCTTCCTGAAGAACGGATCGAGTTCTTCGGAAGGGGACGTTAGGGGCCGGCCCTTCCTAACCCAACCCAGTGCTTGAGACAAAACCCTGTCTTGGTGGTTGCCTTGGCGATATCTGCAGGCACAATTGGGGGCGAGTCGAGAGTCTCGATGAGCAGCACCTGGTGCTCTTGCTCAACCTCACATTTGGGTTCCCCCAGCTTGGGTAGGGGAGACCTGGAAAGTGCATCCGCATGCGCGATGTCTTTCCCTGGGCGATGCACCAGCATGAGCTGGTTTAGGAAGATTGCCCACCTTAACATCCTAGGGGACAAGATCTGTGGGGTGGGCTTGGTTGTGACAAAGATACCTAGGAGGGGCTTGTGATCTGTGACAGTGGTGAACTCCCTCCCATACAGGAAATCATGGAACTTCTTTGTCCCTGCGATAATCGCGAGGGCCTCCCTGTCTGTCTGGGCATAATTGCGCTCTGCTTTTGAGAGGGATCTCGAATAGAATAGACGGCGCTGCTAAAGGAGAGCCAACATGGCTTTTGCAAGGGCAAATCATGCCTCACTAATCTGTTGGAATTTTTTGAGAGTGTCAACAAGCATGTGGATAAGGGGGATCCAGTTGACATTGTTTATCTGGACTTTCAGAAGGCTTTTGACAAGGTCCCACACCAAAGTCTCTTGATTAAACTTGCCAGTCATGGAATAAAGGGACAGGTCTTGTCCTGGATCAGCAACTGGCTAAGGGACAGGAAACAGAGGGTAGCACTAAATGGACACTTCTCCAAGTGGAGGGAGGTAAAGAGTGGGGTACCCCAAGGTTCAGTACTGGGACCCCTGCTTTTCAAACTCTTCATAAATGATCTAGAGGTAGGAGTAAATAGCAAGGTAGCCAAATTTGCTGACGACACTAAATTATACAGGGTAGTGAAAACTGTGAGAGATTGTGAGGAGCTCCAGAGGGATCTCTTGACACTGGGGGAGTGGGCAAAACAGTGGCAAATGAGCTTTAACACTAGTAAGTGCAGAGTGATGCATGTTGGGGCAAAAACCCCCAATTACATTTATAAACTGATGGGGTCTGAACTCTCTGCGACAAACCAGGAAAGGGACCTTGGTGTCCTGGTGGACAATTCAATGAAGGTGTCAACCCAGTGTGCCTCAGCAGTGAAAAAAGCAAACTCAATGCTAGGGATCATTAGGAAGGGCATAGAAAATAAGTCAGCAAGTGTCATTTTGCCTCTTTATAAATCTATAGTGAGGCCCCATCTGGAATACTGTGTACAGTTCTGGTCGCCATACCTCCAGAAGGATATTATGGAGCTGGAAAAAGTGCAGAGGAGGGCAACCAGAATGATTAGGGGACTGGAACACCTTCCTTACCATCTGAGGCTGCAACAGTTGGGCCTCTTCACTCTTGAACGACGACGTCTAAGAGGTGACCTGATTGAAGTTTATAAAATCATGCACGGTGTGGACAA
Source organism: Bradypodion pumilum (assembly GCA_035047305.1). NCBI lineage: Eukaryota > Metazoa > Chordata > Lepidosauria > Squamata > Chamaeleonidae > Bradypodion > Bradypodion pumilum. Next base: position 324,337,349 of record JAWDJD010000003.1, on the reverse strand, counting down.
AGTAGATAAGGAAAAACTGTTTTCCCTATCGCACAACACTAGAACTAGGGGACACTCAATGAAACTTTTGGGTACTAGTTCTCAAACAAATAAGAGAAAGTACTTTTTCACCCAGAGGATTACTAGTCTATGGAACTCCCTGCCAGAAGAAGTGGTGACAGCTGTCAGTCTTGACAGCTTTAAGAAAGGATTAGACAAGTTCATGGAGGACAAGGGTATCAATGGCTATAATTATGGATACTTAAGGACAACCTCCGGGTTGGAGAGATAGGCAGGATATCTCTCAATGCCATTTCCAGGGAATCCTAAGCAGGGGAAGGCATCTCCTTGGGAATACCCTGAAGGAAATGGTGAGCCACTGTGTGAGACAGAATGCTGGACTGGATGGGCTGTGGCCTGTTCCAGCAAGGCTATTCTTATGTATGTTCTTATAGAATGCAGTTGGTGCCTCCCTCCTGTTCTCAAACAAATGCCATAGGACAGCCCCGACCCCCACCACTGAGGCATCACATACTAACACTAAGGGTTTCTTGGGGTCGAAATGAGTTAGAATCGCCTCGGAAGAGAAAAGCCTCTTCAACTCACTGAACACTCGTTCCTGAGCCTCCCACCACCACCAGACTGCGTCCTTTTTCAGTAGGCAGTGCAGCGGCTCTGCCACAGATGCCTTCTGTGGGAGGAAGGAGTGGTAGAAATTCAGGAGCCCCAAGAACGACTGCAGTTCTGCCTTAGTAGTTGGCGTGGGGGCGTCCTGAATGGCCACAACCTTTGATTTGGATGGCTTTACCCCATCGGGGGTGATCCGAAACCCCAGGAACTCTACCTCACTTGCGTAAAAAACGCACTTGTCCCTTCTCAGGTGTAACCCAGCCTTCTCAAATATGGACAGAACCCGGTCTAACCTTTCTGCTAGCTCTGACTCCCCCCCCCCCAGCAGTTATCAATACATCGTCAAAGTATGGCAAAACCCTGGGGAGTTCCTTAAGTAGGCGTTCCACAAGCACCTGGAAGATACTGGGAGCTGAATTCATGCCAAACTGTAGGCGTGTCACTTTAAAGGCACCCTTGTACGTCACTATCGTCTGGGCAGCTGCGGCCGCAGGTGTGACTGTTAACTGCTGGTAAGCCTGTGCTAGGTCCAGCTTTGCACATCTCCCCTCATGTAACTTAGCCAGCAAGTGGCTAACTACCGGCACCGGGTAGGCATTGGGGTGGATTTCCTTATTGACAGTACACTTGTAATCAGCACAAATTCTAACCTCCCTGTTAGATTTCATGTCAGTTACAATCGGAGTTTCCCACTCCATGGAGTCTACTGGTACCAAAATCCCCTGACCCACCAGTTTGTCCAACTCCGCTTCTATTTTGTCCTTTAGTGAGAAAGGCACTCTGCGTGGCTTGAGGCGCACAGGGCGGATGGAAGGGTCCATATCAAAGTCCACAGGAGGCCCCTTGTACTCCCCAAGTCCTTTCCTGAAGACTGCCAGGTGTGCGTTGCACATGTCTTGGATGGGGTCGCCTCGGACAGCGTTGATTCCAGTCAATGCAATTTCCAGTGGTTCAAACTACTGGGTCCCCAAAAGGCAACTGGACCCCCCCCCCTTAAGGACTACTAAGGGCAACTTCCTGGTGAAGTTCTTAAACCATACGGTGAAGACCCCATCCCCAGGACTGGGATGTAACTTCCCTGAACATCCCACAAGTTAGTTTTGAGGGCTCTAAGCTTGGAGCAGTCCTTAGGGGGTATGCGCAGAAACTCGGTCTGCGAGATTATGGAGTAGGCAGTCCCAGAGTCCACCTCCATCTTCACCTGGACCCCTTGCAACAGTACCTTAACGAAGAAACAGGTGCGCCGGTCCGACACACGTCTCACCACTGTGTCTCCCGTGTGCACCTTTCCAACATTCTGGTCCTTCTGGCAGCTGGTCCGGTCAGGGTCTCGGCATTGTCTGCACACCTTAGCGATGTGGCCCAAACGCCCGCAGTTGTGGCACTCGGCTTTCCTGAAGGGACACTTCCTCCGGTTGTGTGTGCCCCCGCACCCCTCGCAGCATCTGCTTGCTTCGGCGGTGTCTCTCCTCTCGGAAGGTCGTTTCCTCACCTTCTGGACCTCGGGTTCACTTTCACTCTCGCTGAGGTCGGATGAGGACGCGGCAGCGGCTGCCGTGGCTCTCGGCTCTCACTCCCTGCGAGGCGAGCATCTGTGAGCCTGCACGGCGGACGACGGGTTCTCTGAGGCGCCAGTTCACACCCAACACGCCCGCACACTGTCTTTTACCGCCTCTGCAGCCTGGGCAGCTCTGAGGACCTGCTCAAAGGTGATGTCCTTGTCCCGGGCCAACAGTCTCCGCTGGGCCTCCTCGTCTTGCATGCCGAGGAGGAGGCGGTCTCGCAGCGCCTCACTCAGGTGGGTGCCCCAGTGGGAAGGGTATGGCCGCCAGTCTCAATGCAGCGACGTACTCCACCATGCTCTTTCCGGCCCACTGGTCGCATCGGTGGAAGGCCAGCCATGCCGGGAACACGGAAACCTTTGGCCAGATGTGTGCCCGCAGTGTGTTCAGGATCTCATCGAGGGGGACCGACCTTAGGCCCCTCGGCATCAGGAGGTTCCTCGCCAGCTCCAGGGTCGGCAACCTGCACTGAGCCAGGAGGCAGGCTCATCTCTGAGCCTTGTCTTCGATGCCCTCGGCGTCCATGGCGTACAGGAACTGCTTCTTGTACAGGTCCCATGACTCAGGCTTCAAGGTCGAACGGTGCGAGGGTTACTCTGTGGGAAGCCATTATCCCACCTTCATCACCAATTTGATGTAGGCAGATTGATTGCACACGGAGCCGGCAGGCGGGCCAAACACTTCTTTATTTCAGCATGGTCAATCTGTACATGAGTTTGCACCGGGAGATGCAGCTTCTTTTATAATGCATTTGAATTCCCCGCCACAATACCCATTGGTTGACATCACTGTATTCCTGCCCATGATTTCCCATTGTGTTGTATTCCCAACCATGAACACCCTGATTACCTATTGTGTTGTATTCCTGACCATGAACACCTGGAGGCGGGGAGTTCCCCATGCTAGCTATTAACTGGGTGATTGGAGTCACATGGGCTTGGTTCCTTCAGCTGTTATCTCCTTCAGTTGCTGCCTGCTGAATTCCGTGTGGAACTAGCTGCTTGCATACACAATACTACCCCATTGTAGATTAATTTGTTAATGTAGTAATTTTATTAAACCTTAATTTAGTATTTAGAGACAACTTGGTGGAAGACTGCTACATGATTTCCCTTTGATTTCTAGAAATAAGAGGAAAGGCATTTTTAGTATTCATTTTATGAAGCTATGAATGTAAGAAGAGGTCTAAAATATCTATAGCCCTTGTATATTGTTCTACTGAGCTACACAAATCTTGTTGCAAACTGTCCCACTTGGTCAGGTGATTTCATTACTATAAATTCTAAGCTTGCCATGGTTGTTTCCCAGGTCATTTTTGCGAAGGCTTTACAAAAATATATTTTAAAAGAAATCAGTGGAAGGCATCCACAACATCCATCCATCCATCCTTCCTTCCTTCCTTTCTTCTGCCTTCTTGTGAGCATGTGTGTCCTGAATTCATATTGGACTATCTTGAGTGCCCGGCTGTGCCTGGGCAAATTTTTTTTTGGGGGTGACGCCCCACCTCCTGGGGGCCCCTGTGGGGCAGAGGTTATGGTGAATCTGCGGCTGGCAGGTGCCGCAGACCTGGCCCCATTTTGGGCCCTAGCCTGGCTGCGGGCTCCCTCGTGGCCCCAGCCACCTGCAGTCTAGGAGGTGGTCTGTGGAGGATGGGGCAAACCCCTTGCCAGCCGGCACAGTGAACCATGGCCCAGGGCAGGGCCCCAGTGTCCTTAACGTGTTCCTTTGTGGCAGTGGAGAGAAGCCCTGTCTGGGTCAGTAAGTTGTTTGAGGGTCGGTGTTTGAGGCGGGGGACCCGGGTGCAGGCTGCTCATCAGTTCGGAGTGGGTAGATGGTGCCTGGGTGCATTTCCCCCCATCTTTGCCCCCTGATTTGGGCAGTTGGTGTGTGGATGGGTCTGGTGTTGGCTACCCTGCCTCAGTCCCAGTTCCTCATTGTACTTACCCACCCAGGGCAGGTCTCCCTCTGCCGCCACTGCCATGAACTGCTGCTTTTTCTGATAGCCCCGCTGGTTTGGTTTGCGTCTTCGCTGCTGTCTCCTCGTTGTCCGCAATGCACACTGGTTGTCTGGCAGAGGTGGGTTGCCTCCCGCCCACCAACTGCTCTGTGGCCACCCCCTTTCCTCCATCATGGCGCTGCCTGCATTTCCCCCACCAGCGGCATGAACATCCCTGGCTTTCTGCTTCAGCCGTTGCCTCAGCCCGTGCATGGCCTTCCTGTGGCTGCGACCCATCCCTGGGCATGGCAGCCACTCTGCCCCGGGTGCTGGGGTATGATGGCAAGGCCAGTGTGGCTGCTGTGCACGTGAGGCGTCCGTTGCTGTGGCTCTCACGCGCCCACCGCCCTGCCTCTTCCACACGCATGCTGGCTTTCCTCATTGGCTGGGGCATGCCACTGGGACCTGTGGTCTTTTTCTTTCTTGTAGTATGCCCGCTTGCCAAAATTGGCCATCACTCTTCCCAATGCATTTGCTCGCTAACGGACACAGCTTGAGACTCAACACGGGCGCTGATGGAAGAGAAATTGGGGAGCGGGCCTAAATTAATTGGCATGAATCATAAAGAAATAGGAGAAATGGGTGCAAACGGTATAGCACTCAACAGATAGAAAAAACCGTTTGAGACGAATAATGACAATGATGACTAGATATTTTCTCAGGACCATCGCGCCGCCCCAGGACCATCGGCGCAGCTGCGAGGGGGCCCCCGCCCTCCTCTCCCGTCCCTTGCGCAGGGAGATAAAGGGCCGTGGGCTGCCGGGCCAGACCCAGGACTGCCGCCGCCCCAGGACCATCGCCGCAGCTGCGAGGGGCCCCCGCCCTCCTCTCCCGTCCCTTGCGCGGGGAGATAAAGGGCCGTGGGCTGCCGGGCCAGACCCAGGACTGCCGCCGCCCCAGGACCATCGCCGCAGCTGCGAGGGGGCCCCGCCCTCCTCTCCCGTCCCTTGCGCGGGGAGATAGAGGGCCGTGGGCCGCCGGGCCGGACCCAGGACAGCCGCCGCCCCAGGACCATCGCCGCAGCTGCGAGGGGCCCCCGCCTTCCTCTCCCGTCCCTTGCGCGGGGAGATAAAGGGCCGTGGGCCGCCGGGCCGGACCCAGGACTGCCGCCGCCCCAGGGCCATCGCCGCAGCTGCGAGGGGCCCCCGCCCTCCTCTCCCGTCCCTTGCGCGGGGAGATAGAGGGCCGTGGGCCGCCGGGCCGGACCCAGGACTGCCGCCGCCCCAGGACCATTGCCGCAGCTGCGAGGGGGCACCGCCCTCCTCTCCCGTCCCTTGCGCGGGGAGATAAAGGGCCGTGGGCCGCCGGGCCAGACCCAGGACTGCCGCCGCCCCAGGACCATCGCCGCAGCTGCGAGGGGGCCCCGCCCTCCTCTCCCGTCCCTTGCGCGGGGAGATAAAGGGCCGTGGGCCACCGGGCCAGACTCAGGACTGCCGCCGCCCCAGGAGCATCGCCGTCTTTGGCTCCTTGCTGTGGCTGCCTTGGCTCATGTTGAGACTGAGACGTGGACCTCCTTCCCCAAGTTGTTGGGGGAGTGGTAGCTCCTACGACTGTTCTCCAGTGGACATGGGGGTCTTGCTATGTTGGGTTTGCTGTAGTATAATTATATTTATTGCATTTTTATGATCTAATTATGTAGTGTAGTTTTTGTATTATGATATTATGCTTATCTGGATTGTTTTCCATTTTGAACTTGTTGTTTCTCTGTATTATCCTTTTATTGTTACTTTGTTGGATTATGTTGTTAGCCGCCTCGAGTTGGTCTCGGCTGAGGAAGGCGGGATATAAATTAAACTGATTGATTGATTGATTGATTGAAAGAATATGATTTTATGTGTTAATAAAAAATTCAACAAAAATATGTCAAACTTGGTAAAGAACTAAATGAATATAGTTTTTCTTCTCACAAACAAAAGGCTAAATTTTCAAAGTTCTTTCATTACTAATGAAAGTTTTAGCGCCTCTAATACAAATCTTATCTATCACGAAAATGCAACGTCAAGAAATGAAGCTTACCAATTTATAAGTTATTTCTTTACTTCGCATCCTCGCCTCCGCTTAATCTATTAGGTGCATTTGGACGTTAATGATGGTTGTAAAGCAACTACCTTTATGCTTAGTGAATAATGGCACACGTGTGCAGATTTCCTGAGGAAGAAAAAATAGTTCAAAAAGTCGAAATAACTGGTATCGACTTTGGAAACAATAGCTGTACCAGTGAATCTTTCATTTACAAAACACCCATAGAGGAATACTTTTCGTTATTAAGAACTTTGAAAATTTAGCCTTTTGTTTGTGAGAAGAAAAACTATATTCATTTAGTTCTTTACCAAGTTGGACATATTTTTGTTGAATTTTTTATTAACACATAAAATCATATCTTTTGAGAAAATATCTAGTCGTCATTCGTCATTATTCGTCTCAAACGGTTTTTTCTATCTGTTGAATGAATCATAAAGAGCCTGGCTGAGGAATTACGGAGGAAATAGGACAAAGGGTAAAAGGTTGCTGATTCTAAGGTCGAACTCGCTCTTCCCCTTCTCGTCTCGATAAGGTTGAGTGAGGCAGGCTGAGTCAGCGGTAAAGGAAGTTAGACCCGAAGGCAGCTTACATGGCCTTTGAGATAGGGCGAGAACAATGGGGTTTCGCCAACCCAGATCTTAGATTAACCACGGGTTTGTCCATCAATCACTGAACAATGGCCGGAGGCAGGTGTTATCTCTACCCACCAGAAATGCCACTTTGCGTCAGCCTTCTGTGACTTGGGTTCATGCTCCTTAGTCATGAAACCCGTGAGGCAGGACAATAAATGGCCCACCCGATTTCGATCGGGACTGGACTTCACCGCACTATTCGCCTCACGTGTCCTTCCTTGCAGTTAGTCACTCCGACCTCCGGGGGCCATCTCCGCACCAGAGGGCCCCGATCCGTGGCTCATCGCAACACTTTCTTTACACTTTGTGGGGTGCAGCCCTCCGTTTTGTCCCAGACTCAGAAATTCAGAACCTGGACGCACAAGATACGTGTGGGCCGAATCTCAGGGGGTTTGGTGCAGGGGTGTGGATTTGTATACCGGACAAACAAACGTACATCTCTCTTTTATATATATAGACTAAGTGTTTTTGTAGGTTTCTTGTAAGCTTAAGCATCATTGAGTCACTGGTAGTATGATCTGCTCTATTACCATAGCAGGATAACCTGGCCAGACTTTTCAACCCCATAGCTCTCTATAAGTGGATCTTTGAAGCAGATATTTGTCAAGCTAGGGCTGCTATAGAAGAGGGCTCAGTTCTCTCATTGGTATCCCCAAGTCCAAGTCAACTATTTGAGACCACATTTTTGGAGGTATTGACTTTCCCACATGTCTGCAGAGCTTTTGCAGAACTTAGGTTCCATCAGATGCCCTCTCTGTACCAAGACAGAAGATATAAAGGCATGCCTGCGAAGAAGCATCTAGATTGAAGTAATAACTCGTTAATTACTGTTTTGTCTTCTATATCATGATCCAAGAGAATAATTCTTGATTTCAATTGTCCAGTCATATTTTAAGTGCACTCTGGCAGAAATAGTGCATAATCTGCTGACTGATAATCAGGTTTTTATTATGTACAGTAGCTCAATATGCTTTGGCTGCTAGGAAATTGTGATCCTATTTTATTAAAAGTTATCATAATACTTAATAGTTTTTAGCAAGGATCTGAATTGTAGCAAACATTATATCTAGTTTTATTAGAGAAATTTATGATAAGTTTCAAGTCATGTTCTGTTTTGTAAAGGCCTATGGTCATGTTCAATAAAGATTGACAATGATATTGGGATAGGAAGTAATATGGCTGTTGGTCCTGAAGACCTTCATCTTCAATAGATAAGATAGTGCATGTTGTTTCTTATATAAAAGTTATATAATTAGCTAAGGTTACGCTATCGTAGGAATAACATTTTAAAAAAGAACATCTGCTTAATGCAAAAAAACTAAGATAAAAGCCACAGCTATCCACATTTCATCCTTCAGAATCTATTATGGGTGATCAAAAGGCCTTTATGCATCTGAGGAAATAAATATCCTTCAGGACATCTGGAATAATTTCATATATCTCCTGCTCATTTCCTATTTTGAAAGCAGCCTAAAAGAATTTTTTTGTTCTACCTTTGGTGGTTTTAAAAATATTAGTTCCTCTGACTCACAATGCATACTATGATATTTCCTACTCCTGTACAGTCTTTTTTTCACCACTATGGATCTAAAAGTACATTTATTGTCCTATTTCCTGGCTTAGGCTTCCTTATAACTATTAAATTGTTTCTGGGTTTTAGGTAAAATTAGTGCCATTTCAGAAAAAATATATTCTGTTAGGAGTGTGTGTTTGTGTCTGCCTTTGTATCTGTGAGTAGAACAGAAAATTATGAACGGTGTGATGGAGTAATGTATTTATTATTTATTTAGTATATTTTTATACCGCTTTCCTCACCTATTGGTGACCCAAAGCGGTTTACAGACAAAGATGGTAAATCCCCTCCAACCGGCTGAGGGGAGGAGCTCTGGTGTACAATGTAGGGTAAAGAAATATACATCCAGGAATGAGTCAATTCGCTTCCCCCTAGGACAGTTTTTCTGTTAGAGGGTTTCAGGTGGTTCGGCCCAATAACTCCAGGATCAATCATTTATAATTAAAGTCTTTTAATTCCGCTGCCCGCATGGCGGTCAGTGGCAGTCTCAAGGGTCTGGGATGGAAGAAGGGTCAGAGGTAAGCGAGGGTCCTTTAATAGGATTAGGTGAGGTCAGAGGAACAGGGGTCGGAGGAGTAGGGTTACATGAGCAAAGCATTGTGGTATATGTAGTTCAGGGCAGTGTGATATTACATCTGACAAAACCCCTTCTAATATCATACGAACTGAATACGTTGTGGGTAGGATTGGTGGTTCCTTATTCACTAAGACATAGGTTATCAAACAGGTATTCGTGCTGAGCTAACGGGAGTGGCTTGGTCAGAATGTCTGCTATCTGTTCCTTAGTATCGCAGTGTGTCAGTTCTATAAAACCCTTTTCTATCAGTTCCCTCACATTCCTGCACTTGATATCTATGTGTCGGGATTTTCGCTTCACAGATTTTGCCTTTGCTATGTCTATGGCTGCTTGGCTATCTTCGTGAATGGTGATGGGAAGTTTGGGTCTCTCCCAGATGAGGGATATCAGTTCGTTTATCCAGATTAAATCACATGCGGCGTTGGACATACAAACATACTCTGCCTCTGCTGTGGAAGTGGAGACTAGTTTTTGTTTCTCAGTGCACCAGTATATAGGACTGCCGTTTAGCATCACTATGTAGCCAGATGTGCTCTTTCTGGTTCCTGAGCATCCACCCCAATCAGCATCTGCGTAGCATGAAAGGTTGATCTCATTGCCCACTTGAGGAGTGAGTAGCAGTTTTGCGTCCATGGTACCCTTTAGGTATCTCAGTAGCCTCTTGATAGCTGCCCAATGGTGAGTCTTCGGGTTCCCGGAATGGCATGAGAGAAGGTTCACCGCCAGCGAGATGTCCGGCCTGGTCCAGTTGGCGATGTGTAACAGTGATCCGATAGTGGATCTGTAGAGGCTGATGTCTTCGAATGGTTCTCCCTCTTCATAAGCATTTTTCACGAAATCTGTTTGCATGGGTGTCCCGCAAACAGTGAGCATCGGACATGTTACACCTGTCAAGGAGTTCGGCTATCTTTTCTTTCTGAGAGACTGTGGATCCGTTAGGTACTCTTGAGACTTGTACCCCTAGATACTTGTTCACCTCTCCTAGGCTTTTCAGAGAGAATTCGCTTTGTAGGCCTTAGGCGAACTCGTCACATCTGGACTTGCTTTTTCCAAAGTACAAAAGGTCATCAACATAGACTAGGACCTTTTCCACGCCCTCTGGTGATTTCCTTAAGAATACACACTTGTCGTCCTTGACTGGAAAAAAGTTGAACTGTTTCATTGCCTCAGCCAGGCACTCATACCATCTTCTGCCGGACTGTTTGAGGCCATAGAGGCTCTTACTGAGCAGCCATGTCTCTCCTCTGTTGTGCCCAAAGCCGGGCGGTGCCTTGACGTATATTTCTTTATCTAGTTGTGCGTGTAGGTACGCTGTCTGCACGTCAAACTGGTACACCTGTTCTCCAAGTATGGTTGCCATCACTAGGGCGGTCTTAACACTTTCTGGTTTCACTGTTGGGGAATATGTGTCTTCGTAATCGTCTGGGTATTGTTGGGTGAAACCTTGAGCTACTAGTCAGGCCTTGTACATTGTTTGCTTATCCTCTAGTTGTTTCACCGTGAACACCCACTTTGTTCCCACCGTCTTCTGCCCCTCGGGGACCTTCGCAGGTGTATACACATCGAGAGTCTTTAGGCTTTCCATCTCCTTTTCCATTGCTGCTCTCCACTTGTCTTGCTCTTCAGGTAGTAGCTTGACTATGTCGTCGTAACTTGCGGGCATCTTGGGGTAGGCATCTATGCCCCGTATGTAATCCTCCAGCCCTCTGGGGGTTCAGTTTTTGGTCGACCTGGTTGACCTTCTAGGTGCTGCCTCTGGAAGGTTTGGCGATTCAGCATCCCTAATGTTCATGGTACCTTGGTGTGTCTGCTGTTCCTCACCTTCCTCTGGTGGTGTGTCTTCTGGTCTACTGGGCCTCGCGTCGGGCGATGGTGTTCTGGTTTCCCCTTTCTGAGCCGCTCGTCAACACTTCATTCGCGTGTATTTTGCTCTAGTTTGTGTGCTCATAGAATGTGGCCGATCTGGAAACTACCACCTTCAGGTTGTGGTCTAGGAAACAGTACACCTTCGAACCTGGTTCGTACCCTAGGAACCTTAGTCTTCTCATTATCTTGTCCCCCTTCTTTCTCAGTTGTCTTGGTATGTGTACGTCTGCGAGCACACCGAAGACGTGAAGGTGGACCGGTTTGGGCTTCTAGTTGTACATGGCTTCATAGGGCGTCTTTCCAATGACACTGGACCATAATCTGTTCAGCGTGTAGTTGGAGTATAGCAGTGCTCCCCCCCCAGTATGAGAAGCTTAGGCCTGCATCTTCTATTGCGCACCTGATCATGGTCTGGAGCACTCTGTTCCTTCGTTCGGTGACTCCATTCTGGAAGGCTGAGAATGGTGCGGTTTTGTAGTGTAGCATCCCCTTCTCAATTATCCAGTCCTCAAACTCTCTGGACAAGAATTCCGAGCCTCTTTCCGTCATCAGTTTCTTTATGTTGGTGTTGTGCTGTGTTTGTACCCTCTTGTAGAATTCCTTGAATTTGCTGAAGGTTTCGCCCTTACTCCTGAGGGTGTACACGAAGCCGTACCGGCTGTAGTCATCAACCATCATCAGGAAAAATCTCTTCTGGCCTAGGGACTTCTTGAGTGGTCCCACCAGGTCAAGATGGACCAATTGGAATGGGTGGTCTGACCTTCTGGTGGATGTCTTTGGTCGTGCTTCAACCTTTGCCTTGGAGCTTTTGCATATGGAACACTCCAGGTAGTTTTCACAACTCTTGACCTTCAGCCCTTCCGAGTATTCTAGCATCTTCTTGACCATTGGGAAACCTATGTGTCCCAACTCCCTGTGCAACAGGTGCGCACACTCATCGTGTGTTTGCTTTCCTATGGATATTCTTGGCGTCCTTTGCTTCGTTCTGCTGACCCCTTCATTTCTCGTGGGACTATGGGAGTTATCATTCTCCCCTTATGGGCCCTCATCTCTGTGTTCCCTGGGGTCATCCGTGGTGCATTCTTACATTGCTTCATCATCATTGCTGTCAAGTAATCCTATCATGACTTGTCTGTGGTCGGCTTCTTCAGCAATGAAGTATGGTAGGCCGCCTATGAACTCCACGCTCCCTATTTCTTCTCCCCTTCTTTCAATGGATGCCTTCTTATTTCCAAAGACTATCCTCAGGCTTGGGTCCTCCATGAGTTTGGTGGTGGCCAGGAAATTGTAAGGAATTCCTGGGACGTAAAGGACGTCTTTGGCCAGTCCAATTCCAGGGATACGTATGTTGCCTCTGCCTGTTACCTTTGCATGTTCCTGGTTGGCAACTTTGATTCTGAAGGGGTCTTCTTCAATGGAACTGAATATTTTCCTGTGGCATAATGTGTGGGTGGTGGCCCCAGAGTCAATCAGCCATCGTTGCAGGTGAGTGTTTGTGGGTCTGTCTGCCCTGTGGTAACTGGCCCCTTTGCCGTGTTTGACCACATTTACTGAATCTGATTTGTGCTTCTCTTGCTCTCTCTGCGGCCTAGGCTCTCTTCCTGGGCTGGGCAATCTCCATTGCCTGTCTTCTCTATGTTTATCATCCCTGTGCCTGCATGGGTATTCATCCTGTGACCCATGTCTTGGCCTGGGAGCGCCTTCCGATCGCGTGAAGTGTTATGCTCTGAGGCCCTCTTATCTTTATGGTATCTTGGGCAGTCTCTCCTGATGTGTTTTCTTGATCCGCACGTGTAACACTCAGAGGTTGAGCTCGCTTGCTCGGTGAAACTAACCTTCTTGCATGGTCTGTCTCCTCTGCGTGTAGTGGCCCTGTCCCTTCTAAGGTTATCCTCAGCTATGAGCTTCCTGGTGATACATTCCAATGTGGCATTGTCATTACTTAATTGCTTAACTGAGTCAGGAAGTAGTCCCAGTTTGGATCGAGAGATTTGTAAATAACACTAAGGAGGTGTTGTTCTGTTATGATTTCGCCTCTTCTTATGAGGTCGGATCTCATGTTGTTTAGTTTCATCAAGTGTTCACTCATGGTAGTCCCTTCCCTTATTTTGTATGCAAACAACTCTCTCAATAACAAGCAGGTCGTAGTCCTGTCACTGCAATAAAACATGTTATACAATTTCCCCCAGACATCACATACAGTTAGCCCATTCGGAATACTACCATACATTGCAGTGTCAATGGAACTTAGAAGCAAGTAGAATACCCTATGATGCAGTCTGTCCACCTTCAGGGTCCATGGCTTCTTTGGTGGATCTTGAATCATGTATAGAGCCCCCTCCCTCTTCCAGATTACCTGGAATTGTTGAGCCCAGTCCATGAGGTTCTTCCCAGTCATGCAAAGGATTGGGAAGTTGTTTGGTAGTTGGCTCTGTTGGCTGGCATTGCTTCCTTTGCTGGAGCTGGTCTGGTGCCCTGGGCTGTCTTTAAATTGACAGTAAGGGATGGGGACACAGACTTTTGCTTTTGAATGTCCCGCTTGTTGTTTTTCTGGTTGCCTGCAGGGGGCGTTCGCTGGCCTTCTATCCTTCGAGTGACCTGGTGTGACCTGCTCTTCCTCCTCTTCGCCAGAGGAGGAGCTCTCCTGCTTCTTCTGTACCTGCGTGAGTCTCATTCTTTGCTGGCTGCCTAGGTGAACGGATCTCTGTTCTGGAGACCCTGCTGCTTCAAGCTGGAGTGTCGCTGAAGGGTCGTCTTCACCGCTGGAGCTGCTTTCTTCGTCAGAGGATCCTGTGGTGTCGTCACTAGGAGGCCACCATCTCTACTGGGTCAATGGGGTTCCATGTTGCCGGGGCTTCGGTTCTTCAGACCATGGCCTTGCGTGGAGGTTGGCTTCCTCGCTTGGGCTTCCCCCGCGATCGGGTCGGATGGGCAACGAGTCACGGTAGGCCTCTCTTTTTTTGTTCTCCTTGGTGTGCGTCTACGGTCCTCACACGCGGGCGGGCGTTTTGCGGGGTTCGTACCCCTCACGTTCGTGGCTGGGGCCCTCGAGGTGGTCACGCCCCCTTTAATCATGGTAGCCTGTCTCTGAAGGGGGGTTGCACCCCCTTCGGCTTTTGGTTGAGAAAGGTTCGTGGTGGTCTGTCTTGGGGGACCCGCCGCGTTCTTTTCATCTGCGGTGGCTTTTTTCAGGGGAGACGTCGTGTCCCCTTCGGTTTCTGGTTGTGAAGGGGGCCTCTGCCCCTCGAGGAAGTTCGGCCTGGTCATCGGCAGCATCCCTCTCAGGTGCTCGCTGTCTGCTTGGGGGTCCCCACTCCCCTTCCAGCTCCTGGGGGCTAAGGTCGGCATGGTCCACCCCCCAGGGTCCCAGGGCCTTTTCTTTCCTTTGCAAGGCTGGGGTGCGAGGGTCATCTTTGGGCATCATTGGCCCGATGGGGTTTCCCGCTGGTATGTTTGAATCTAGGGCCACCGCTTGTGATTGGTCGGCCATCTTGGCTAGTTTCAAACCCGGCGTGGTGCTTGGGGTTCCCACCATGGAGGATCCCGGGGTAGAGCTTACCGTGCCATTGGTGTGGGGTTCACCTCCGTTGTTCATCAAGGCCAGTAGCTCTGCCGTGGGGATTGTCCTTTTTCCGGCTATCGCCTTGTAGATTTCGGTTGCCAGGATTTCGCCTTGGTTGTCCCCTTCGGTGGGTGCCCCTCCGATCCCGGCCTCCGTCTGGCCATCTGGGTCTATCTCTGCGATGGTCCGGTCGGGGTTCACCTCTTCCATTACCGATTGGGGTCGTGCGATTGCCTGTTCCGGAGTTTCGGTTCCTCCTTTGGGTTCAGTGGGTCTGGCTCATGTCTTGGACCCCACTTTGTTCGGCCGGGTCTTTCTTTTGGTCATTTCTGTTTGTTTTGGAGTTGTTTATGGGCAAACCAAACCTCTGCTACCATTTTGTTAGAGGGTTTCAGGTAGTTCAGCCCAATCACTCCAGGATCAATCATTTATAATTAAAGTCTTTTATTTCCCCTGCCCGCATGGCAGGCAGTGGCAGTCTCAAGGGTCCGGGATGGAAAAAGGGTCAGAGGTAAGCGAGGGTCATTTAATAGGGTTAGGTGAGGTCAGAGGAACAGGGGTCGGAGGAGTAGGGTTACATGAGCAAAGTATTGTGGTATATGTAGTTCAGGGCAGTGTGATATTACATCTGACATTTTCTATTGTAAATAATGTTTTTATTCATTTTTTGGCATGAATGACTATTTTTGTTTATTTTAAATTGTAATTCATCTTGGCATATTTTGTGCTAATTTTTAATTTTAAACTAGCAATTGAAAATTTTTATTTAGCAATATAACATTTGGTGGTTGAAACTGAAGTCAAAGGAGAGAATGGGGACATGTGGTATCTTCAAAAATCAAAAGAAGGCTGTGGTGCCATAGTCTGAAAGCCAGTTTTTCAGACCAGGGGTTCCCAACCTTTTCAAGCCGGGAGCTGGGTCACACCCTCTCAGCCAGCTTCGAGGGCCAGATGGCTATTTTGCCCTGCCTGCACAATTGCGGTGTGTGTGGCCATTTTGTTGCAACGGCTTCAAAGGGGTGGCCATTTTGTTTCTCAAATGCCCTTGGAGGGGTGGGGGGCCACATGAAATGGCACCATTGGCCAGATCTGGCCCATGGGTTTCAGGTTGGGAACCCCTGCTTTAGACAAAGATAGACAAGAACAACTTTGAAAAAATCCACTACAAGCCACTCCCCAGAAAAGGGAGACTTAGTTTTGGAGGAAAGTGGGGGGAAAGGCAAGGCCATGTTAATTAATCTGCAGGTGACTAACTACTGTCTTAGGTTGAACCATAAATTTACAAAATTCACCTGGTTTCATGCTCTATCTATATCTATAAAACAGAGGTGTGGGTTTGTATTGCTCCAAAGGAACCCACACCCCTGGACCAATCTCACTGAAAATTTGCACATACATACCTTGGGCTTGCAAGATCAGCACTGTGCGGGTCTCAAAACCCATTTGGGGTTTATGCCCCCCAAAGTGGAACACAAAGGGGACACCCCCACTGGCCGGAGAAGCAGCAACAAAACAGAAGTACTTCACACGCAACACAGCCAAGCCAGTGGCTTGAATTTTCCGCCGGGAGACACCGCTGCTAAAGAAAGCTGCGGTTGTGATTAGTGGCCACAGCTTTCTTTAGTGGCCACAGCTTTCTTCAGCGGCGGGGTTTCCTGCCCGTAAACATACAGTTCTGTCAAGCTGCAACCTCCTTTTGCTGACCAAAGGAGGCCACAGCTTGACAGAACTTAATGTTTATGGGCTGGGGACACCCATAAAACCACAGTCAAGCCGCGTCATCCTTGCTTTAACTGGGCAAGGCCGGGTAATTAGCTAGTTATTCTATATTCATCAAGTTTAAAAGATCAAGATGTGGCAGAAAAAGAAAGAAGGCATGGAAATCCAAAACCATGGCTAGCTGATTCATGCTGTAGAGAACTGCACTCTACAAAAAATACCTTACACTGGAAAATCCCATAGGCTTTGCCAGAGGTCATGGGAATCCTAATTCTGATTCACAAAAAATCATTTTCCTATTTCCCAAACAAAGTCTTGTTTTTTCTACATAATAAGGAACTCCAGATACACTGTTTTATAGTGTGCAATAAACAAATGCTGTCCCCCAATCCCACATTTTTAAAAAAATAATGAGAATGCAGAGGTGAACAATATAAGCAAGCAAGCAAATAAACAACACACAGCTCCTCTGCACAATTGTTCCCCCTCATACAGTTTTTCCAGTTAAAAATACAATCCTGTAGAGATGGAAAAGAAGCATCTGTGGTGGCTGTGCTATCTTCTGTGTCTGTTTCCAAAACATTCTGTTTTCTTCTACTATCTCAAGGCCCAAGCAGTGAATGCAAATACCCATTAAACAAAAAGGTAGGTGATAGGATCTGAGGAACCTATTTCAGGGGAAGAAGTAAACATATTAAGAAAGGCAACTATGGGACCTACTCTCAATGGTTTAGGGCAGGGTTTCTCAACCTTGGGCCTCCAGGTGTTCCTGGACTTCAATTACCAGAAAACCAAGTCAGCACACCAACTGATCAGGGCTTCTGGGAATTGAAGTCCAAGAACATCTGGGGGCCCAAGGTTGAGAAATCCTGGTTTAGGGAATTTTTTGATCAGCTGGTTGGGGACTTGTTCCAGGTGCATTTCAGTCCCACAAAATCCCTCCACAGATTATCTTCCCACCACTGCCATCCCCTGCCAAGCTTTGATGACCAGATAGCTGGGTTTTTCTGGTACTGCTACCCAGATTTGGTGGTCTGGTGTCTTGCTGAATTTGAGGACAACAAAATGGTGGTAGTGTTTTGCTCATCCATGATCTTGTTGTCTGTTATGTATTTCTTGTCCCAGAGTAGAGATGTAAAATTTTCGGAAATTGTGAAGCTCGGAAAAAAAACACCATTTTTCCCCCAAGAAAAAAAAATTTTTTTTTGGAAAAATTTAAAATAATCTGATACCATACATTTTTTTAGAAATGATTTATAAAATATTTGAACCCGACCTTATCTTAAAATATTTTATTCATCATGTTAAAATAAAACATTCCATAATATATATTTTATTTTTTCCAATTTTTCGGAAAAAAACAAAAAAGGCTTCAGAAAAAAACGGTATTTTTCCGAATTTTCCCGGGAGCTAGAGGAACTGGGAATTGTTCCTGGGACTTTTTGCATATAGATCATCATGTGCTCTGCAGAGAAGCCACAGCCCTGGCCATAAGATACACTAGATTGCCAAGTGGCACAGAGAGACAGCAAACAAGTGGCACAGCCAGCCAGCCAAAACTTAGCTATTTTGATCCCATTCTATTCCAAAATAGCATCCCCTTCTCCATTGACAAATCTGGAACAATGTACAGGTAGCTGCGTTTCTTTCTATAAAACCTATTTGCCAGCATACAAAATGGCAGTCAATATTTAATTTAGGTTTCCCTTGCTCACAAGCCAGATGTATCCGACTCTAGGGTTCAGTGCTCATCTCTGTTTCAAAGCCGAAGAGCCAGCATTGTCTGCTTCTGCAGACATTTCCGTGGTCATGTGGCAGGCATGACTAGACACCGGAGCACACGGAATGCTGTTATTTTCCCACCGAAGTGGTCCCTATTTATCTACTTGCAATTTCTTGCTTTCGAACTGCTAGGATGGCAGGAGCTGGGATATAGACGGAAGCTCATTCCGTCCTGCAGTACTCGGGAATCGAACTGCTGACCTTCTGCCTCCCAGTCAGCGTCTTAGCCACTTGAGCCACTGCAGTCCCTTGAAGGGACTGCATTTAATTTAGTAACCATTCAAATGTCATAAAGGAAAGAAAACTTGCAACAACCACTGAAGTCTTGAGTTCTTTCATACCAAATGGGTTTTAGAGGCTTACTTTAAAAAATAAGAAAACAATCTACCTCTTTCAGCTCGGATAAGCATTCTTTCATTTGGTACTTTTTTGCTCTGTTTTATTGATGTCTTTGTAAATAGCAATATATCCCACCCACTTTATTGTAAATTATGCATCACAGCGGTACTTTAGACACTCCCTTTTTCTCTTTCTGGTACTGCTGAGAGGCTCTGCAAAGGAAAGTTGACTTGCTAAGGAGAAATTTACAAGTCTGTAATAGATCAGAGAGAGGATGAAAGGCATCTGGAGGTAAGGGGGAAATAATGGTACGTTACCTGCAAGTCAGATTTGACAAATTATGCTCCCAACTGCATCAAAGATGAGCAGTCTCTGTGTCTAGTACTAGCATATGCTTGGGAAGTGGTTACATATTTAATTCAGGGCAAGATTTTCAAGCTCTAGATTTCTAGGCTGAAATGAAGTACTGTATCTGGGGGAAAGTTTTAAGTTAGGCTGATAGTGTTTTCCACCCCCATTGGGAAAATAACTCCCCCCCCCCCAGGGATGGATAGTAAAGCCTATTGGGATCATAGCAATCCTGCATGCATTAAACATTGGGTATCAGTGGGAGGGGGCTTTACAGCCTAAAGTGATGATTTCCTATGCCACCAACTTTGTCCTGCCTCTGGCATATGAGGTATGCTTCTGTCTTCTCTTCCTGTTTGCTTCCTTCTTTTCATTGTTTTAGGAGGGACCTCAGTGGCTCAGTGGTTAAGAAGCTCATCTTGTTAGCTAGAAGGTTGGCAGTTCGTGACCCAGGTACAGCATGACGGTTTGAGCGCCTGTCTCTGTCCTAGCTCCTGCCAACCTTACAATACGAAAGCAAGAAATTTCAAGTAGATAAATAGGGATCACTTTGTTGGGGAAAAGATCTTGGGAGCATGAAAGGAGCCTCATTCGGGCGTCCCCTGAGCAGAGTTCCTCCAGCAAAAATCCTTCCAACCCAGAAAGCACCTTTGTGTGCTTCTGACAGGATTTTTTTTTAAAAAAATTTTTTTGTTAATAGTCTCGCTTCTGACTAAGCAACAAAAATAGAGATTGTCTCCACAAGCTGGATATTCCATTTCCTTATTTTCCCCCCTGACTGTAACTACAAACTGTAAATGTAAGTAAATACATTCCTTTCCTACTTTAAATGCTTCTAGAGTTGATTTATCATACAAAGCGCTAGTTTGTGTGAAAGAAACCAAGGAGGTGACAATAATAAAACTGGGCTCATATCTCCAAGTTTTTGTGCTATTATTTTTAACACCTCATACTCTATTAATTAAGAGGAATAACCAAAATTGTTGAATAAAACTATGGCCAAGAAGGTGCATTCCCAGATCCTGAACCCTACATGTATTTACTATTCCAGGCTACACAGAGAAACACACTGGCTGAAATTTACTAGTAAACTGGAGTTAGTGCACGGCCATTAAATCAATTGAAATTAAATAGGTATTTGCCCACCCAATCCCTACTGATTCAAGGGACCTACTCCACTTGCAAGTTACTATTAGATTTCAGCACTGCGTGCACAAGTTAATATCCCATTATATAACTTTGTGTCCATCTCAGAGGAAAATCAGTTGAATGTTCTTGGGCAAGACAAGTACTTTGAGAGATGCTTGCGATCTAAGGGGCAATTAGCTTTTGAATAAAATGTCAGGCCCTCAGCATATTCTGTGGACCTTTGGATAACTCTTTCAACCCATGTTATATCTCTTGCAGGATGAGCATTCACGGTTTCTGCTTGTTTTTCAGCACAAGACAAAATGATATCCAACCCAGTCCCTGGCTCATTCTCTCTTACCTTTCCTTTTTTTCCTGGGTTGTTCAACAGGGATGAGGGAAACCTCCACATTTAACCATGGCTATTTCTCCAAAACTTCTTAAATGCCCTCTGAACAGTGACAGAAAAAATGTAAAGTTAATAACTGTTGTGTTCTGTAAAGCTGTGCCTTTAACAATGTACCTTAGCCATGTGGTAACAATGTAACCTTTCTGTGTGCAACATTATAACCTTCAGCTGTATCAATGTAAACCTGATAAGGGGACGCGAGCTAGTGACCACTAGATGGCAATAGCGAGCATCCGGCTCTCATGGCTCAGATTCACCTGGATCAGCAGCGCGGGAAGATTCCCGCCACCTCTTCACCTGGACAAGAAGGGCGTGACCTTCTACGACGTCACGCAGGCAGCAACCAATAGTCTGTCGACGAGCCACTTTCAAATGTATAGCCACCTGTATATATTGAGCTACCCATCCGCCATTACCACATGTTCCTCCGGATCATCATGCAATAAACCTGTGTTAAGCCAACCCCTCGGCTGTTTCGTTGTCCTTGGTCCCTTACACCAAATTGGCGACGAAGGTGGGATAATGGCAGCCCACGGGACCAAGACATGCGCCGGTTTCGAAATCAGGAAACCGGGCGACTGGGAGATCTTCGAAATGGACTTCCAGGCAGCACTGATTGAGTCCGAAGTCACGGAAGAGGCAAAGAAAAGGGCCATCTTCACCAGGATGCTCGGACAAGAAACCAAAAGGACCTTGGTGGACCTGATCGCACCGAGGAGGGTGAGCGAATTCAAGGCCAAGGAACTCATGCAGATGCTGCGCAAGCACGTCCGGCCCGCCACGGCGATGTTTCCCGCTCGGAGTGCGTTCTGGAGGCGAGTCCAAGCGCCCGGGGAGACGGTTGCCGCATTCGTGGTGGCCCTGCGGCTGGCGGCCAGCCCGTGCAAATGGGAGAATGCCGAAATCACCCTCCGGGACTGTGTGCTGTGCGGCCTGAACGACGCCGAAACCCAGCGCATGTTAATGAATCAAGAGCCGCCTCCCACGTTGCAGGAGGTCATCAGAGCGGCACAGGCCGCGGAAGCTACAAAGGCTGGGGTCCAAGAACTCCAGGACTGGCGGCCGAGGTCGAGCAAGGCAGAGACTCCGGTGCATGCGGCCCGGCGAGCTTCGAGGTCGTCCGCGGAGAGCAGCGACGACGAGGACGTCCGGAGGGTCCGGAAAGAGAGCCGGCGGTGCAACGGCTGTGGAGCGGCCCACGACCGCGTAAAATGCCCGTTTCAGAAGGCCGAGTGTCACAACTGCGGCCGCCGCGGGCACATCGCCAAGGTGTGCAGGAAGAGGCGCGAGACCCGGAGAAGCTCGGCAGACCGTAACGTGGGACAAGACCGCTCAACGAGACCCAAGGACGGCGCTCAGGCCACGCGGAAGCAGGACGGCGTGGGCCGCATCTCCGACGGCAGCGAGGACGACGCCCCAGTATTCAGCGTGTCCGTAGGACACCCCCGCTACTTTGTTGAGGTACTAGTTCAAGGGGTTCCCATTAGAATGGAAATTGACTCGGGGTCCTCATATTCAATCATTTCCCAGAGGGAGTTTTTGAGAATTGCCCCCCACAGGCGACCCAAGCTCAAAGCGTTGAGGTCCACACTACGGGACATGCAAGGGAACAGCATTCCAGTGCTGGGGGTTGGAGAATTTCAGGTTAAATTCAAGAAGCACGCCGCGTCTCTCCCTCTAGTCGTGCTTAAAGGGGGAGATTGCAGCCTCCTCAGGACTCAATGGTTCCAGCCCCTGGGTTTGTTTATTGGGGGGGTGCACACCGTTGGGATGCACGCTGTTGGGACTGACCCAATTCAGGAGGTGTGCGAGGCGCACCCCGAAGTTTTCAAAAAAGGACTGGGGAAATTCAAGGGGCCCCTAGTGACATTCGACCTGGACCCGGAGGTCCACCCAATTCGTCTTAAACCACGCCGGGTGCCGTTCGCACTCAAGGACAAGATAGAGGCGGAACTGGACAAATTGGTGGGCCAGGGAATCCTTGTGCCTGTTGATTCTGTGGAGTGGGAAACTCCAATTGTAACCGCACTAAAGGCCAATGGGGAGGTCCGCATATGCGCCGATTACAAGTGCACCATCAACAAGGCGATCCGCCCGAATGCGTATCCGGTGCCGGTAGTCAGCCATCTGCTGGCCAGGTTACACGGGGGCAAGTGTTTCGCTAAGCTCGACTTAGCACAGGCCTACCAGCAGCTTACGGTGTCCCCTGCCGCAGCTGCTGCGCAGACCATAGTCACCCACAAGGGGGCGTTCCAGGTGACGCGCCTTCAGTTCGGCGTAAATTCGGCGCCTGGAATTTTCCAGTCACTTGTGGAACGCCTCCTGAAGGGGCTAGAGGGGGTGTTGCCTTATTTTGATGACGTGTTAATAACGGGGGGGAGTCGGGTCGAATTGGCCAAGAGGTTGGGGAAGGTCCTGACAATATTCGAAAAAGCGGGGTTGAGACTGCGAAAGGACAAATGCGTCTTCTTCGCGACCGAGGTTGAGTTCCTAGGGTTTTGTGTGACTCCTGAGGGGATAAAACCATCCAAATCCAAGGTGGCCGCCATTAAGAAAGCCCCCCGCCCCACCTCCAAGCCCGAGCTGCAGTCGTTCCTAGGGCTGCTCAACTTTTACCACTCCTTCCTCCCCCGGAAGGCAGCAGTGGCTGAACCGCTACACAAACTGCTAAAAAAAGACCAGGCATGGAAGTGGGGCGATGACCAAGAAAGGGCATTTAGTGAGCTAAAAAGTCTCCTAGCGTCCGATGCCATACTGACCCATTTCAACCCCAAACGCCCGGTAGTCCTGACCTGTGATGCATCCCCGGTGGGGGTGGGGGCGGTGCTGTGCCACATGCTGGAAGACGGAAGGGAGGCCCCGATAGCATTTTACTCCAGGTCCCTGTCCCAAGCGGAGAGAAATTACGCACAGACAGACAGGGAGGCACTAGCGATAGTTGCGGGGACGAAAAAATTTCACGATTTTCTGTATGGTCGCCCCTTCACCATTGTAATGGACCACAAGCCCCTGCTAGGCATTTTTACCGCAGATAAGCCCACGCCACAGATCCTGTCCCCGAGGATGCTCAGGTGGGCTATTTTTCTCAACGCGTACCAGCACGCGTTGGTCTATCGGCCCGGGAAAGAGATAAGCCATGCGGACGCTCTATCAAGGTCTCCCCTCCCCCTGATGCCCAGCCAGGTGAGCAAGGGGGAGCGAGACCATCAAGTTCTTATGATAGAGGTGCTGGATTCGCCCCCCGTGATGCCCGCCGACATTGCCAAAGCGACAGAGAAGGACAAGACGTTAGCGGCAGTTAGCTCCTGGGTGCAGAAAGGGTGGCCGGCGTCCTCCCCAGCGGAGGAGTTCGCCCCATTTTTCAGGAAAAAGTTAGAGCTGTCCCTAGAGAGGGGGTGCCTTTTGTGGGGGCAGCGGGTGGTGATTCCCACTTCCCTTCGGCCACGGGTGCTCAAACTGCTGCACGTCAGCCACCCCGGCATCGTGCGATCCAAAGCGCTGGCCCGGAGCTACTTCTGGTGGCCCCAGTTGGACGCCGACATCGAGCACATGGTCGGCACTTGTGAAAGTTGCCAATGCTCCAGACCAGAGGAGGCCCGCCTTCCCCACAGGGAGTGGGACGCGGCTAAGGGGCCGTGGTCCCGGGTGCACATTGATTTCGCGGGCCCGTTCAGAGGCACCCTGTTTCTTCTTGTCGTGGACGCCTTCTCTAAGTGGTTGGAGGTTATCCCGGTCACGAGCACCTCCTCGGCCCAGACCATTAAGCATTTGCGGAGGCTCTTTTCCACGTTCGGCATACCCGACACTTTAATTAGCGGCAACGCTAGTTGTTTCACGTCCTCCGAGTTTAGGACGTTCATGGAGATTAACGCCGTTCGGCATATCACCTCCGCCCCGTTTCACCCAGCCACCAATGGTCAAGTGGAGCGCCTCGTCCGCGCCACGAAGGACGCGTTGCGGCGCATGGGCCCCGGGGATCTGAACCTACAAGTGTGTCAGTTTCTGCTAGGGTACAGGGTGACCCCGTTGGCGTCAGGATACTCCCCCGCAGAGCTCTTAATGCGTAGGAAACTGACCACCATCCTTACTAGGCTAGACCCCACGAGGGTAGAGGACAAAGGAAGGAACATTGGGCTAGAGGCCACAAAGAGTTTCAGTGTAGGCGCCCCCGTGCATTGCAGGAATTATGCCAGCACGGGCCCAGCCTGGGTACCGGGCGTAGTTGTGGAGCAAACCGGCCCCGTGTCGTACCGCGTGGAAACCAGCACAGGGCTACTGTGGAGGCGGCACGCGGACCAGCTCCGACGCAGGGTCCCCGATGAGCAGGGCGCAGACCAAACAGAGAAAAAATCAGCGTTAGGGTTCTCCCCCACCCGTTCAGCCCAAGGGGGAGGAAAAGGGGCCCGCGGGACCCCACCAAGGGGGGAGGAGGATATTCTCGTAGATATCCTGGGGGATCTTTCTGAGGAGGAGGAACCCGATCCCATACATATCTCGTGGAATTCCCCCACAAATGCGGATACCCCAACTGAGTTAGAATTTGATTTTCAGAACCGGGGGAGTTTTTTGGAGTGGTCCCCCACCCGTCCAAGCGAGAAGAGGGGTTTTTCGTTAGCCCCGATTGCCCCCGGTCTGCCCACAATGGAGTTCTTCCCTTCCCCTAAGGCCGCCAAACCGCGGCAAGCCACTAACGAGTCTCCCTCTCCCATTACAGGACAAGGGACCAGGGAACAAAGAAGCAGTAGCGCCCCCGGGGGGGTCAGCCCTCATCACGGCCCAAACGCACATGCAATAAGCCATCTTGGCTGAGAGACTTCGTCTCATCCTAGGGGGGAGGGATGTTGTGTTCTGTAAAGCTGTGCCTTTAACAATGTACCTTAGCCATGTGGTAACAATGTAACCTTTCTGTGTGCAACATTATAACCTTCAGCTGTATCAATGTAAACCTGATAAGGGGACGCGAGCTAGTGACCACTAGATGGCAATAGCGAGCGTCCGGCTCTCATGGCTCAGATTCACCTGGATCAGCAGCGCAGGAAGATTCCCGCCACCTCTTCACCTGGACAAGAAGGGCGTGACCTTCTACGACGTCACGCAGGCAGCAACCAATAGTCTGTCGACGAGCCACTTTCAAATGTATAGCCAGCTGTATATATTGAGCTACCCATCCGCCATTACCACATGTTCCTCCGGATCATCATGCAATAAACCTGTGTTAAGCCAACCCTTTGGCTGTTTCGTTGTCCTTGGTCCCTTACACCAAAATAACTATAATAATGATGTCTGGCCAGGTTATCCTGCTATGGTAATAGAGTAGACCACATTGCCAGAGACTCAATGCCGAATGTCAGGTGGTGGTTAACTCTGAGGACCAATGGCCTTGGGTGCCGAAGTTCATAAAGAAGGGTGATTAAATCCCACTTGAATCCATTTTGATGGATGGCAGCAGCTTCATCAATACTGGCTTGGGGCCAATGTGCCAAAAGGGCTCAGGACCAGAAAGTGACTCGTGGATCTGGATCAGTGATATGGGTGTCATGTTGCAATACGTAAAGCAGATGAAAGGCCACTGCATTATATTCTCAGGACAGTTTTCATGGCTGATCGCCATGAGGATCACCAATATTCAGATTTGGATACGGAGGAGGAGGAGGAGAGGAGGAGGAAGAAGAAGAAGAGGAAGAAGAATGGCATCAGATCAACTCTGATTTATGGTGACTTTTTCCAAGGCTTTTTGGGTGAGAGTGCCCCGTCTTCTGGGGGCATCCTGGAAATGTGCAGCTTGCTAAAAGCCATACGGGTCAATGGTCTTAAGCTAGTTGTGACTTACTACTGAACTTCAGCCTATATTAAACTTGTATTTAAAAAGTAAAAATAAATAAATAAATAAATAAATAAATATAATAAATAAATTTTAATATTATGTAAGGAAAAGTCGGTTTAAACGAGAAAGGCAGAGTCTGTAAATCAATAATTTACAAAAGGAGAAATGTATAAATTTCTAAATAGACTCATGGTGCTAACTATTGTGTCAGTTTTTATTTATTAACTAAATTGAGCTGTACCTTAAATAACTTAAGAGGCAGCTCATTAGTTCATCTATTTCGCAAAAAAATCCTTTATTAATCAGTGTAGTCTTGTATGTATTTATGTAAATAAGACTTGTAACTGAAACTTTGACCCACATAAATGTGTATCAAAATACGGCCTCTATGACTTAACACTTGTATAGGTCCTGCAGAAACTGGGGACAATCATTTTATAAATGAATATTTGCAAAAGGGACAAAGGCAGAAAACAGACATCCATTTGTAGTCTAAATGCTTCTTCTTCAAGTGCCATATCGATTCTGAATATTGGCTATCGTTATAGCAATCAGCCATGAAGATTACCTGGAAACGATATAATAATGCAGTAGTCTTCCATTTGCCTTCCACATTGCAGTGTGACCCTTACCACTGATCCAGTTCCGGGAGACACTTTCCGATCCTGAGGCCCTTTTAGTCTATTTAGTTTTAGTTAAAACACTAACATTCAAATTATATCCATTTATTGCTAAGTCACTAAGCAGAAGTAGGAAGACACATCATAAAGACAGAATGTGCTAATGTCTAGGGCAGTGGTGCCCAAACATTTTCTGCTGCAGGCCGGTCCCAATCCTGACACACAGCTGCAGGGGCTGGTGGCAGGCTGCTCCCGCTGCTGACCATTTCGATGTCAGTGGTGGCGGCAGCGGAGATCACGCTTTGTCCCCGCTGCTACGAGCAGCCTCTGGCTCGGTCCCCTCGCTTCAGCAGCCTTTGGGGATGTGGATGACTGCCTTGAGGAAATTTTTGGAGCCTTCTCCAATTCAAAATCCGCGGCGCTAGGAGAGCACCTTGATGTGCCTGAGATGATGTCTGGGTGCAACCAGAAAGACTGTAAGATAAAGGTAGGTAAAGGTTGCCCTTGCTCGAAAGTCAGTCGTATTCAACTCTAAGGTTTAGTGCTCATCTCTGTTTACAGCCCAACATCCAGCGGTGTCTGCATCTGCAGATGTTTCCATGGACATGTGCCAGACAAGACTAGACACTGGAGTGCATGGATCACTGTTTACCTTCCCACCAAAGTGGTACCTATTTATCTATAGTACTTGCAATTTCTTGCTTTCAAACTGCTAGGTTGGCAGGAGCTGGGACAGAGATGGGAGCTTATTCTGTCATGCAGTACTTGGGCCTCGAACTGATGACCTGTCAACCTTCCAGTCATCAAGTTGAGCATCTTAACCACTAAGCCACCGCAGCCCCTAGACTGCATGTACTCACTTGTAAACCGCAGAAGAATGGGATGGTCTGCTGGCTGATTGAAACAGAATCATTAAACGGAAATTCCCCAGGCCACAACCACCTGGCTGGCCACACCCACCTCCATAGCCAATGTATTGGCCATGCCCACAGATTTGGCCCCGGCCACAGAGGTGGTAGTAAAATTTTTTGGAGTGCATCACTGTGCGTGGGCAGCTGCCCAATGAGGAAATCACAAATTTACATTCCTTGCTCTTTTTAACGTTCATCTGTACAACAATATATTCAAAACACCCATAATAATGTTCAGTCCGTACATAGATGAAAAAGTTAGACAGAACTGTGCTTGTAATATTTATTACTTCATTTCATAAAACTCATTATACCTTTGGGGTACAAAAAAGAGCCTCTTCAAAGATTGTGGTATTTTTGAACCACAATTGGGAGTACATGGCAACAGCAACCTTATGTTTCCAGCTAATCCTTCTCACACTAGGTTAGGCGAAAGGAACTGCAGAATGAACTCACACAAAGGTGCATTCAATTTGGTAGTTTCACGTCTGGCTTAGACACAGAAGAAGAATGCATACATTTTTTTTAAATGCTGTACAACTGCTCATTTTAGAAAGGAACTAAAAATCTTACGGTGGACGGATGATAACCAATGGGATACAGTTATCCCAGGCTACAAACTGTACAGGAAGGATAGGAAGGGGCAAACGGGAGGTGGTGTAGCCTTGTATGTCAAAGAAGTGATAAAATCATATGAATTGGAATATCTAGGTGATTTGGAGTCACCATTAGAAGCTCTGTGGGTAAGAGTACCAGGCCACAAGGATGGTCTAACAGTAGGCATATACTATCGGCCTCCAACCCAAACTCCTGAGGGAGACTGGCAGTTGGAGAATGTTGTAAAGGAGGCATCCAAGAAGGGAAGCCTGGTTATAATGGGGGACTTCAATTACCCTCACATAGACTGGGTGAACTGTTGTTCAGCACATGATAAAGAGATAAAGTTCCTAGATATGCTAAATGATTGTTCCCTGGGACAGATGGTTGAAGACCCAACTAGAGGTACAAGAATCCTTGACTCTGGTGCAAGATGTTAATGCGACTGATCCAATAGGGAACAGTGACCACAACTCAATTATGTTTAACTTGATCATAGACTGCAAGTCACTGATAAAATCTAACACAGAGACCTTAAATTTTCAAAAAGGAAATTTCCCAAACATGAGGAAACTAGTAAAAAAGAAGCTGAAAGGGAAAATTGAGAGAGTCCAAACACTCCAAGAGGCATGGAGGCTGTTTACAAAAACAATAACAGAGGCCCAATTGGAATGCATACCCAAAAGGAAAAAGGGCACTGCCAGGTCCAAGAGGACTCCGATGTGGCTTACAGGAGCTGTTCGGGAAGTGATCAAGAGCAAGAAAAGCTCATTTAGAAGATGGAAGGCTTGTCTGAATGAGGACAGCAGGCAGAAACATAAATTTTGGCAGAACAAATGCAAGGCAACAATCAGGAAAGCAAAGCAAGACTTTGAGGAGCGTATAGCTAAAAATACTCAGAGAAATAACAAAGACTTCTTTAAGTACATTAGAAGTAAGAACCCAACTAGGAAGGCCATTGGATCATTAGATGACAATGGAAGGCAAAGGGTTATTAAAGAGGAAACAGAGATTGCAGAGAGACTCAATGAATTCTTTGCTTCAGTATTCACTGAAGACGACAAAGACCACATGCCCAAAACAGAGCCTATCTTCGTAGGGAGGGAAACCGAAGAATTAAGCCAGATAGAAATAACCAGGGAGGAGGTCCTTGCATGTCTTGTTAAGCTAAACACTAACAAATCACCAGGACCAGATGGCATCCATCCACGAGTTCTCAGGGAACTTAAAGATGAAATTGCTGATCTCCTAGCCAAAATATATAATATTTCCCTCAAATCAGGCTTTGTGCCTGATGACTGGAAGGTAGCGAATGTAACACCAATTTTAAAAAAGGATCCAGGGGTGATCCAGGAAATTACCGACCGGTCAGTTTGACATGTGTCCCAGGTAAAGTGATGGAAACCATCCTAAAAGATAGAATTAATAGGCACATAGAAGAGAAGGCGCTGCTAAAGGAGAGCCAACATGGCTTTTACAAGGGCAAATCATGGCTCACTAATCTGTTGGAATTTTTTGAGAGTGTCAACAAGCATGTGGATAAGGGGGATCCAGTTGACATTGTTTATCTGGACTTTCAGAAGGCTTTTGACAAGGTCCCACACCAAAGGCTCTTGATTAAACTTGCCAGTAATGGAATAAAGGGACAGGTCTTGTCCTGGTTCTGCCACTGGCTAAGGGACAGGAAACAGAGGGTAGCACTAAATGGACACTTCTCCAAGTGGAGGGAAGTAAAGAGTGGGGTCCCCCAAGGTTCAGTACTGGGACCCCTGCTTTTCAACCTCTTCATAGATGATCTAGAGGTAGGAGTAAATAGCAAGGTAGCCAAATTTGCTGACGACACTAAATTATACAGGGTAGTGAAAACTGTGAGAGATTGTGAGGAGCTCCAGAGGGATCTCTTGACACTGGGGGAGTGGGCAAAACAGTGGCAAATGAGCTTTAACACTAGTAAGTGCAGAGTGATGCATGTTGGGGCAAAAAACCCCAATTACATTTATAAACTGATGGTGTCTGAACTCTCTGTGACAAACCAGGAAAGGGACCTTGGTGTCCTGGTGGACAATTCAATGAAGGTGTCAACCTAGTGTGCCTCAGCAGTGAAAAAAGCAAACTCAATGCTAGGGATCATTAGGAAGGGTATAGAAAATAAGTCAGCAAGTGTCATTTTGCCTCTTTATAAATCTATGGTGAGGCCCCATCTGGAATACTGTGTACAGTTCTGGTCACCATACCTCCAGAAGGATATTATGGAGTTGGAGAAAGTGCAGAGGAGGGCAACCAGAATGATTAGGGGACTGGAACACCTTCCTTACCATCTGAGGCTGCAATGGTTGGGCCTTTTCACTCTTGAGCGATGGCGTCTAAGAGGTGACCTGATTGAAGTTTATAAAATCATGCACGGTGTGGACAAAGTAGATAAGGAAAAACTGTTTTCCCTATCTCACAACACTAGAACTAGGGGACACTCGATGAAACTTTTGGGTACTAGTTCTCAAACAAATAAGAGAAAGTACTTTTTCACCCAGAGGATCACTGGTCTATGGAACTCCCTGCCAGAAGAAGTGGTGACAGCTGTCAGTCTTGACAGCTTTAAGAAAGGATTAGACAAGTTCATGGAGGACAAGGGTATCAATGGCTATAATTATGGATACTTAAGGACAACCTCCGGGTTGGAGAGATAGGCAGGATATCTCTCAATGCCATTTCCAGGGAATCCTAAGCAGGGGAAGGCATCTCCTTGGGAATACCCTGAAGGAAATGGTGAGCCACTGTGTGAGACAGAATGCTGGACTGGATGGGCTGTGGCCTGTTCCAGGAAGGCTGTTCTTATGTTCTTATGTACTCTTTGCATAATAAACTTTTTTTATATTGTTCTTCAAGTACAATTTTGTTACATGTTTTATTTTTGAGAAAGGTAAAGTTATAGATAAATTGACTTAATATTGCCAAGCTCTGGCTGTACCTATGAGGAAAGAGTTTAGATAGAAGGAAGAAAAGGGAGGAAAGGAGGAAACAGCGAGGTCTTGGCTACAGTTGGTGCTTATGACAGTTGTGGTGGCTGGTGCCCACTGTGTTCTAATGGGTAAAAATTAGGGTCATCATAACCCCCACCCCCGTCCAATACCATCCTCAGGTAACAAGACCATTTTAAAAGAGAAACATCCAAACCCTGTCCCATACATTGGGTGTGGGTGGAAACAAATAACTGAAAGATTAACATATTTTTAAAAATAGGAAATATTTTGTAGCACCAGTTCTCATAGGGATTTGATTCAAAGGCATCTGAGCTTTCATTTCTAAGGTTGGCTTTGATTGTTGAAGCAGGACCCCAATAATGCCAAAGGTTTTAAACGTGTAACTTAAATCAACCTCAGTCAATCTCCGCAGTGCCAGCATGGCAGATGTATCATAGTTGTCTGTGAGTCTATAAAAAGCAATACATTTAAGCCCTTGTACAACTCACCAATGAGGACCCCTTGTTCATACTTGTTCATGTAAACAGTCCTTTGGACCTGTAGCCTCATGTAGTTTCAGCAATAAATTCAGTTAACGTTATCTGACATAAATTCCTTTCTAGGCTGTAAAAAAATAAAACTAGCATACGTGAAGTATAATGTTTTAGCAGTTTGAATTCAAACAATGCCATGCCTTTCTTATTATTTTCTCAGAGCTAGTTGAGAGAAAACAACAAGAAAGTGACCGCTCTAGTCTGTCACTTTTTGTGTGACAGACAATAGCCAGACAATCACCTTGTTCTTTGCCAGGAAATGTTTAAGTTGGGCTGTAAATTATAGGTCACCCTTGCTCGAAAGCCATTCGTGTCTTTAGTGTTCAAGGAATGAAGAAGCAGACGAATGAAGTAGTGAAATTCAGCTCTTTATTACGGGTAGTGGGGTTTGAACACAGTTTGGATGGGGCAAAACCCGGACTTATATACACTATAAACAGTAACAGTAACAATAATACAACAAGCCCATTGGCTAACAGAGTGTGCACATTTTTCGATCCACTTATTTGCATAAGAATAGATGCATGAGAAAAGATACATTCCGCTCCAGTCAGAAAACACAGTTAACCTACATAACAGTGTCTGACTCTAGGGATCAGTGTTCATCTCTGTTTACAGTCAAAGATCCAGCACTGTTTGTGTTGGCAGACATTGTCAGGGCCATGTGGCAGGCATGGCTAGATGTCAGAACACACGGAATGCTGTTACCTTTCCTGCCAAAGCAGTACCTGTTTATTTACTTGCAGTTTCTTGCTTTCAAACTGCTAGGTTGGCAGTAGCTGGGACAGATACGGGAGCTCAGTCCATCACAGAGCACTCAGGTGTCTAACTGCTGAACTGCTAACCTTCTGGTCGTCGAGTTCAGCATTTAACCACTAAGCCTCCATGGCTCTCTGGAAATTATACATAACCATAACATCAGGAAAGACTTAACTAAAGATACTTTGAGATAATAGTATTTTGTGGCTAACTGACTTTCTCTTTATAATACAGTAAAAAAAGGTGTGTGTGTGTTAAAGTCTCCATCCCAATCATTTTGGATAAATTTTGTAGGCTTTCACATCTTGTAAAATTGGAGCAGAAAAGGCCTACCTCCTCCTGCAACGACCTTAAAAGGAATTTCCTTACTGATGCTTCCTTTCAGCAGTTCCCATTTTTAAGACATTGTTGTTGTTTTGGAAATGGATGTGACCAAGCCAATTTTACCAATAATGGAACCCTGACAACCACATCAGTTAAAATGTAAGCATTGCAATTCATGAGTCCTGTTGATGTAAACGGTTAGCAGAGTGGTATGCAATGGCCAGCAAGAGGTTGACACCTGGCAAGGTGGCCCCTTGTGAGAAAAACATGTAGACTTATCTTGGTGCAGAAGAAAACTCAAAGTAGATTTACTCAGGAAGTAGAAATGTGCAAGTATATACAGTGCAACAACTGGAACACAAAAGAGATATATTCTCTTGGGCTGCTCAGTTGACCTCACTGAGACAGTTCAGTTGTGCTATATACAAGTCCATACAGTTCAGTAGCAGTCTAGTCCAGCAGGGTAAATGCAGGCTGGCTGTAATTACAGACAAAGCCAAAGAGTTCTACAGCTTCTGTCCTCCTGGTGGAGACTCACCCCAAGTAGTCCAGCAAGCACAGAAGCATATCAGGCAAAAGCCATCATCAGGATCAGTGCAAAGATTCAGTCCTTGTAGCAGGTTCTGGAAGATGCAGGAATCTTCATCCAGACTGTCAGCAGAGCAAGTTGAGCATTGTAGCTGGAAATCTGCAATCCTGCTCTGCCCTAAATACAATGGCTCATGGAGCACATCAGGGAAAAGTCCCAGCACCTGTGTGACCCTACAGTAGGGTCTTAAAGGCATCACATACACAATATGCCTTGCAACCAGTTAGGGTGTGAGGCAAAGACTTACATCTAACAAGTCCTAGGTTGTCATTTTATGAATTGGGAATGGTCTGCTGTTTGTTTCCCAAGTACAGTGGTACCTAGCATAATGCATTCCACGGGATTGCTCTTTAAACGAGTTTGCTCTTTAAGCGAAACACCATTGTAAGTGACCAATTGTGACTTCTTTTTTTAAATTAATTTTTATTAAGTTTTTCAAACATACATGTAGAACAATGAAACAACGTACAATTACAAAATATTTTAAAAACAAACAAAAACAAAACAAAAATTTGTAGAAAGGAAAAGAGAGAGAAAAACAAAACCAAAAAACCCATACAGATAAAAAAAACTATAACATCATACTAAACAATTATTAACATCTTAGAATATTGTTATAATTATAGTTATTGAAAAGGCTTTTATGATATAAAACAGTCTAACTATATTTGCTTCCCTAATTTTCGTATAGTATAGTCTAAAACTTATAACAATATTTTTGAAATTCTAAAAATATTCACCTTCAAAAATTTAGTGTAAGGGACCAAAGACAATGAAACAGCCGAAGGGTTGGCTTAACACAGGTTTATTGCATGATGATCCGGAGGAACATGTGGTAATGGCGGATGAGTGGCTCAATATATACAGCTGGCTATACATTTGAATGTGGCTCGTCGACAGACTATTGGTTGCTGCCTGCGTGACGTCGTAGGAGGTCACGCCCTTCTTGACCAGGTGAAGAGGTGGCGGGGAATCTTCCCGCGCTGCTGAACCAGGTGAATATGATCCATGAGAGCTGGACGCTCGCTACTGCCCTCTGGTGGTCACTAGCTCGCGTCCCCTTATTAGGTTTACATTGATACAGCTGATGGTTATAATGTTGCACACAGAAAGGTTACATTGGTAACACATGGCAAAGGTACATTGTTAAAGGCACAGCTTTACAGAACACAACATCCCTCCCCCCTAGGATGAGACGAAGTCTCTCAGCCAAGATGGCTTGTTGCATGCGTGTTTGGGCCGAGAAGAGGGCTGCCCCCCCAAGGGGCGTTATTGCTTCTTTGTTCCCTGGTCCCTTGTCCTGAAATGGGAGAGGGAGACTTGTTAGTGGCTTGCCGCTGTCTGGCGGCCTTAGGGGAAGGGAAAAACTCCATTGTGGGCAGACCGGGGGCCGTCGGGGCTAACGAAAAACCCCTCTTCTCGCTTGGACGGGTGGGGGACCACTCCGAAAAACCCCCCCGGTTCTGAAAATCAAAATCTAACTTGGTGGGGGTACCCGCATTTGTGGGGACCTTCCGCGAGATATGTATGGGGTCGGGTTCCTCCTCCTCGGAAAGATCCCCCAGGGTATCTATGAGGACATCCTCCTCCCCCCTTGGTGGGGGCCCGCGGTCCCCCTTCCCTCCCCCTTGGGCTGAACGGGTGGGGGAGAACCCTAACGCTGACTTATTCCCTGCTGGGTCTGTGCCCTGCTCCTTGGAGACCCTGCGTCGGAGCTGGTCCGCGTACCGCCTCCACAGGAGCCCTGTGCTGGTCTCCACACGGTACGACACGGGGCCGGTTTGCTCCACAACTACGCCCGGTACCCAGGCTGGGCCCGTGCTGGCGTAATTCCTGCAATGCACGGGGGCGCCTACACTGAAACTCTTTGTAGCCTCTAGCCCGATGTTCCTTCCTTTGTCCTCTACCCTCGTGGGGTCTAGCCTAGTAAGGATGGTGGTCAGTTTCCTGCGCATTAAGAGCTCTGCGGGGGAGTATCCTGACGCCAATGGGGTCACCCTGTACCCTAGCAGAAACTGACACACTTGTAGGTTCAGATCCCCTGGGCCCATGCGCCGCAACGCGTCCTTCGTGGTGCGGACGAGGCGCTCTACTTGGCCATTGGTGGCCGGGTGAAACGGGGCGGAGGTGATATGCCGAACGGCGTTGATCTCCATGAATGCCCTAAACTCGGAGGACGTGAAACAACTAGCGTTGTCGCTAATTAACGTGTTGGGTATGCCGAACGTGGAAAAGAGCCTCCGCAAATGCCTAATGGTCTGGGCCGAGGAGGTGCTCGTGACTGGGATAACCTCCAACCATTTGGAGAAGGCGTCCACTACGAGAAGGAACAGGGTGCCTCTGAACGGGCCCGCGAAATCAACGTGCACCCGGGACCACGGCCCCTTAGCCGCGTCCCATTCCCTGTGGGGAAGGCGGGCCTCCTCTGGTCTGGAGCATTGGCAACTATCACAAGTGCCGACCATGTGCTCGATGTCGGCGTCCAGCTGGGGCCACCAGAAGTAACTCTGGGCCAGCGCCTTGGATCGCACGATACCGGGGTGGCTGACGTGCAGCAGTTTGAGCACCCGCGGCCGAAGGGAAGTGGGAATCACTACCCGCTGCCCCCACAAGAGGCACCCCCTCTCTAGGGACAGTTCTAGCTTTTTTCTGAAAAATGGAGCGAACTCCTCCCCTGGGGAGGACGCCGGCCACCCTTTCTGCACCCAGGAGCTAACTGCCGCTAACGTCTTGTCCTTCTCTGTCGCTTTGGCAATGTCGGCGGGCACTACGGGGGGCGAATCCAGCACCTCTATCATGAGAACCTGATGGTCCCGCTCCCCCTTGCTCACCTGGCTGGGCGTTAGGGGAAGGGGAGACCTAGATAGAGCGTCCGCATGGCTGATCTCTTTTCCGGGCCGGTAGACCAACGCGTGCTGATACGCGTTGAGAAAAATGGCCCACCTGAGCATCCTCGGGGACAGGATCTGTGGGGTGGGCTTATCTGCGGTAAAGATGCCTAGCAGGGGCTTGTGGTCCGTTACAATGGTGAAGGGGCGGCCGTACAAAAAATCATGAAATTTTTTCGTCCCCACGACTATTGCTAGTGCCTCCCTGTCTGTCTGTGCGTAGTTTCTCTCCGCTTGGGACAGCGACCTGGAGTAAAATGCTATCGGGGCCTCCCTTCCGTTTTCCAACACGTGGCACAGCACCGCCCCCACCCCCACTGGAGATGCATCACAGGTCAGGACTACTGGGCGTTTGGGGTTGAAGTGGGTCAGTATGGCGTCAGATGCCAGGAGGCTTTTCAGCTCGCTAAATGCCCTTTCTTGGTCATCGCCCCACTTCCATGCCTGGTCTTTCTTTAGCAGCTTGTGTAGCGGTTCAGCCACCGCTGCCTTCCGGGGAAGGAAGGAGTGGTAAAAGTTGAGCAGCCCTAGGAACGACTGCAGCTCGGGCTTGGAGGTGGGGTGGGGGGCTTTCTTAATGGCTGCCACCTTGGACTTGGATGGTTTGATTCCCTCAGGAGTCACACAAAACCCTAGGAACTCAACCTCAGTTGCGAAGAAGACGCATTTGTCCTTTCGCAGTCTCAGCCCCGCCTTTTCGATTATCGTCAGGACCTTTCCCAACCTCTTGGCCAATTCAACCCGACTCCCCCCTGTTATTAACACGTCATCAAAATAAGGCAACACCCCCTCCAGCCCCTTCAGGAGGCGTTCCACGAGTGACTGGAAAATTCCAGGCGCCGAATTCACGCCGAACTGGAGGTGCGTCACCTGGAACGCCCCCTTATGGGTGACTATGGTCTGTGCAGCAGCTGCGGCAGGGGACACCATGAGCTGCTGGTAGGCCTGTGCTAAGTCGAGCTTAGCGAAACACTTTCCCCCGTGTAACCTGGCCAGCAGATGGCTGACTACCGGCACCGGATATGCATTCGGGCGGATCGCCTTGTTGATGGTGCACTTGTAGTCGGCGCATATGCGGACCTCCCCATTGGCCTTTAGTGCGGTTACAATTGGAGTTTCCCACTCCGCAGAATCTACAGGCACAAGGATCCCCTGGCCCACCAACTTGTCCAGTTCCGCCTCTATCTTGTCCTTAAGTGCGAACGGCACCCTGCATGGTTTAAGGCGAATTGGGCGGACTTCCGGGTCCAGGTCGAAAGTCACTGGGGGCCCCTTGAATTTCCCCAGTCCTTTTTTGAAAACTTCGGGGTGCGCCTCGCACACCTCCTGAATTGGATCAGTCCCAACGGCGTGCATCCCAACGGCGTGCACCCCCCAATAAACAACCCCAGGGGCTGGAACCATTGAGTCCCGAGGAGGCTGCAATCTCCCCCTTTGAGCACGACTAGGGGAAGGGACGCGGCGTGCTCCTTGAATTTGACTTGAAATTCTCCAACCCCCAACACTGGAATACTGTTCCCTTGCACGTCCCGTAGTGTGGACCTCAATGCTTTGAGCTTGGGTCGCTTGTGGGGGGCAATTCCCAAAAACTCCCTCTGGGAAATGATTGAATATGAGGACCCCGAGTCAATTTCCATCCTAATGGGAACCCCTTGGACTAGTACCTCAACAAAGTAGCGGGGGTGTCCTGTAGACACGCTGAACACTGGGGCGTCATCCTCGCTGCCGTCGGAGATGCGGCCCACGCCGTCCTGCTTCCGCGTGGCCTGGGCGCCATCCTTGGGTCTCGTTGGGCGGTCTTGCCCCGTGGAACGGTCTGCGGAGCTCCTCCGGGTTTCGCGCTTCTTCCTGCACACCTTGGCGATGTGCCCGCGGCGGCCGCAGTTGTGGCACTCGGCCTTCCGGAAGGGGCACTTTACGCGGTCGTGGGCCGCTCCACAGCCGTCGCATCGCCGGCTCTCCTTCCGGACCCTCCGGACGTCCTCGTCGTCGCTGCTCTCTGTGGACGACCTCGAAGTTCGCCGGGCCGCCTGTACCGGAGTCTCTGCCTTGCTCGACTTCGGCCGCCAGTCCTGGAGTTCTTGGACCCCGGCCTTCGTAGCTTCTGCGGCCTGGGCCGCTCTGACGACCTCCTGCAACGTGGGAGGCGGCTCTTGGTTCATTAATGTGCGCTGGGTTTCGGCGTCGTCCAGGCCGCACAGCACACAGTCCCGGAGGGTGATTTCGGCATTCTCCCATTTGCACGGGCCGGCCGCCAGCCGCAGGGCCGCCACGAATGCGGCGAATGTCTCCCCGGGCGCTTGGACTCGCCTCCAGAACGCACTTCGAGCAGGAAACATCGCCGTGGCGGGCCGGACGTGCTCACGCAGCATCTGCATGAGTTCCTTGGCCTTGAATTCACTCACCCTCCTCGGTGCAATCAGGTCCACCAAGGTCCGTTTGGTTTCTTGTCCGAGCATCCTGGTGAAGATGGCCCTTTTCTTCGCCTCTTCCGTGACTTCGGACTCGATCAGTGTGGCCTGGAAGTCCATCTCGAAGATCTCCCAGTCGCCCGGTTTCCTGATTTCGAAACCGGCGCATGTCTTGGTCCCGTGGGCTGCCATATCCCACCTTCGTCGCCAATTTAGTGTAAGGGACCAAAGACAATGAAACAGCCGAAGGGTTGGCTTAACACAGGTTTATTGCATGATGATCCGGAGGAACATGTGGTAATGGCGGATGAGTGGCTCAATATATACAGCTGGCTATACATTTGAATGTGGCTCGTCGACAGACTATTGGTTGCTGCCTGCGTGACGTCGTAGGAGGTCACGCCCTTCTTGACCAGGTGAAGAGGTGGCGGGGAATCTTCCCGCGCTGCTGAACCAGGTGAATATGATCCATGAGAGCTGGACGCTCGCTACTGCCCTCTGGTGGTCACTAGCTCGCGTCCCCTTATTAGGTTTACATTGATACAGCTGATGGTTATAATGTTGCACACAGAAAGGTTACATTGGTAACACATGGCAAAGGTACATTGTTAAAGGCACAGCTTTACAGAACACAACAAAAAACAAAACATCAAAGTTGATTACACCTTGTGATATATACAATGCTCTAGGGGTGTGTGGCATATCTCGTCCTTGTTTTAATGAATCCAAAAACTTTTTTGATCAGGTACTGGACAACTACCATCTCCTTTTCTCAGTGCATAGTCCACAAATGGTTTCCATATCTTCCAAAATCTGTTCTCTTTAATTAAACCTTTCTTTTCCTTCAATTCCCATGTCAATTTATCATTCAGAGCCAAATGCAAACATTTCCTTATACCATTCCTCCAGTCTAATGTTCTCGTCATTTTTCTACTTCCTTGCAAAGCACTGTCTCCCTGTCATCATCATAATCGATATCAAATCATTTGTATCTTTATCTAGGTTAATATCTTTAAAATTTATCAACATGATGATACCTGGTCCCAACTTAATTTCTACACCTAATATTCCTTCAATTTCTCTTTTAATATCTTCCCAAAACTCCTTGGTCATGTTACAGTGCCACCCATGGCTGTCAAGTATCCCTTATTGGCCGGGAAAACCCCTTATTATACACTCTTTCCTGCCGTCATCTCTTATTAATTAGACTGCAATGCCCTATTGCTACCATTGGAGGGCAGCACAGGATAAGCATAGCTGTCAAGTATCCCGTATTTGCCGGGAAATTTCCCTTATTTTCAAATCCAAAACTTGACAGGCATGGTGCCACCACATGTGTAAGCAATTGTGACTTCTGGCGGGGGGATTGGGAACCCTGATTTAGTTGCTAAGCGAGTATTTGGTTAGTTATTAAGCAAGGCGATCATTCAGAGAAAACCCTGCTCATTAAGTGAGTTAGTCTTTAAGCAAGGCGCTCTTTATGTGAGGTTTTACTGTACAATACATGGATATATGCAGTGTCGTAGGCATATTACATTTTCTATTTTCCCTTTTCCAGATTTGACACTTTATGAAATGCAACCCATTTTGGCCCTTCCATGTTCATCTTTTTGTACAAAAGGAAAGATATGGTTGCCTTTTGCAGCCAGACTGTAAATACAGTACTGTAATTCAGTTTTTATAGCCTAGCTACACTACATTGTCCCTTTCTTTGTGAGAAGTCTGGTTTCCTGTGCCAAAGAACTCCTACTAACAAAGAATTTTGTGGCATTTTAAGGGATAACGTATTTATTTTATCATAAGCATTTGTGTATTAGAGCCTGTTTTTCAGATATATTATATGTTATCCTCAGAAGATAGATGTACACAGAGGCACTTCATGATATAGATAGGGTGACCTCACATCAGTTTGCTCAAGCTACTTGTGGATATACAGATTAATATAGTGAGAAAAATATTAGGATGAGCATTTCCATGGAGATAACCATGTCATATTATTGTGGGAAAGAATTAAGAGTTTCAAAGCACCTTAATAATCATAATTGTTTACCATCAAGTTGATTCTGACTAATGACAATCCTTTCCAGGGTTTTCAAGGTAGATAATACACAGAAGTAGTTAATTTCTTCTTCTGAGAACACCCTTGGACTTTGCCAAGCCTATACAGATTGCCTTTTCTCCCAAGAGGAACAAGAGGGAATCAAACTCCCAACATCTGGCTCTGTAGCCAAATACCTAAACCACTGAGCCATCTAGCCAGCTGTGGAGCAATTTTAAAATGCTATTTAACATTTCCATGGTCATATGGCAGGCATGACTAGACTCCGGAGCACACGGAATGCTGT
Organism: Bradypodion pumilum; assembly: GCA_035047305.1. Taxonomy (NCBI): domain Eukaryota; kingdom Metazoa; phylum Chordata; class Lepidosauria; order Squamata; family Chamaeleonidae; genus Bradypodion; species Bradypodion pumilum. The sequence goes on along the minus strand of JAWDJD010000003.1, from coordinate 324,296,446 downwards.
TTCCTTCCCACCGAAGTGGTCCCTATTTATCTACTCGCAATTTCTTGCTTTCGAACTGCTATGTCTTATTTTACATTTATTTATTACATTTTTATACTACCCATCTGGGATTTTTCTCACTCTGGGTGGTGTACAGATAAATAAACAGCAGCAGCAAAAAACAAAATGAAATAAATGCAAAAATAAATATCTGATGGAGTCCAAGGGCAAGCAAGCTCAAAACTGACCAACTAATTAATTGTTACAGGTATGCTATTCCTAAAGGCTTCATTGAAGAGGAAAGTTTTAAGCTGGTTTTTTTTTAATGTCCAGGGATGGGACAGGACGCAGCTCAACTGGTAGTGAATTCCCCACTGACAGTGCAGATTGGGATGAGCAAGTGATGTGGAGAGTTGTTCTGAGGGAGAGACACTCCAACAGATAATAAACACTGTATTTTGTTACAACTGACAAAATTCTTCATGAGAAGCTATGACAATTTGTGGCATACACACGAACTAAGAGTTAGATTAGTGCTGTCATTTTAGAAAATCAAAACGTATCTTTGTTCTATTGCAGGTATATACAACAATTTTTATTGTTTGTTGCTTGGCTGGGAATAGTTGCCATGATTGGATTTCTCCAGCACCATGTGTCAAAGTTCACCATGTAAGTTAATTTTGTAAAAAAGCTACACTATGTGAGAAAAATGCAATCAATTTTTGTTGCTCAAACGGACATTTTAAGCTGCTGAATTGCAAGGTGAGGGAACTGCTAACCTAGTGGTGGTGAACCTATGGCACACGCGCCAGATGAGGGCACTCCAAGCCCTCTCTATTGGCATGCACACTTTAGTGTACAGTAATTAAGAAGAAGCAGCCAGCATAACGGGGCCAAACACAACTTGATTCTGGTAACTGAGCACGATTTTCAACTGCGCCCCAGCGACTTATATACAACTTGGGAAGGATACATTCAGGCGGGAAACAATTGAATTGGTTGCTGAAACTGGGGAGAGAGTGGGGTGATCTTCAACTGGAGACCATTCGTGCGTCTCGAGATAGAATGGCGCGAACCATAGTCTCGAGATACTTTAACTCTGAGGGGAACTCAAAATGGAGGATCATTTTGTCAAAATGCATTAACACAACAATACATACACAACATCCCTCCCCCCTAGGATTGCACAAAGTCCTGTAACCATTGTAGGGGGGGGCACAACATCTTTTTGGCTGCACTGACGCCTGGTCAAATAGCTGAGCCCTAGGGCTAGCTGGTACCTATGATGAATTTTCCACAACTGCAGGACTGCTAGGACTAATGGCATATTGGGAGTAACTGCCCATTTTAGGACCTGAATGAGGAAGGGGAGAACCCAACTCAAAATCCCGTTTTGTAAATGAATGAGCAGGGGTAGACTCAAGAAGAATGGAGGGCCTCAGGGGAGAAATCATAGCCCCATTTCTCACATGGACGAGTAGGGGAACACTCGAAAAACTCCCCTGATCCTGTAATGCAATGGACGAATTATCAGGGCCCTGTGACTCCCTTGACAGGAACAAAGATGGATGCTTAGAATTAGAAGGCTGGGGCTAGCTGGTACCTGTGATGGATTCTCCGCAATAGGAACACTGCTAGAACTACTAGCATGGTGGGAGCAGGTGCCCAAACCAGGATGTGAATCAGGGAGGGGAGAAACCAAATCATAACCCTGTTTTGTTGAAGATTTAGCAGGGGAACGCTCAAACTCATAACCAGACTTCAAAGGGGAAAAACTAAACTGAAATTCCCTCCTTTTAACATGAGTATGGGATGACTCAAAACAAAGGTTCCTCGTTTGGGTTGGAGTAGAGGTAGACTCAAACACAGGAGGATGGGGCGCCTCAGGGGAGAAATCATAACCCCATTTCTCGCATGGACGAGTAGGGGAACACTCAAAAAACTCCCCCCAAACCTGCAAAGAAATGGACGAATTACCAGGTCCCTGGGACTCCTTTGGATGCTTAGAATTAGAAAACTGGGGATTACAAACTGAGCCTTCTTCGTCTCCCCCTTGGGATAAACAGGTGGGGGAGGACCCTAACATGGAACTATCTTGAGTGTTGTCTGCTGAGGGCACCTCAAAATCCAGTATTTCTCCATGTTCCTCCCAGGACTGGTCCATTACCCTATGCCTGAGTTGGTCAGCATGTCGCCGCCATAGCAGACCATTTCCCATTTTCACCCGATAGGAGACTGGTCCCGTTTGCTCTACCACAGAACCTGGAATCCATGCTGGCCCTCCAGCAACGTAGTTTCGACAGTGTACAGGATCTCTAGTGAAAAAAACTTTTTCTGTTGAATCCCTATATTCACCCCTCTGTCCTGGAAGGATCTAACCTGTCTAGCAGACAGGCTGGTTTCCTGTGATAAGGAGCTCAGCTGGGGATAGACCTGAGGCCAGGGGGGTAACCCGATAGCCTAATAAGAACTGGCAGAGCTGCAGCTCAATGTCTTCCTGCCCCATGTGCTGTAAAGCTTCCTTTGTTGTGCGGACCTGTCGTTCAACCTGGCCATTGGTGGCAGGGTGAAATGGGGCAGAAGTGACATGCCAGATGGTGTTTCTTTCGAGAAATGCTTGAAATTCTTCAGACGTGAAAGTCGTGACGTTATTGGACACTAACATGTGTGGCAGTCCAAAACAGCTGAAAAGCCTACATAATTGTTTAATGGTCACAGCTGATGTAGTACTTGGAACAGGAATTACATCCAGCCATTTTGAAAATGAGTCAACAACTAGAAGGAATAAAGTACCTCAAAATGGACCAGCGAAATCAACATGAATTTGCGACCACAGTCAGCGAGCTGTGTCCCATTCCTGGAAGGAAAGTCGGGACTCTTCAGGTCGGGAACTCTGACAGCTAGCACAAGTGCCTACCAACTGTTCTATTTCTTTATCAATTTGTGGCCACCAGAAATAGCTCCGTGCCAAAGCTTTGTAGCGCACAATTCCCGGATGGCTGATGTGCAGAAGCATGAGTACCTTTGAATGGAACACGGCAGGAATCACTACCCTCTGCCCCCATAATAAGCAACCCCTCTCGAGTGACAGCTCAAACTGTTTCCTATAGAAGGCTCTGAAATCCTCTGAGGGAGGAGTTGTGGGCCAACCTTTTTGAACCCAAGTGACAACTTGGGAAAGCAGCTTATCCCTTGCCTTAGCAATGTCAGAGGGAATGATGGGTGTTTGTGTGTGTGTGAATTGAGAGATCCTATCATCAGTACCTGATGATCATGTTCTATTTCATAGTCTGGCTCTCCCAATTCGGGCAAAGGGGATCTAGAAAGAGCATCCGCATGGCTGATGTCTTTCCCTGGGTGATGAATTAGTGTAAAGTGGTGCATATTCAGAAAGATAGCCCATCTCAGCATATGGGGGAAGAGTATTTGGGGAGTGGGCTTAGAAGTAACAAAAATTCCCAGCAGAGGCTTATAGTCCGTCACATTGTCGAAATAGGGGAGAACCCCGGGGAGACCCTTAAGTAGAGGTTCTACAAGTGATTGAAAAATACCAGGGGTTGCATTGACCCCAAACTGTAAACAGGTAACTTTGAATGCCCCTTTATGTGTGACTATTGTTTGCATGACAACAGCAGCAGGTGTAACCATTAGCTGCTGGTAGGTCTGGGCTAAATCTAATTAAGCGAAACACTTTCCCCTGAGTAACGTAACCAGTAAATGGCTCACCACAGGAACAGGGTATGCATTGGGCCTAATTGTTTTGTTAATTGTGCACTTGTAGTCTGCACAGATCCTAACCTCTCAATTGGATTTAATAGCAGTTACTATGGGTGTTTCCCACTCTGCAGAATCAACCGGTACCAGGATGCCTTGACCCACAAGCTTGTCAATATCTGCCTCGATCTTGTCCTTCAAGGCAAAGGAAACACAGCGAGGCTTAAGGCGGATAGGCCGTATGTCCAGGTCAAGATCAAATGAAGTCTTCAGCACCCGCAACTTAGGGCGCAAGGCAGGGAGAATTTTAAGGAACTCCTTTTGGGGCAAAATGGAATAAGACGTACTCGAGTCCACCTCCATTTGAACTGGTATGCCCTGCAGCCACAAGTCAGCAAAGAACCGGCTGAAAACATTGTAAACGTTGCTGTGGGACTGCTCCGTCATGGAGATCTTGGAAATGGACACTCTCTGCTTTCTCAGTCGCTCACCTGACGCTGGAAACTGCTTTCTTCTTTGGCGGCACACCTTCACGATGTGCCCTCACTTGCCTCAATGGTGGCAGTCTGTCTTCTGGAAGGGGTACTTTCAACAGTCATGCTTGCTCCCACAGCCGTTGCACTCGGTCTTTGAAAGGTTTGCAATCACTGTGCTAAACTAACAGAGCATCTAGACAAGTATTTTCCCTGCTGTTCATGCTGTATTTCTCACTGTTTCTTTCAATATTCATTCCATCAAGTGCATGTAAAAGTAAAGGTCGCCCTTGCTCAAAAGGCAGTCATGTCCAACTTTAGGGTCTAGTGCTCATCTCTGTTTATAGCCAAAGAGCTGTGGGTTTTGAATACTCTGGACACATAGAAAAATTTTGTGGAAGTAAACAAGGACATCCAAAAATGAAACTTGAGACAAGTCCATGTGACATATACATTTGAAGGTATCACTAATGGTGTTAATCAATTTTAAAACCATTCATATGTATGAAGAATTAACTAAGCATATGGATCTATCTAAAGACCTTAGATTTGTTGAATGACAAATGGAATATAAAACCCATAAAAGATGCCAGAGGGGGAAAAATTAAATACTTGGCCAGAGTTTCTAAAATGGAACCCTAACCTGAATTAATAGGACGTCGAAAACCTTTTCTGTGGATTTTTGGTAAGACTGAAAAAATTGAGTACTGTGGAAACATTGATCAAAAATTAGCCCACGGTACCAATGGGATCACAAATCTGTCCCATCAATCATCTGTCACTCAAAACTGGAAGATTATAGAGTGGTACTCTTGCTGAATAGCATAGAATAGACCACTAGAACTCTGACACCAAGACCCCAAAACTTGCCTGCTGCTACAGGGGGAATCTGGATGGGCAGTACTGGAAAAGATATACCACCTTTGTTTTTATTCACACATGTGCATACACATGCATGCATCCAAGATACAGAAGTGTTAGACACTGTATAATAATCACATTGGAAAAGTAATAGCCAACAATGGTTTTCTTCTTCTTTCTTCCTCATTTTTCTGTAGGAAGCCACAGACAGTTTTCAAAACATGTCAACCTATCACTCATGTCATGTTCCTCAAGACGCACAAAACTGCCAGCAGCACTATCCTTAACATCCTCTTCCGCTTCTCAGAGAAACACAACCTCACGGTGGCTCTTCCAAAGCACAATGACGTTCACCTGGGTTACCCAAGCTTTTTCAAAGCTTCCTTGGTCGAGGAATTCAAGAGTATTGGCCGAAATTTCAGCATCATGTGCAACCACCTGAGATTTAAAGCCTCTGAGGTGAGTGCATTGCAGGGGCCTTGTTCAGCCATTATTGGATGCTTATCACTGTGGTTTTGCCAATTTGTACTGTATTGTAGTTTAGGTATGCAATCCTGAAAAATACTAATTTTTCAGTTACATTTCTGTAAAGATTTTACAAGAGTGAGACATGCAAATTCTGTACATTTACCTAAACATGAGTTATATTATATCTGCACTTATCCAGCGCACCTGTATAGTCAACATAATATTTTCCTCTTTTGAGTGTTTCCTCCACATTTTCCAGTTTAGAACAACAGTACCCCACTATTACATTAGTTCAGCTCTTCCCTTTTTTGCAGCATTTTTATTTTTAGTAAATTACAAAAGAAATATAAAAAGAAAGGCAAATACCCACAAATATGAAAAGAACATACCGAACACCATAACTAGTTTAAATCAGCAAAAAAGACAAAAAGTGTTTGTCCAATACAAATATTGATACCTGTAATATAATCTTTAACAGTGCACCCGTCACCAGGACTGGTAGAGAAATTATCATTCAAATTTCAGATTTTACGACATCCCTTAACTCTTTCAGAAATACATAACATCTTGCATAGTCAATTCACCTTTTTCCTTCAACAGGAAATAATTTAGAAAGTCTCCCCATATTTCACCAAATGCAGTTTCTTTCATGCTATCAGAAGTCTTGGTGCAAGTTTATCTCTTTCTGTACTGCAGCAATCTTGAATGCCTGTGGAGAATAACGTGTTTGTATCTCCCTGCACCCACCATGGGTGCCTGCTAGGGGGTTGGTGAAGAGAGAGTTCCTATCCACACCCAAAATATATTTTCCAAAAAATATACTGTAGACTGATTGTCTTTTTCAGCATTCTTCTTCCTTTGCTGTATCCATATCTGAATATAGGTGATTATCACAGCGATCAGCCATGAAGACTACCTTGAGAATATAATGCAGTGGTCTTTCATCTCCCTTCTGCATCGCAGTATGACACACAAACACCCCACCACCACCACTCCGGTTCCATTGACTCAGTTCTACAAGTGACTTTCTGGTCCTGAGCCCTTTTGGCACAAAAAGTCTTCCTCAGTCTTTAGTGTACTCTGCGGGGGAGTATCCTGACGCCAAAGGGGTCACCCTGTACCCTAGCAGAAACTGACAGACTTGTAGGTTCAGATCCCCGGGGCCCATGCGCCGCAACGCGTCCTTCGTGGTGCGGACGAGGCGCTCTACTTGGCCATTGGTGGCTGGGTGAAACGGGGTGGAGGTGATATGCTGAACGGCGTTAATCTCCATGAATGCCCTAAACTCGGAGGACGTGAAACAACTAGCGTTGTCGCTAATTAATGTGTCGGGTATGCCGAACGTGGAAAAGAGCCTCCGCAAATGCCTAATGGTCTGGGCCGAGGAGGTGCTCGTGACTGGGATAACCTCCAACCACTTGGAGAAGGCGTCCACTACAAGAAGGAACAGGGTGCCTCTGAACGGGCCCGCGAAATCAACGTGCACCCGGGACCACGGCCCCTTAGCCGCGTCCCATTCCCTGTGGGGAAGGCGGGCCACCTCTGGTCTGGAGCATTGGCAACTTTCACAAGTGCCGACCATGTGCTCGATGTCGGCGTCCAGCTGGGGCCACCAGAAGTAACTCCGGGCCAGCGCCTTGGATCGCACGATGCCGGGGTGGCTGACGTGCAGCAGTTTGAGCACCCGCGGCCGAAGGGAAGTGGGAATCACCACCCGCTGCCCCCACAAGGGGCACCCCCTCTCTAGGGACAGTTCTAGCTTTTTTCTGAAAAATGGAGCGAACTCCTCCGCTGGGGAGGACGCCGGTTCTGCACCCAGGAGCTAACTGCCGCTAACGTCTTGTCCTTCTCTGTCGCTTTGGCAATGTCGGCTGGCATTACGGGGGGCGAATCCAGCACCTCTATCATAAGAACCTGATGGTCCCGCTCCCCCTTGCTCACCTGGCTGGGCGTTAGGGGGAGGGGAGACCTTGATAGAGCGTCCGCATGGCTGATCTCTTTCCCGGGCCGGTAGACCAACGCGTGCTGATACGCGTTGAGAAAAATGGCCCACCTGAGCATCCTCGGGGACAGGATCTGTGGGGTGGGCTTATCTGCGGTAAAGATGCCTAGCAGGGGCTTGTGGTCTGTTACAATGGTGAAGGGGCGGCCGTACAGAAAATCGTGAAATTTTTTCGTCCCCGCGACTATTGCTAGTGCCTCCCTGTCTGTCTGTGCGTAGTTTCTCTCCGCTTGGGACAGGGACCTGGAGTAAAATGCTATCGGGGCCTCCCTTCCGTTTTCCAACACGTGGCACAGCACCGCTCCCACCCCCACTGGGGATGCATCACAGGTCAGAACTACCGGGCGTTTGGGGTTGAAGTGGGTCAGTATGGCATCGGACGCTAGGAGGCTTTTTAGCTCACTGAATGCCCTTTCTTGGTCATCGCCCCACTTCCATGCCTGGTCTTTCTTTAGCAGTTTGTGTAGTGGTTCAGCCACCGCTGCCTTCCGGGGGAGGAAGGAGTGGTAAAAATTGAGCAGCCCTAGGAACGACTGCAGCTCGGGCTTGGAGGTGGGGCGGGGGGCTTTCTTAATGGCTGCCACCTTGGACTTGGATGGTTTTATTCCCTCAGGAGTCACACAAAACCCTAGGAACTCAACCTCGGTTGCGAAGAAGACGCATTTGTCCTTTCGCAGTCTCAGCCCCGCTTTTTCGAATATTGTCAGGACCTTCCCCAACCTCTTGGCCAATTCAACCCGACTCCCCCCCCCGTTATTAACACGTCATCAAAATAAGGCAACACCCCCTCCAGTCCCTTCAGGAGGCGTTCCACGAGTGACTGGAAAATTCCAGGCGCCGAATTCACGCCGAACTGGAGGCGCGTCACCTGGAACGCCCCCTTATGGGTGACTATGGTCTGCGCAGCAGCTGCGGCAGGGGACACCGTAAGCTGCTGGTAGGCCTGTGCTAAGTCGAGCTTAGCGAAACACTTTCCCCCGTGTAACCTGGCCAGCAGATGGCTGACTACCGGCACCAGATATGCATTCGGGCGGATCGCCTTGTTGATGGTGCATTTGTAGTCGGCGCATATGCGGACCTCCCCATTGGCCTTTAGTGCGGTTACAATTGGAGTTTCCCACTCCGCGGAATCAACAGGCACAAGGATTCCCTGGCCCACCAATTTGTCCAGTTCCGCCTCTATCTTGTCCTTGAGTGCGAACGGCACCCGGCGTGGTTTAAGACGAATTGGGCAGACCTCCGGGTCCAGGTCGAATGTCACTGGGGGCCCCTTGAATTTCCCCAGTCCTTTTTTGAAAACTTCGGGGTGCGCCTCGCACACCTCCAGAATTGGATCAGTCCCAACGGCGTGCATCCCAACGGCGTGCACCCCCCCAATAAACAAACCCAGGGGCTGGAACCATTGAGTCCCGAGGAGGCTGCAATCTCCCCCTTTGAGCACGACTAGGGGAAGGGACGCGGCGTACTTCTTGAATTTAACCTGAAACTCTCCAACCCCCAACACTGGAATGCTGTTCCCTTGCACGTCCCGTAGTGTGGACCTCAATGCTTTGAGCTTGGGTCGCTTGTGGGGGGCAATTCCCAAAAACTCCCTCTGGGAAATGATTGAATATGAGGACCCCGAGTCAATTTCCATCCTAATGGGAACCCCTTGGACTAGTACCTCAACAAAATAGCGGGGGTGTCCTGCAGACACGCTGAACACTGGGGCGTCGTCCTCGCTGCCATCGGAGATGCGGCCCACGCCGTCCTGCTTCCGCGTGGCCTGGGCGCCGTCCTTGGGTCTCGTTGAGCGGTCTTGTCCCGCGGAACGGTCTGCGGAGCTCCTCCAGGTCTCGCGCTTCTTCCTGCACACCTTGGCGATGTGCCCGCGGCGGCCGCAGTTGTGGCACTCGGCCTTCCGGAAGGGGCACTTTACGCGGTCGTGGGCCGCTCCACAGCCGTCGCAGCGCCGGCTCTCCTTCCGGACCCTCCGGACGTCCTCGTCGTCGCTGCTCTCTGTGGACGACCTCGAAGTTCGCCGGGCCGCCTGTACCGGAGTCTCTGGCTTGCTCGACTTCGGCCGCCAGTCCTGGAGTTCTTGGACCCCGGCCTTTGTAGCTTCTGCGGCCTGGGCCGCTCTGACGACCTCCTGCAACGTGGGAGGCGGTTCTTGGTTCATTAATGTGCGCTGGGTTTTGGCGTCGTTCAGGCTGCATAGCACACAGTCCCGGAGGGTGATTTCGGCATTCTCCCATTTGCACGGGCCGGCCGCCAGCCGCAGGGCCGCCGCGAATGCGGCGACCGTCTCCCCGGGCGCTTGGACTCGCCTCCAGAACGCACTCCGAGCGGGAAACATCGCCGTGGCGGGCCGGACGTGCTCACGCAGCATCTGCATGAGTTCCTTGGCCTTGAATTCGCTCACCCTCCTCAGTGCAATCAGGTCCACCAAGGTCCTTTTGGTTTCTTGTCCGAGCATCCTGGTGAAGATGGCCCTTTTCTTTGCCTCTTCCGTGACTTCGGACTCAATCAGTGCTGCCTGGAAGTCCATCTCGAAGATCTCCCAGTCGCCCGGTTTCCTGATTTCGAAACCGGCGCATGTCTTGGTCCCGTGGGCTGCCATATCCCACCTTCGTCGCCAGTTTAGTGTAAGGGACCAAAGACAATGAAACAGCCGAGGGGTTGGCTTAACACAGGTTTATTGCATGATGATCCGGAGGAACATGTGGTAATGGCGGATGCGTAGCTCAATATATACAGCTGGCTATACATTTGAATGTGGCTCGTCGACAGACTATTGGTTGCTGCCTGCGTGACGTCGTAGAAGGTCACGCCCTTCTTGACCAGGTGAAGAGGTGGCGGGGAATCTTCCCGCGCTGCTGAACCAGGTGAATCTGAGCCATGAGAGCTGGACGCTCGCTATTGCCATCTAGTGGTCACTAGCTCGCGTCCCCTTATCAGGTTTACATTGATACAGCTGATGGTTATAATGTTGCACACAGAAAGGTTACATTGTTAACACATGGCAAAGGTACATTGTTAAAGGCACAGCTTTACAGAACACAACACAGTCCAACAGCCTCAGGCCAGTATTGATTTTTTTATTTTATTTTTTAACATATAACCCTCCATCCACCAACATGCAACACTCAAAAATCTCATCCCCCCCCCAACCAGGCAAAATATTGCCCGGCCACTCCCGTTTAGGGAATGGGGGAGCAGGAGGAGGGAGAGCCTATCCCTTCTATTCTTAATCCCTCCTTTCACTATTCTCCATCTCCTTCTCTTATTTTTCCTCTATTTTAATTATTTTGGTCCCTATACTATTCGTATTTATATTCCTAAATTGTTAACACTTTCTTGCCTGTGCCTATTTATATTTATATATTATTTTTACTTTTTGGCTTTTGTCTTTGTCTTTGCACCAGACAATTCTGCATCCTTTTCTTCTCTTATTTTCCCTCCACTTCCATAACCCAAAGGTTTCTCCCTTTGTTTCTCCCTTGAATGGTCTCTCCCCCCTTTGCTTGATACTCCTCTTTCCCCTTTGATCCTTCTGAACCTTCTCTATAAAGATTTTTTACCAGTTTTTCCCAGTTTTGGTCTCACATCGTTATAATTTTAAGTAATTCAAGTTGCCTCATTGCTCCCTTTGGGTCCTCTGCTCTAACCACCTTCCCATCATGAAATATCTTTAAGAAGATAGGGAAACCCCATTGATATCTTATATTGCAATTAAACAAAATTTCAGTTATTGGCTTCATCTGTCTTCTCCATTGAATAGTCTCATTAGTTAAATCATGATATGCTTGCACTTTTACTTCTCCTATCTTTAATGCAGAGTCAACATGCTTCCTTAAATAGTCCATTACTTGATCTTTTTTATAACCTGATACAAAAGTAATTATCATATTGTTGTGTCCAAGTGTTACTCATTTCAAAGGAACACAGCGCGTGAACCGGATCCGCCAAAGGGGCGCCCTCTTCAAAGGAGGGGCACATATCAAAGCGGAGCTGGAAACCAAATGGGGTAATAAACTGGAGTGTCCGCTGGTATGTTTCCTTGCTGTTGTTGAAATGGAAAACCGCTGTATATAAGATACCATCTTTCCCCACATCCTGAGTCTTGCCTCCCGATCTGAATAAACAGTCACTATGCTTAACCCACTCGCAGCGTGCTAGTCTACTTCTTGCGAGAATCTAACATTGGCGACGAAGGTGGGATATGGCTGCTACTGCATCTTCAATCGGACCGTTTGACATTGCAAAGCCGGAGGCATGGCCCATGTACGAGATCCAGTTCGAGAACTTTGTAATCGCTGGGGAGATCGAGGATGAAGGGCGACAGAAGGCGTTGTTCCTGGCCCATTGTGGTTTGCCCACGATTGAGCTGGCCGGGCATCTGCTGCTGCCACAGGCACTGAGGGAAGCCCCATTGACCGACATCCTGGCGGTGCTCCGAGAACACTTCAAGCCAGTCGTTTCCATCTTCCCAGCCAGGGTTGCCTTTTACCGGCGAGATCAGAAGGAGGGGGAGACGGTAGCTGAGTACGTTGCGGCTCTCCGACAGGCTGCCGTGCCGTGCCAATGGCATGACCTGGAGGAGGCTTTAAGAGACCGGCTTCTCGTGGGCCTCAGGGACGAAGCTACTCAGCGGCGGCTGATGAAGAGAAATAGGTTGACTTTTGCCCAGGTCCTGGAAGAAGCTTTGGCGTCCGAGGCTGCACACGCTGGGGTGAAAATCCTCCATGCCCAAACTGCTGCTCCTGCCCGTGGTGAGTCGGCCGTCCAGCTGCAGCAGTGCGATACTCCAGTGGATACAGACGATGCAGCAGAGGAGGGTACTGTCGGGAGGGTTCGCCAACAAACCCCCCAAGCTTCAAGGAGCAACATCGCGCCATGCCAAGGCTGTGGGGGAAGGCACCTCCGCTCACGGTGCCCGTTCAAGACGGCCGAATGCCACAAGTGTGGGCGGAAGGGGCACATTGCACGGGTGTGCCGCCAGCGATCCGAAGGTCACCCCGGGGACAGAGGTCAGCGCCGGACGGAACACCCAATTTCCAAAGTCCGCGTCGGAAGGAAGACATCATCTGGGGTACAGTCAGTGTCCGGAAGGTTCTTCGTTGATGTTCGCCTCCAAGGGTGTCCCGTCCGCATGGAGATCGACTCAGGATCTGCCTACTCAATCATCTCACAGAGGGAATTTTTTCAACTTCCTCCAGCAGACCGGCCGAAACTGCGGGCTCTGCAGGTCGACCTGACCGATGTGCAGGGTCGACACATTCCAGTGTTGGGAATCGGAAATTTTGATGTGCGGTTCAAGGCCATCTCAGCAAAGCTTCCCCTAGTCGTGGTGAAAACCGGTAGGAATAACCTTTTGGGCGTGCAGTGGTTTGGGCCCCTGGGTATTGGGTTTTCGGGAATTAATGCGGTTAAGGCCGACCCCATTCAGGCTGTGTGTGAACGCTATCCAGATGTTTTCCGTCCCGGGCTGGGTAGGTTCAAGGGGGCCCCTGTTAATTTTGAGCTGGACCCAACTGTCCAACCCATTCGCATGAAGCCACGGAGGGTGCCGTTTGCCCTGAAAGACCGCATTGAAGCGGAGTTGGACAAGCTGGTGGCACAGGGCATCCTGGAGCCCGTGGACTCTGCTCCATGGGAGACACCTATAGTCACTGCTATCAAGGCGAACGGGGACATCCGCATCTGCGCGGACTATAAATGCACGATTAATAAGGCTATCCGAGCTAATTCTTATCCTGTTCCAGTGGTTAGCCATTTGCTGGCCACCCTCCATGGGGGAAAGTGTTTTGCTAAACTGGACTTGGCCCAAGCATATCAGCAAGTGCCTGTTAGTCCGGAATCTGCGTTGTGTCAGACTATTACTACTCATAAGGGTGCATTCCGTGTGAACCGTCTTCAGTTCGGCGTTAGTACGGCTCCGGGTTTGTTTCAGGCTCTTGTGGAAAGGTTATTGAAGGGTCTCCCTGGGGTGCTGACTTTTTTTGACGACGTGTTGATATCTGGGACTGACAAGGGGGACCTGGCCACTAAACTGGGGAAGGTGCTGGAGCGTTTCCAAAATGCGGGGTTGCGGGTTAAAAGGGAGAAGTGTTGTTTTTTTGCTCATGAGGTTGAATTCTTGGGGTCCAAAATCACGCCTGCCGGCATCAAGCCCTCTGAATCCAAAGTTCAGGCAGTCTGGGAAGCCCCACGTCCCACTTCGAAGACGGAGCTCCAGGCATTTTTGGGTCTCTTAAACTTCTATCACTCCTTTCTACCCCGAAAGGCGACTGTAGCTGAGCCCCTGCACCAGTTGCTGAGGAAACAGGCGGTGTGGAAGTGGGGGCCTCCTCAGGAAAGGGCATTCCGGGAAGTCAAGGAGCTGTTGACTTCGGATGCTGTCCTTACTCATTACGATCCGAAGAAGCCCCTTTTGCTTGTATGTGATGCCTCGCCGGTGGGGGTTGGGGCTGTTCTGTGCCATGACATGGGGGGAGGGAAAGAAGCGCCTATCGCATATTACTCCAGGTCGTTAACGGTGGCTGAAAAAAACTATGCTCAGATTGATAGAGAGGCGCTGGCCATAATCGCTGGAACGAAGAAATTTCATGACTTCATTTACGGGAGGGCTGTCACGATTATTACCTCAACCATTGTGGCTTGCCGCACGTGCGCCTGGGGCGAGCGGCCGCTTGGCTTAATACAGGGGAGCCTGGCTCTGCGGAGTCCTGCCCTGTACTGGAAAGGGGGGACTCGTTAGTGGCTCGGTGTGGGCTCCGTGGTAACCTTGCATTAGGGGAAGGGAATGGAATGAACAGTTGGGAAGTGAACTCCTGCCTACTGCTTGAGGGGCTAGGGGTCCCGCCCAGCACGAATCTCGGGACTGAAGAAGAGACCCTCGTGGTCTCGCCACCCCCCGTACCCTGCCTGGGAGTGCCGGGGACTGTGGTGGTTGGACTTCCCCCCGATGCCTGTCTTGGGGGTGTTGGCCTCCGGGGAGCTGGAGCTATGGTGTATTCTAACACAAAAGGACTGGGGGGACTGGAGGTACCAGGGGCTGAACTGAAACCCCTCTTCTCGCTAGGACGGGTGGGGGACCACTCCGCTACATCCCCCTGGTACCGTAACTCATAATCGTCAAACTGATCCCTCTCTTTCAAAGTATCCTCCTCTGTGGCTGAGAACCGAGGATATGCATTTGTATTCCCGGTTTCCGCCGTGTCTCCCCCTTGGGTAATGCGGGTGGGGGAGGACCCTAACGCTGAATCCTCGTCACTAGTGACCCGCCTTCTGAGTTGGTCGGCGTGCCTCCTCCAGAGTAGACCCGAGCTAGTCTCAACCCTGTAGGACACTGGTCCCGTCTGCTCGATGACTGTCCCTGGGACCCACGCCGGCCCTGACGCCGCGTAGTTCCTGCAGTGAACCGGGTCCCCTGCCGAAAAACTTTTGGAGCTCCCTCTCCCTATATTTATGTTTCTCCCTTCATCCTCCACCCTGGACGGATCCATCCGGTCAAAAAGTGTTACCGGACGCCTCCTCATGAGGAGTTCGGCTGGGGAAAATCCTGAAGCTAAGGGGGTTGTCCTGTAGCAGATGAGGAACTGGCACAGATGCAGGTTCAACTCACCGGGACCCATGCGCCGCAGTGCGTCTTTCGTAGTGCGCACTTGGCGCTCTACCTGACCGTTTGTGGCGGGGTGAAACGGGGCACCGGTGATGTGCCTGATGGCGTTCCGCTCAATGAACGTCTTGAACTCTGCAGACGTGAAGGTACTAGCGTTATCGCTAACAAGGACGTCTGGCAGGCCGAAACAGGCAAAAAGCTTGCGCAACTGCTTGATGGTTGCGGCGGAGGAGGTGCTGTTCATAGGGATTACCTCCAACCACTTGGAATAGGAGTCGGCTACCAATAGAAACATGGATCCGCGAAAAGGGCCAGCGAAGTCGACATGGATCCGGGACCATGGCCCGCGGGCCGTATCCCATTCCCTATGGGGCAACCGGGACTCCTTGGGCCGAGAGCCCTGGCAGCTCTCGCACGTGCCCACTAAACGCTCTATGTCCCCATCTATCTGGGGCCACCAAAAGAAACTCCTGGCCAGAGCCTTGGAGCGCACGATCCCGGGGTGACTGGTGTGCAATAGTCTCAGTACCTTGGCTCTCAGCTTCTCTGGGATAACTACTCGCTGGCCCAGAGTAAGCAGCCCCTTTCCAGCGACAGCTCTACTCTGCGCCTAAAAAATGGTCTGAACTCTTCATTGGGGGGAGTCGTGGGCCAGCCCTTCCTAACCCAGGAACTAACTTGGGCCAGCATCTTGTCGGCCGCCGTAGCTTTGGCGAGGTCGGCCGGGACAATGGGGGGCGAGTCGAGAGACTCGATCAGTAGGACTTGGTGATCCTGCTCTACCTCGCATGTGGGGTCCCCTACACTTGGGAGGGGAGATCGGGACAGTGCGTCCGCATGGGAGATCTCCTTCCCTGGGCGATATACCAGCTCATACTGGTAGGCGTTGAGGAAAATGGCCCAACGCAGCATTCTGGGGGATAGTATTTGCGGTGTGGGTTTGCCGGTAGTGAAGATCCCCAAAAGTGGTTTGTGATCGGTCACTACCGTAAACTCGCGGCCGTATAAAAAGTCGTGGAACTTTTTCGTTCCGGCGATGATGGCTAGGGCCTCCCTATCAGTTTGCGCGTAATTGCGCTCAGCCTTTGAGAGGGACCTAGAGTAGTACGCTACCGGGGCTTCCCTCCCGCTTTCCAACACGTGGCACAGGACCGCCCCCACCCCCACTGGGGACGCATCACAGACTAAAACCACTGGTTTTTTCGGGTCAAAATGGGTCAGGACAGCGTCCGAAGACAGGAGTGACTTAAGCTCCTTGAATGCTCTCTCCTGCCTGTCCCCCCACCGCCAAGCCGCGTCCTTTTTAAGCAGGGCGTGCAGTGGCTCCGCGACCGATGCCTTCTGAGGCAGGAAGGTATGATAAAAATTTAGGAGCCCTAGAAATGACTGTAGCTCCGGTTTTGCGGTGGGGCGAGGGGCGTTCTTCACGGCTGCAACCTTTGACTCAGAGGGTTTGATCCCGTCCGGGGTTACCTTAAAGCCTAGAAACTCAACCTCCCTTGCAAAGAATACGCATTTGTCCCTCCTCAGTCGAAGGCCTGCCCTCTCGAACACTGAAAGGACCCCATCTAGCCTCTTTGCCAACTCTAATTCGCTCCCCGCTGTTATCAACACGTCGTCGAAGTATGGGAGCACGCCTGGAAGCCCCTTTAAAAGGCGTTCCATGAGGGATTGGAAAATTCCGGGGGCCGAATTCACGCCAAACTGAAGGCGCGTTACCTTAAACGCCCCCTTGTGCGTCACTATCGTTTGTGCGGCGGCAGCAGCCGGGGTTACAGAGAGCTGCTGATACGCCTGAGCCAGATCTAACTTGGCAAAACACTTCCCCCCATGTAGCGTGGCCAGCAAGTGGCTGACCACGGGCACTGGATATGCGTTTGGCCGAATGGCCTTGTTAATGGTACATTTATAGTCTGCACAAATCCTGACTTCCCCGTTCGACTTAAGGGCTGTAACAATCGGCGTTTCCCACTCCGCCGAGTCAACTGGAACCAAAATCCCCTGCCCCACCAATTTGTCCAGTTCCGCCTCGATCTTGTCCTTTAGGGCGAAAGGCACCCTCCTTGGTTTGAGGCGGATGGGCCGGATTTCTGGGTCCAGCTCGAAGGAAACCGGGGGCCCCTTGTATTTCCCGAGCCCCTTCTTGAAAACGTCCGGTGGCGCGTTGCACACGTCCCGCATTGGGTCAGTCTCGATGGCGTTAATGCCGGACAGTTCGATTCCCAGGGGAGCAAACCACTGCGTTCCCAAAAGGCAGCACCTCCCCCCTTTGAGGACCACTAAGGGCAGTTTTTCAGAGTAGCCCTTGAACTTCACCTTGAAATTCCCCACCCCCAACACTGGGATCCCGTTTCCCTGCACGTCCCGAAGGTGTGACCTCATGGCCCGCAGTTTGGGCCGCTTGTCTGGGGGAATACGCATGAACTCTTTTTGGGACAGGATGGAATAAGATGACCCCGAGTCTATCTCCATCCTCACTGGGACCCCTTGCAACAGTACCTCTACGAAAAACCGCCGGTGCTCCAGGCCCACGCGGTTCACGCCTTCCTCATCGTAGCCGGCTGCGACCTTCCTGGTGCCGGTCGCCTTCCTTGGTGCGTCTGGGGATGGCTGGAACTCCTCTTGTCCTCGACTCGCCCGCGCCTGCATACTCGGGCGATGTGCCCCTTTCGGCCACAGTTGTGACACTCGGCCTTTCAAAACGGGCACCTCGTGCGGTCGTGGGACACCCCACAACCGTCGCAACGGCGGTCCTGCCGTTCTCGGGACTGCCGCTTCTCACCACGCTTCTTGATCCTCTGGACGTCGTCGTCCTCGCTGGAGTAGGGGTCCGCTGTTGCGGACGACTCCTCGGACGACGTTGGTGTGCCGGCGGGCGGCTTGGGGGCCCGCCAGGCCATCTTCGCTGGTGTCCGCCGGGCCGCCTGTACTGGTGACTTGGCCCGCTCGGACGCGGCCCCTCGGGACTTGAACAGCCTCACCCCGCTCCTGGCCTCCTCGGCTGCTTGGGCCTCCCGCAGCACCTCGTTGAACGTGAGGCGTTGGTCGCGGGTCATCAGCCTCCTCTGCAGCTCCTCGTCCTTCAGACCACACAACATGCGGTCATGGAGGGCCTGGTCTAGGTCGTCCCACTGGCAGTGGACCGCTGCAAGCCTGAGGGCCGCCGCGTAGGCGGACACAGATACGCCCAGACGCTGGTCTCGCCTGTGGAACGCGACCCGTGCTGGGAAGATCGAGACGGGCGGCTGGAAATGCTCGCCCAGTCTCTCCAGGATACGGTCGATGGGGACCTCGTCTACCTTCCGGGGGGCCACCAGTGTCATCAGGATCCGCAGCGTGGCCGGCCCCACTTGGGCCAGGAAGTGGGAGCGCATCTTCACGTCATCGTCGACGCCCGCGGCTTCCATCGCATGCCGAAACTGGCACTCGTAGAGCTCCCATTGTTCGGGCTCGCTCACATCGAACTGGTACGCCTTGACCTTGGGATTCGCCATCGATCCCACCTTCGTCGCCAATTTAGTGTCTGTTCCAGGAGACATAGAAAGGGTCGCAGTATGGACTAACACAGGTTTATTGGTTGATGATCAGAACGAACATGTGGTAATGGCGGAGGTATCTCACATTATATACAGTGGTACAACACATTTGAACTTGGCTGCGTGGTAGCTCATTGGCCGCTACCGGCGTGACGTCATCCCGGTCACGCCCGTCTTCGGTGGTGGATCCGTGGTAGTTGTTTGCTGCGGGAAGTTCCCGCGGCTGCAGGCGATTTGAGGAATGATGACCATGTGAGTTGAACACTCGCAGCTGCCCTCTATAGGCAGCTTGCTCGCATTCCTTTACAGCTGGGTTACATTGTGATTGTGACTGGGTTACATTCATACATTTCTTAAAGCAACATTGTACATTCATATGAAGCAGCATTGTACATACACAACACTCACCACCCCCATCGCCACTAGGTAGGCCCTAATAGCAGCTCTAGCTAGTGTCCAATCGGAGCCATCCTGGGTCTTCACCCAGCGGCGCTCTAGGCGTCTCTTTGACCTAACCCCACGGGCGCGGAGAGGCCGCAGTGGCGTGATTTCATCTAAGGCTGCTGTTGCCATCCTGTTCCACAGGTCGACAAGTGCCTCGGGTGAATCGTGTAGCCGATCCAGACGAACATCCCCCAGTTCCCTCTGGAATCTATCTGGATCCATTAATCGCTGAGGGCGGGCCATTTTAATAGGCCCTGCCTCCCTACGATGAAGTGTCACCCCCAGAAAGTCAAGAGTCACCAGATAGTGTTCAAGTTCAGTGTCTTAACCACTTGAGCCATAGCAGGATAACCTGGCCAGACTGGCTTTTTCAGCATGTATAACAAAAATAAAATGCACTGAAGTGACACAAATGAATCTTTGCAGCCTGCTGAGAATAAGTGTCACATTAAATTGCATTCCCTCCCCTTTTTGGACGTTAAATTGCACAGCAGTTTCCCTAGGTCATGTTGATATCTGCAAAGGATATATTATATCAATTGTCTTAATTTAAAACTACAAAAACTATTTACTGTTCATTGCATCAAATAGATATTTGTTTTGTTTTGTTTTTAGGTAAAAAGAGTAATGCCAAATGACACCTTCTATTTTTCTATTGTGAGGCACCCAGCTTCACTGTTTGAATCATCCTATGTTTACTACAAATCAGTCGTACCAGCATTTAGGAGATCCAAGGATGTGAATGAATTTCTGTCATCCCCATCACATTTCTTCATTGAAAGTGAGAGGCCTTGGAACATATATGCCAAGAATAACATATGGTTTGACTTTGGTTATGACAACTATGCAGTATATGAAGAGCATTACATCCAATCTGTGATACAAGACATTGAGCAGAACTTCAATTTGATACTGATTGCTGATTATTTTGATGAGTCCATGGTCCTTCTAAAGGATATTTTATGTTGGGACCTGGATGATGTGGTTTATTTCAAGATGAATGCCAGGAGCCTAGACGTTGTTCAGAAAATGAACCCAGAAAGCAAGTTAAAAGTGATAGAATGGTGTTCTTTAGATTGGAAACTTTATGAGCACTTCAATAACACCTTCTGGAATAAGATTCAGGAGAGGATGGATCTCAAGACTTTGTCCAAGGAAATTGATCTTCTTCAGAAGAGGCAGAAGGAACTGATGGAGACATGTTTATTAGAAGAAATTGATGGGACCAAAATTAAGGACAAACATATGAAGCCCTACCAAACAGGGTCTGTTAAAATCATGGGCTATATGCTTAAAGAGGGTTTAGATAGAGAGACACTGAACATGTGTGAAAAGATGGCCATACCTGAGCTCCAGTATACAGCACACATGTATAATCAGCAGTTCCCAAACAAGAAGAAAAAACCTGTACCTCTTAGATGAAGTCTTCTGATAATAAGGACATGTTCTTGTATCAAATCATACCAAAGTTAAGGAACAGCTGGTGTTTATGCTCTGCAAGGTTTTGCTTACACTTTAGCCAGACTGTCATTTCATTTTAGTCACACGGTTCCTTCCACCGGAAGTGGAAGTAAAACACACCTTGCAATCTGTTTTGCAACAGGATGAGACAGATTTTAGGCTGCCATTTTCTCTGCTTAAACCAGGGGTGCCCAAACTATGGCCCACTGGCTGTATTCGGCCCCAACACCAATTCATCTGGCTCATGCCACCCTTGTTGCTCCCAGAAGTTGAAGTAAAATGCACCCATTCATTTTACTTCCACTTCCGGGAGAGACACGACAAGGGCGATGTGGGCCAGATGAATTGGCGTTGGGATCTGGATTTGGGCCCCGGGCCTGAGTTTGGCCATCCTTGTCCTAGTCCATCCCTCTGTCCACTACACTGCACTAGAGACTGAAACGGAAAATGTTTTTGGATCAAGGAAATAGTATATTCAATAAAAGACACATCTTTAGTAATGCTTTCAGGAGAAGGTTGGGCTTTTGTTGTAGAGATAGTGGTAATTGAAAAATGGCTTTAACTACTGAATGGAACAAAAGCAATAAACCCCTAAAAATTAGGATATCAGTGTCATGAAAACATGGCACCAAGGTCTTTTCTTGTGTGCCCTCGCTGAAATCAAACCCTCAGTCCCGCTCTGCCCTCCCCATTGTTTGGTGGCCCAGGCTGAGGCTTTCCGCTCTCTGTGCATTTTACCGCAAGGCACGGACCTCCAGCCCAGTTAAGCTATTATTGGGGAAATGGTGTTCCAGCTTCCTAAGAGGAATTATGGTAGCAGATATTGTGGCGAAGCAACAGTCCAGTTTATATAGACACCTCCCACACAACCACACAATCTCACAGAGAGGCCCTGGGAAAGTGATGTAGCATAAAAGTAACTTTTACCTTCAAAGGTGCAATGTCCTGGCTGATAAAATTTCCCAGGCTGATCAGAGTGAAAGTAACCTCCCTTTAGGATCACAGTAGCAATCCTTATCTCCACGTTAAATGTCTCCTTTGAGCATAGCTGTCAAGTCTCCCGTATTGGCCAGGATACTCCCGTTATTTATCCCTCTTTCCTGCCATCATCCCATATTTGTATTTTCCTGTAAATCTCCCGTATTCTATAATTTTTTAAAAAATGGGCTGGGAACTACAGCCCCCATGGTTCCTTGCATGGAAGGAAAAGGCCAAACCCGTACTGGGCATGCACACTGGTGCAAAAAATGGACCTGGAACTACAGCTCCTATGGTGCCTTGCACAGAAGGAAAAGGCAAAACCAATACTGTGCATGCGCACCGTTGCAAAATGGGCCAGGAACTACAGCCCCCATGGTGCCTTGCATGGAAGGAAAAGGCAAAACCCGTAGTGCGCATGCACACTGTCAAGGTCCTGTCTGGGTGTCTGGAGGCTGTGGGGGTCTGGATGGGGGCCAACGGGTTACAGCTGAATCCTGGCAAGACTGAGTGGCTGTGGGTTTGGGGTCTGACATTATCCCGGGAGCTGCCATCCTTGGTCTTGGGTAGCGCTACTCTGCCCCAGTCAGACCCGGTGCGCAACTTGGGGGTCCTCCTGGACATGTGACTATTGCTAGAAGAACAGGTGGCGGCCATGGCTAGGAGGGCTTTTGCTCAACTTCATGTAATTCACCAGTTGCGCCCACTCCTGGATAGGGATTCCTTGCTCATGGTCACACATGCGCTGGTCACCTCCAGACTTGATTATTGTAATGTGCTCTACATGGGGCTGCCCTTGATGACCATTTGGAGGCTGCAGCTGGTCCAGAATGCAGCAGCCCGGGTAGTGATGGGGTGTGGGCGCTATGTCCGTGCCTCGCCTCTGCTTTGGGAGCTGCACTGGTTACCAGTTTGCCTCCGGGTGCAATTCAAGGTGCTGGTAATGACCTTTAAAAGCCCTTCATGGTAGTGGGCCAGGTTACCTAAGAGACCACATTGCCCCAAGAGAGTCTGCCTATCCTACCAGAGCGGACCGGAGGGGCTCCCTCAGTGTTCTATTGGCTAGAGGGGCTTGCCTCTCTAGCACAAGGAGGAGGGCATTCTCTGTGTATGCTCCAACCCTGTGGAACCTCCTGCCAGTAGACTTACGGCTACAGACAGAATTGCTGCCCTTTAGGAAAGATTTGAAAACCTGGCTGGCAGGGCAAGTATGGGGAGCCGATGGGGTGTTGACTCCTGCTCATTGGCTCTGTTGAGTTATATGTCCCTTTTAATGATGAGAGGGAAGGGTCTCTTTTAAATTTGGGATGGTTTTAAATAGTTTTTCATGGAATTTTTTATGGAGGTTTGTATTTTATCTATGTTGTGGTACGCCACCCAGAGTCGCCCTAGGGTGAGACGGTGGCATATAAATATAAATAAATAAATAAATAAGAAGCAAGTCATATCTACCTCTGAATTTAGACCATAGGGTTCTAGAGTGTTGAATCTGTGAATGTAGTAAGACTCGCGTTGTAGTAAACGTCTTCCAATATCTAACTTCTCAAAGGGTCTGGGATAAATAATTTCTAATGTTAAGAATCGTATCTGATCCTCTGTGTGATTATAAAGTTGGTAATGTGAAACTAGTGGGGCATTAAGTGTTTGGGAGTGGATCCTCGATCTATGTTCAGATATGCACATTTTCAACGGTCTCGATGTCTGACCAATGTAATTTTCCCCACATTGGCATGTAACCATGTAGACCACATTCTGTGAGTTACAGCTTGAGAACGCTTTTAAGCGGAAACTGAACTTATTTTCAGGAGTCTCAACTACTCTAGTTTCAATAGCGAAACAGCAAGCAGAGCAGCTGCCGCACTTAAAATGTCCTTGAATGATCCTATCATTATAACGTGGAGCGGGTTCAAGGTCTGTATGTGTAAGGATATTCCTCAAAGCCTTCATCTTTCTAAAGTCCACAAGGGGTTTCTTACTGCAACCTGGAATGTCCTCCAAAAGGTTCCAGTGTTCCAACACAATTCTTTTGATGTCAGGAGCAATGGGTGAATACTCCAGTGTCCAATGTAAACTCGAGTTATCACGATGGTGAGTTTTTGGCAAAATCAGTTGTGGTCTTGGTATGGACACAATCCTTTCTAAAGAACATTGCAGAATTTCTTCTGGGTATATCCTCTGTTTCAAATCTCATTTGACCATTCAAGCAGAATTGCCAAAATCCTGCTCAAAAGTAGAATTTCTCTTAACTCTTGTCAGTAAACTAAAAGGTATATTATTTCTGAGGTGTTGTGGATGTAAAGAAAGGTAATAAAGGTATGTGTTATGATCTGTGGTTTTTTTTTATAAAGCCTCTTGCTAAGTTTGCCTTGATGAATAAAAACAGACATATCTGGAAAGGCAATCGTATGTTGATCGATGCAATGGGAAAATTTCAAGTTACTGTTCTGATCATTAAGCCAATTCAGAAAATATGGAATGCATTCCACTGTGTCAAAAATAAAAAAGAGATCATCAATAAACCTTTTATAGGTGAGTATGTGTTTAAAGAAAGAGTTAGCAACTGAATTAAGAATGGTCATTTTTTCAAAATAAACCATGTATAAATTGGCAACTGAAGGTGCAAGAGAACTACCCATTGCTATACCCCTAGTCTGTAAATAAAATTGATCACCAAATCTAAAGAAATTATGCTAAAAATAATATCTAACAAATCCAGCAAAAAATGAGTAGGGGAAGACAAGCATTCTCGAGACGAAAGCATGTCCGCAATGATGATTTTAGCTTTGTCCAATGGCTCATTTGTGTACAGAGAAGAGATATCGCAGGTAAGTAAACAGCTATTCTGAGGAACATCAAAGCCTTCCAAAAGAGAAATAAAATGGGAAGAGTTCCTTATGTAGGAAGGAGTATTCCGAGTAAATGGATTCAGAAAATGGTCTAAATATTTGAAAGAGGTTCCAAAACAGAATTGACCCTGGATACAATTGGTCTCCCAGGTGAGGGGTTACCTTGTTTAATTTCCTTGTGTATCTTTTGAAGCAGATGAAAAATGGGCATTCTAGGATACAAATTCATAAGATATTGGCATGTGTTATCTGAAATAAAGTTGAGGGATAAACCCTCAAAAAGGACAGTTTTGATTATGTTCATGACACCAAGTGTCGGATCATGTGTAAGTGTAAGTTCTTTATAGGACTAAACATCCGAAAGTTGTATTTGAGCTTCCCTCAGATAATCACCTTATTTTGAATAACAATACCCTTATCAGCAGATTTAATCATAATCGAAGTGTCATTAGCCAAGTTGTTGAGAGCTTTCCAATCTTGTGTGCTA
Organism: Bradypodion pumilum; assembly: GCA_035047305.1. Classification (NCBI taxonomy): domain Eukaryota; kingdom Metazoa; phylum Chordata; class Lepidosauria; order Squamata; family Chamaeleonidae; genus Bradypodion; species Bradypodion pumilum. The sequence continues at coordinate 324,271,591 of JAWDJD010000003.1, read as the reverse complement.
ATGTTTTTATTGGATTTGATGGGCTTTTTTTCCGAGCTTACTAATATCCCTTAACACCACCTTCCGAAAAACCTCTATACTGGGATTTTCTATGAAGAGAACAAAGGTAGATTTTGGTTTAAAAGGGTCAATATACGGTGAGTCCAAGCCCTTAAAAATGCCTTAAGTTTGATTTGCCTGATCAGTTTGTAGACATCTATTCTGGTCATGAAGGATCAATAGTAAGGTGTAGGGATGAAACCAAGACCCAACAACAATACCTTCCTCTCTCTATCATCTAGAAATCTCAATGAAAAGTTAAAGATTATATTTTCCTCTTCGTTTTGAATGTCCTTCTCCTGTATAAAAAAGTTGATCTGGTTGACGTAGGTGGAGTAGGTTCATGTCTAGTTTGTTGATGGTTATATGAAGTAAAATTAGTAGAATGACTCATGGAGGAGGCTGTATCGCTGTCAGTTGTATCGGGGTCTGAATCGGAGATGGGGTCCCTCCAGAAACTCTTTTTGTCCGGCAACTGCCTCGGTGAAAACGCCTCTTAGAGATTATTGTGTTGGAGTAATCTTGTAGGTCACGTTGGAATTTTTTGTTCTTAAAGTCAATTAGAGATTGATTAAACTCCTCCAATTTCAGTTTGTTAACATTGTCCTCAAACAGCGTGTGTGATTGACCCTGTCTCAACGATGCCTTCATATTGTCTATGTCCATATCAAGAACAGTAATACTTCATACAAAGTCTGCTTCGTACAATATCGAATTCATACAACATCGCCTAATTCCTTGAAAAAAGTTGCTTCATACAAAGTTGCTGCGACTTTGTATGAGGCATTGGGGTTTTTCCCAATACTGCATTGTGCCTGGGCAGTATAAAAGGCAGGACACACACATGCATTGCTCTTGTGGGTTTTGCATAAGGCGAAGAGTGTTTAGGAGTGGTTTTGAGCATGATTTTGGATTTTTAAAAAAAAATTCGTCAAATTTTTTGGAAGCATTCCTGGGATTTTTGCAGCATTCTTCAGGTTCTTGGACCATTCTTTGGCACAGTGGAAAGGTAGGTAAATGAGGTTTTCTGTTTCCAATTGGCTTGGGGTCGGGAGGTGGATGGGGAAGGGCAATTTTTTGGTGGTGTGGGCAATTGTTTGGTGTTTGCTGCTGTAGTTTTTAAAAAACAGATTGCATGCTCCATATTTTTTCTTAAATTGGTCTTTTTTGGGGGTGCACTGTTTGGTGGGGTGGGCAATTGTTTGGTGTTTGCTGCTGTTTGGATGATTAACACTGTGCTGCATGATGGGACATGTTGGCATCCATTTTTTCCTTGCTTTCATCCAGTAGTTGTTTACAGTAGCTTGTACAAAATGAATGATCGGCCGCATGGCTGCAGATTAACATTGTGCTGCATGATGGGACATGTTAACTTTTAAACCTGCACTTTATAAAGTTTTCAAAAGTTAAAAACATGTTGTATGGTTTGTACCCTAAAATCAAGGTTGTTTGACATGTTTTTCTAATGTATTTAGCCTTTAGACAATGATTTCTTAAAGTTCTGTCAGTTTCCTGTCTGTTTCCTTGACTTTGCCCTGAAGTCTGTGCTGTTACAGTACAATGTATCTCTATGGAAACGATGTTGTACAAGGCATCGAGGCATGGATTTGGACGTTGTATGAGGCATCGCAGCTAGGATTTTGCATGTCTCATACAAAGTCCAAATCCGTATAAAGTCCAAACTTGTGGAACCAAGTTTGGACATTTTATGAGGTATCACTGAATTTCTGTTTCCTTGTTAGACTGATCAATCAGCAACAACATGAGATCATAGGAGCACTTATCAAGAATTAGTGTCCACTTATCATTATATATAATGATTTTTTCTTAGCCATTTTTATGATACTTTGCTTTATAGAGGCAAGTGGAAAAACTATTCATTTAAATTAAATTAAATTAAATTTGTGGCTATTCTAAGGATCTTGCTTGCATATCCATAAGCTTCTTCCTCTCTGCAGATGAAATGGTTGCTGTGTATACATACACTGTCAGCCGGGAGAGGAGGATGCAGAGAGAGTCATCAGCAGCACCTGGGGTCGCTTCCACAGCCCCAAAAGCCGCTTCCCTGCCGCTGCTGCCAGAGCCGCCCACGCCATGGTCTGGGCAGAGGTTCGCCCGGCACTTTGGCCAGGAGAGGAGGAGGCAGGGAGAATCATCAGCGGCACCTGGGGTCACTTCCACGGCCCCAAAAGCCACTTCCCTGCCGCTGTTGCCACCAGAGCCTTGGACTAGGCCTTGCACCTGACACTTCACCCGGGGTCTGCAGGGCAACAAGAGCTGCCATCAATGCGGCCTCCGCCGACGCTGCCTTGGCTCGTTCTCTGGCCTGGCCGGCCTTGGGATATATGTGCATATCCGAAGCCCTTCTTGCAGTTGGTGCACAAGAGACATCACCGATGTTATTCCTGTTGATAGCTTGCTGCTGAGACATTGGATTTCGAGACTGCTGGGTGTCTCTAGTGTGGTAGATTGATGTATTGAGTATTTTTGATTGTACTGTATAACTTTTTTGTATTATGCTGTGTGAACTGTATATCCACAGCATTAGTATTGTATCTATTTTTATTATGTATTGCTGTGTATTGCTTATGTTTTGCATTGTGTTTTATTTATGTATATTGTATTCTATTTATTATTGTATTTTTGTTGGAAGCCGCTTTGAGTAGTGTTTACACTAGAAAAGCGGGGTATAAATAAACAATACAATAAAATAGAAATGCTCATATGAGTTTTCAGATCTTTGTAATGATGATATCAAGTGAATCTTTTTATGAATGTGTTCAAAAGCACTGGTTGTGCATCCAGAGGGCAATACATGATACTTACTATCATCTGCATCTAGATTTCATCTCTTATGGCCTGTGCATATAGAAAAGCAAGCAGAGCCAATACATGGAAAGTGGACCACAGAGCTATTAACTATGAAGTGACAATTGGAAATTCTCAGCATCCTGTGACAAAGTATGGTCACCTTGACCCAGAAGCCACATACTTAAAAATTCAATTATAAGACTGCTGTGTGTGTAATGTTGTGTTAATGTTTTTGTAAAATACTGATCCTCCATTTTGAGTCTCCTCAATATCATACTATCGCGAGACTTGGTTCGTGCCCTTTTCCCATGAGAAGCGCGAAGGTTTCCCAGTTTAGGATCACCCCACTATCTCCCCATTCCCAGAAACTAATCCTGTTGTTTCCCGCCTTAATGTATCCTTCCCCAACCTGTATATAAGGCGTTGCTGCGCCCCTGTTCTGTGTGTCAGTACCCGAATAAAAGTTGAGTTTGGCCCCATTATGCTGGCTGCTTCTTCTTGATTACTGAACACCAAACTAATCCCACCCTCGTCACCAATTTGGTATTCAGTAAGGGCCTCCCGTAGAGGTAATCGTGAAATTTCTTGGTGCCTGCCTGTTGTGTTCTGTAAAGCAGTGCCTTTAACAATGTACCTTTGCCATGTGTTATCAATGTAACCTTTCTGTGTGCAACATTATAACCATCACCTGTATCAATGTATGCTTAATAAGGGGACGCGAGCTAGGGACCACCAGAGGACAGTAGCGAGCGTCCAGCTCTAATGGATCAAAGCCACCTGGATCAGCAGCGCGGGAAGATTCCCCGCGACCTCCTCACCTGGTCAAGAAGGGCGTGACCTCCTACGACGTCACGCAGGCAGCAACCAATAGCCTGCCAACGAGCCACATTCAAATGTATAGCCAGCTGTATATATTGAGCTACCCAGCCGCCATTACCACATGTTCCTCCGGATCATCATGCAATAAACCTGTGTTAAGCCCACCCCTCAAATCCTGTCCCCAAGGATGCTCAGGTGGGCCATTTTTCTCAACGCGTATCAGCACGCGTTGGTCTACCGGCCCGGGAAAGAGATCAGCCATGCGGACGCCCTATCTAGGTCTCCCCTTCCCCTAACGCCCAGCCAGGTGAGCATGGGGGAGCGGGACCATCAGGTTCTCATGATAGAGGTGCTGGATTCGCCCCCCGTAGTGCCCGCCGACATTGCCAAAGCGACAGAGAAAGACAAAACGTTAGCGACAGTAAGCTCCTGGCTACAGAAAGGGTGGCCCGCATCCTCCCCAGCGGAGGAGTTCGCTCCCTTTTTCAGAAAAAAGCTAGAACTGTCCCTAGAGAGGGGATGTCTCTTGTGGGGGCAGCGGGTGGTGATTCCCACTTCCCTTCGGCCGCGGGTGCTCAAACTGCTGCACGTCAGCCACCCCGGCATCGTGCGATCCAAGGCGCTGGCCCGGAGTTACTTCTGGTGGCCCCAGCTAGACGCCGACATCGAGCACATGGTCGGCACTTGCGAAAGTTGCCAATGCTCCAGACCGGAGGAGGCCCGCCTTCCCCACAGGGAATGGGACGCGGCTAAGGGGCCGTGGTCCCGGGTGCACGTTGATTTCGCGGGCCCGTTCAGAGGCACCCTATTCCTCCTCGTTGTGGACGCTTTCTCCAAATGGTTGGAGGTTATCCCAGTCACGAGCACCTCCTCGGCCCAGACCATTAGGCACTTGCGGAGGCTCTTTTCCACGTTCGGCATACCCGACACGTTAATTAGCGACAACGCTAGTTGTTTTACGTCCTCCGAGTTTAAGGCATTCATGGAGATTAACGCCGTTCGGCATATTACCTCCGCCCCGTTTCACCCGGCCACCAACGGCCAAGTAGAGCGCCTCGTCCGCACCACGAAGGACGCGTTGCGGCGCATGGGCCCAGGGGATTTGAACCTACAAGTGTGTCAGTTTCTGCTAGGGTACAGGGTGACCCCGTTGGCGTCAGGATACTCCCCCGCAGAGCTCTTAATGCGCAGGAAGCTGACCACCATCCTTACTAGGCTAGACCCCACGAGGGTAGAGGACAAAGGAAGGAACATCGGGCTGGAAGTTACAAAGAGTTTCAGCATAGGCGCCCCCGTGCATTGCAGGAATTACGCCAGCACAGGCCCAGCCTGGGTGCCCGGCGTAGTCGTGGAACAAACCGGCCCCGTGTCGTACCGCGTGGAAACCAGCACAGGGCTCCTATGGAGGCGGCACGCAGACCAGCTCCGACGCAGGGTCCCCGACGAGCAGGACGCGGTTCACGCAGGAAATAAGTCAGCGTTAGGGTTCTCCCCCACCCGTTTAGCCCAAGGGGGAGGAGGAGGGGACCGTGGGCCCCCACCAAGGGGGAAGGAGGATATCCTCATAGATACCCTGGGGGATCTTTCCGAGGGAGAGGAACCCGACCCCATACATATCTCGCGGAAAGTCCCCACAAATGCGGGTACCCCGACCAACTTAGATTTTGATTTTCAGAACCGGGGGGTTTTTTCGGAGTGGTCCCCCACCCGTCCAAGCGAGAAGAGGGGTTTTCCGTTAGTCCCGACGCCCCCCGGTCTGCCCACAATGGAGTTTTTCCCTTCCCCTAAGACCGCCAGACAGCGGCAAGCTACTAACGAGTCTCCCTCTCCCATTTCAGGACAAGGGACCAGGGAACAAAGAAGCAATAACGCCCCCGGGGGGGCAGCCTTCTTCACGGCCCACACGCACACGCAACAAGCCTTCTTGGCTGAGAGACTTCGTCTCATCCTAGGGGGGAGGGATGTTGTGTTCTGTAAAGCAGTGCCTTTAACAATGTACCTTTGCCATGTGTTATCAATGTAACCTTTCTGTGTGCAACATTATAACCATCACCTGTATCAATGTATGCTTAATAAGGGGACGCGAGCTAGTGACCACCAGAGGACAGTAGCGAGCGTCCAGCTCTAATGGATCAAAGCCACCTGGATCAGCAGCGCGGGAAGATTCCCCGCGACCTCCTCACCTGGTCAAGAAGGGCGTGACCTCCTACGACGTCACGCAGGCAGCAACCAATAGCCTGCCAACGAGCCACATTCAAATGTATAGCCAGCTGTATATATTGAGCTACCCAGCCGCCATTACCACATGTTCCTCCGGATCATCATGCAATAAACCTGTGTTAAGCCAACCCTTCGGCTGTTGTATTGTCTTTGGTCTCTTACACTAAACTGCCAGAATTGCCAGCGCCTCCCTGTCAGTCTGTGCATAATTCTTTTTGGGTTTTGACAGGGAGGGAACGGGAATAAAATGCTACGGGGGGCTTCCCTCCTGTCATTCAACACGTGGCACAACACAGCCCAGACTCACACAGGGGATGCATCACACACCAGAACGACCCAACAGGTGGGGTCGAAATGTGTTAACACTGCATCAGAGACAGTAATTTTTTTAGTTCTTGGAACGCTTTCTCCTGGCAATGACCCCAGTGCCAAACAGTGTCCTTTTTAATTTAATTTAATTTAATTTTAATTTAATTGTCACATTTATATACCGCTCACTCGGCCAAAGCCAACTGAGGGCGGTTCACAACAAAAATTAAAAAACACATGTTAAAAACAGTTAAAACTACCCACCCCCTAAAAACAAGGGCTGCAGGATCCAAAGGCACCATGGGGAAGAGTTCTTCTACACAAACCACCCAATGGAGGTTACCCTTCCACCTGCACCCCACACTTGACCCGCCAGCCAGGTTTAAGTTCTTTTCTGAAAGGCAGCAATTCCGTCCGGAGACGTAGCTCTGTTGGCAGGAGGTTCCAGAGGGCCGGTGCAGACACGGAGAAGGCTCTCCTCCTTGTGTACCAGAGAGGCGAGCCCCTCTGGCTGATGGAACAATTAGAGAGCCTCTCCGGTCCGCTCTGGTTGAACGGACAGACGTCCTCAGGGCGATGCGGTCTCTTAGGTAACCCGGCCCACTACCATATAGGGCTTTAAAGGTCAAAACCAGCACCTTGAATTGCACCCGGAGACAAACTGGCAACCAGTGCAGCTCCCGGAGCAGTGGCAAAGCACGGGCATAACGCCCACACCCCATCACCACCCTGGCTGCCGCATTCTGGACCAGCTGTAGCCTCCGAATGGTCCTCAAGGGCAGCCCCATGTAGAGCGCATTGCAATAATCTAGTCTGGAGGTGACCAGAGCGTGAGTGACCATGAGCAAGGAGTCCCGGTCCAGGAGTGGGCGCAACTGGCGAATCACCCGAAGTTGGGCGAAAGCCCTCCTGGTCACAGCCGCCACCTGTTCTTCTAGCAGTAGCCGCGAATCCAGGAGGACCCCCCAAGTTGCGCACCGGGTCTGTCTGGGGCAAAATAGCCCCATCCAGAACCAAAGATGGTAGCTCCTGGGTTAACGCAGGACCCCTTATCCATAGCCACTCAGTCTTGCTGGGATTCAGTTGTAGCCCGTTAGCCCCCATCCAGACCCCAACAGCTTCCAGGCACCTGGAAAGGACTTTGATGGCATCACTGGGGTCCCCATGGGCTGAGATGTACAACTGAGTGTCATCCGCGTACTGATGGTACCGCACCCCATGGGAACGAATGATCTCACCCAGCGGCTTCATGTAGATGTTAAATAGGAGAGGAGAGAGCACCGAGCCCTGAGGCACCCCCCATTTGAGGGGCCTAGGACTGGACCTCTCACTCTCCAACCACACCGACTGGGTCTGACCCCTCAGAAATGAGGAAAACCAGGACCACACAGTGCCCTGGATTCCCAATCCTCGGAGCCGTTCCAGAAGGATACCGTGGTCAACGGTATCGAAAGCCGCTGAGAGGTCAAGAAGAGCAAGGACGGATGGGTGACCACCGTCCCGCTCCTGCCAGAGATCATCCATCAGTGCAACCAATGCCGTCTTGGTACCATATCCAGGCCTGAATCCTGACTGAAAGGGGTCCAGGTAATCCGCTTCATCCAGTACCCCCTGCAGCCGATGCGCCACTGCCTTCTCCAACACCTTCCCTAAAAAGGGGAGGTTGGAGACAGGCCTATAGTTGGTTAGGACAGCTGGGTCAAGGGAAGGTTTCTTCAGGAGGGGGCACACCAAGGCATGTTTTAAAGGTGCAGGAAACACCCCCTCCCGCAATGATGCATTGATCATAGCCCCAACCCAGCCACCTGTCACCGCCTTGGAGGCTTTCACCAACCAGGTGGGACAGGGGTCCAATGGGCAGGTAGTGGCGCGCACAGCTGCAAGGAGCCTGTCCACTTCATCAGGGGCAACTGGATCAAACTGGTCCCAGATGGTATGGCAAGACTGTGCTCCAGCTCCCTCCAGACTCTCTCCATCCACGCCAGGATTAAACCCCGAGCGAATCCGATCGATTTTCTCCACTAGATGGTCAGCAAAGTACTCAGCCGACCCCTGCCAACCAGGCACCGGGGTCCCCCTACCAAGGAGAGACCTGGTAACCCGGAACAAGGTGGCTGGGCGATTATCAGCAGAGGCAATAAGGGTGGTGAAGTATTGCCGCCTCACCACCTCCATCGCCACTAGATAGGCCCTAATAGCGGCTCTAGCTAGTGTCCAATCGGAGTCTCTCTGGGTCTTCACCCAGCGGCGCTCTAGGCGTCTCTTTGCCCGTTTGAGCTCCCGCAGTTCATCTGTGAACCACGGAGATGACCTAGCTCCATGAGCTCTGAGAGGCCATAGTGGTGCGATTTCATCCAAGGCCGCTGTTGTCATCCTGTTCCATAGGTCAACCAGTGCCTCGGGCGAATCGTGTTGCCGATCCAGAGGGAAATCCCCCAGTTCCCTCTGGAATCCATCAGGATCCATCAGTTTTTTAGGAGCCAGTGCAACGGTTCGGCAACTGAGGCTTTGCGATGAAGAAAAGTGTGATAGAAGTTTAGTAGACCCAACACTGATTGTAATTCAGCTTTACATGTTAGCCTGGGTGCAGTCTGCACGGCTGCCACTTTTGAGTCTGAGGGCATAATGCCTTGGAAGGTAATCCTGTAACCCAGGAACTCTACTTCACTTGCCAAAAATACACACTTGTCTTTTCAAAGACGCAGTCCTGCTTGCTCAAAACATGACAATACTTTGTCGAGCCTGGCCACTAGTTCAACAGTGTCCTTAGTGGTGATCAGGACATCATCGAAGTATGGCAGGACCCCTGGCAACCCCTTAAGAATATGTTCGACTAAAGATTGAAATATTCCGGGGGCTGCATTCACCCCAAATTGTGTTACGATAGTCTGTGCTACAGCAGCGGCAGGTGTCACAGTTAGTTGTTGGTAAGCCTGGGCAAGGTCAAGTTTTGCAAAACAGTTTCCTCCATGCAAGGAGGCAAGAAGGTGGCTTACCACTGGCACAGGATATGCGTTAGGGCGAATGGCTTTATTTATTGTGCATTTATAGTCCGCGCATATCCTGACCTCCCCGTTGCTTTTCAGTGTGGTGACAATCGGTGTCTCCCATTCGGCGGAGTCAACCGGCACCGGGATGCCCTGCCCAACCAGTTTGTCCAACTCTGCTTCTATTTTCTCCTTGAGGGCAAAGGGTACCCGGCATGGCTTCATTCGGATGGGCCGAATGGCAGAGTCCAGTTCAAAGTCAACAGGGGGCCCTTTGTACAATCCCAAACCCTTTTTGAATACCTCAAGATGTGCAGCACAAACGTCCCGGATTTGGACAGAATCTATTGCATGTATGCCAGATAGCTGGATTCCCAGGGGCTTGAACCATTGTACCCCTATCAGGTTATTAGTGCCCTGCTTGACCACAACTAAGGGCAAGGTGGTGCAAATAGATTTGAAACAGACCCAAAAGTTACCCACCCCTAGGACCGGAATCTGGCAGCCGTGCATATCCCGGAGGGAAGTCTTAAGGGACTTAAGCTTGGGGTGAGAGGCCGGGGAACCCTCAGAAACTCCCGCTGTGGAATTATTGAAAATGAAGTACCTGAATCCACTTCCATTCTGAAGGTGACGTCCTGTAGACTCAGATCGGCATAGAACCGATTGCTGATGTTGCCCACCTGGCTCTTGTCTGGCTTGGAGGACACCTTGGTGATGGACGACTCACGGCGATGACCACGCTTGGCTTCTGGCGTTGGAGGTCTCCGCTTTCACTGCCAGCATACCTTGGCTATGTGCCCCTTCTGTCCACAGTTGTGGCATTCCGCGTTACGGAATGGATACTTCTTGTGGTCATACTGGGCCCCACAGCTGTCGCATTTCCAGAGAGGTCTCTTCTTCTGGTCGCCGCGGTGCTTCAGCAAACCACTCAGCAAACCACTCAGACCTTGCTCTCGTCATCACTGAACCCAGATGACGATGTTGAGCCAGGAGATGCTGACAATGAGGAAGATGAGCAGCGGTGGCCCTGAACGGCTGATTCAGCGGCACTGACAGTTGTGTGGCGATGCCGGAACAACTTCACTCCGGACCGTGCGGCCTCAGATGCCAGTGGCTCGTCCAGCACAGACTTAAAGGTCAGCGTCTTTCGGGTCATGAGGCGACGTTCGGCATCTTTGTCCCTCATGCCGGCCAGCAGACGGTCACGGAGTACCTCTTCGATGTTGTCCCACTTGCAAGGGGCAGCAGCAAGGTGAAGCGCAGCGGTGTACTCAGCGATGGATTCTCCCGGGTGCTGCTCCTTCTGGTGAAATGCCACCCTGGCTGGGTAGATCGACACCTCGGGCTGCAGATGCTTCCTCAGTGCTGCCAGGATCTCAGCGAGTGGCACTTCATCCATGTCCTGATGAAGGACAAGGTGGATTGCCAGCTCCAGTGTCTCAGATCCGCATGGGCTAGGAAGCAGGAGCGCATCCGAGCCTCATCTGTGATCTTCTGGGACATCATGGCATGGTGGAACCGGTGCTTGTATATTGCCCATTTGTCTGGGTGGGCCAGATTGAAAGGACTGATGTTGCTTCCTTGTGGGGACGCCATCCCATCTTCGTTGCCAATTTGGTGTTCAGAAATTGGAGATGACAAGCATTGAAAGTGAAATACAGCTCTTTATTTGGAGGGTCTGAACACAACTTGGATGGGGCAAAACACGAATTTTTATACATACACAGAAAGATACATTTTCAACAGGGAACAATGCTGATTGGACAATTAACCTTTGTATACTTCTTAATCCCTTCATTTGCATGAAATGGATACATAGCGCACCTGTCAAACTTCAAACTTAGCGCTCTCCGAAATCTCACAAGACTACGCTATTTGACGAGGTTTTGTGGCTGTCAAACAGAGATGCTGTTTGACAGCATTTTGTGCTGGAACTCGGCAGTTTAAATCTTTGACTGTTTAATATCACAGTTATCATACATAACAGAAACCTTCGCACCTCTTGTGGGAAAAGGGCACGAACCAAGTCTCGCAATAGTTCGATGTTGAGGAGATTCAAAATGGAGGATCAGTATTTTTCAAAAACATTAACACAACATTACATACAGGAAAAAAAGATGCTTCTGAGAAAGCTCTAGTTTAAGTTATAATAATTTTATCTTCAAACATAACTTTTCCTAGACCCATTTGTTGCACAGGAATGAATATCTGCTCCTCATTGGCCTTGAACCCTGAGACTGATAAGTCACACACACTGGAAATGAACTTTAGTGAAAATGCCAAAGAAAGACTGCAGTTGAATATTAACGAGACACAAAAAATGACTACAGAAGACCTGCACAACTTTAATGTTGCCAGATAGGAAACATGGTGAAATAATTTGTATAATTGGTTCAATCCTAATGGTGATTTCTGCAGCCAAGAAGTCAGAAGAAGACTGAGACTTGGAAGGGTAGCACTGAAGGAATTAGAAAATATCAAATATAAGGATGTGGATGCAAGGATTGTCCCAAATGACACACCACACCTTCAATCCTGGTTAGCATGATTCAGCCTGATCCAGGTGGGAATAATTTGGTCCTCTAGTTGTACTCTGATTGTTTTTGAACTCCAACTGATTTTCATCAGTAAATAAGGAGAAAATACCAAGTCATTGGTGACATTTTTTTAATGAATGATACCTTCACATTCATTAAACTTCAGTTTCTAAAATTCATACATACATATGGCAATCCCATCAAAGTGTAAGTAACCCTCACATTGGTGACAGTTCTTCCAACTAAGTGGGGAAGAAATTTTGTTAAAGAAACTCAAAATAAGGGTCAGAAAAACTTGAAGCCATATTATTTCTTTTTTTATTAATTTTTATTAATTTTAAAGAAAAAACAAAATTACAAAAAACGTACATAAACATAAGAAACAAATTATATTCATTGAAATATTTAAATTCTGTTATAATAATATTGTAAAACAATATTACTCTAGAACCTTGTATTTATCGAATATTTTACAGTATATCACATATTTTATCTAGAATTCCAAAGATTTACAAGGTTCAACTTATTATATTAAAATAATAATAATAATAATAATAATAGTAACAATGATAATAATAATAATAACACCCAGTGATATATACATGCCATGAAGATCATTGTTTTATTTTAATGACTCCAAAAACTCATATGTTGAGGTACTGGTTTGTCTCCTTTACCACATGTTAAAACATGTTCCACAAAAGGTCTCCATATTTCCCAAAATTTATTTTCTTTCAAAATACCTTTCTTCACATTCAATTCACATGTCAATTTATCATTCAAGGCAATTTCCCACATTTCTTTATACCATTCGTCTATTTTCAATATTAAATCACTCTTCCATTTCCTAGCTATACATAGTCTTAAAGCTGTTAACATTATAGATAACAATTCTTTATTATTTGTACTCATACTTATATTATCCATTTCTGTCAATAGGGCGATACCTGAGTCCAGCTTAAAATCAACTCTAAAAATATCAGATACTTCTTTCTCGAATATTTTCCAAAAAGCATTTACCACTTTACAGCTCCACCACATATGCTCATATGTTCCAAGATCGCTTTTACATCTCCAACAATTCTTTGTTTTACTATTATCCATTCGAAATAATTTAACTGGAGTCAGGTACCACCTCCACAATATTTTATAATTATGCTCTTTTAGTCTAACTCATAACTCTTCTCCTCCATTTGCTTTTCCATTGGGATTCTGAAATTTTTATATTCAAATCTTCTTCCCATAATTTTCTCAAAACCTCTTGATAAAAGAATAAAAGATATAATGTTGAGGAATGATGTGTTTTTGTTGAAAGATTGGATAAAAATGTCTGACGATCCAGAACTGAGAGCTGAAATATTTGAACAAATGAAATTGAATTGGTTACAAGTAATTTCAATAAATAAATGGGAGAAGACTATAAAGATGGATCAAATTTACAGAGGGATAAAACGGAATTTGAAGAGATGATTTGTAAAGTAAGAAAAGGAGAAATGGGGTTAAAAGGGTTAGTAAGTAAAATATATAAGATTTTAAACAAGGATGAGAACTCACAAGAAGCCATATTATTTCAAGTTAGCAGAAAATGCCTACTCTGTGTTTGTTGCTGCAGCGGAAAAGGTTGATGAGGGTAAAGGTGGCAGGTTTCTTCATCCCAAACTGGGGTCCGGTGTCCCATAATGGCCCTTAATAGGATGACTACTTAAAACATCACACACACACAAATGGGAATGTATCACCAGAAGAGATGACAAAAAAGAACATAGGTTTATATAAAAACTGTTTATCGTAGTTGATATAAGGTTTATGAGTTAATGAGGCCTAACTCACAATAAATTATGTACTTTTTGAGTACAGATCATGAGCTCTGAAGAGAAGCCACAGCCCTGGTCATAAAATATACTAGGCTGCCAAGTGGCATAGAGAGACAGCAAACAAGTGGCACAGCCAGCCAGCCGAAACTTAGCTATTTTGATCCCATTCTACTCCAAAATAGCATTCTCTTATCTGCTGACAAATCCCGAACAAAGTAGCAGCATTTCTTTCTATAAAACCTATGTGACAGCATACAAAATGGCAGTCAATATTTAACTTAATAACTGTTCAAATGTCATAAAGATAAGAAAACTTGCTATAACCACTGAAGTCTTGGGTTCATTTTTACCAGATGGGTTTAGATTAGAGGCTTCCTTTAAAAAATACTAGCATTTTTTTGCCCAGGCCTGCCAGGCAGTTATTATGTGTAAGTGGGTGGTTGGGGTGGTTTTGCGGTGTGCGTGCAACCCCCCCAACCCCCCCCCACCAACACAGAGATAATAATTGCCCGGCAAGGCAGGGGTGTCGTGTGTGTGTGTGTGTGTGTGTGTGTGTGAGAGAGAGAGAGAGAGGGGGAGAAGAGAGGGAGATATAAAAGTAGTCCAGCAGGTGTGTGTATGTGTGTGTGTGAGAGAGAGAGGGGGGGAAGCTGCCAGTGAGGAGGCTGTGTCCAGGTGAGTAGGGAGGGAAGGGGGGGAGTTGGAAGGTTTTCCCCTCTTTCCCTGCTGTGTGTGTGGGGTGGTCTCCCCCCCCCCTTTAACTGGTTCTTCGAAACAGTTAATGGGGAAAAAAGAAAGGCAGCAGACAGTGATCAATTATGGGAGTTGCTCTCCCTGGCGGATGGCTGTCTGCCGCCTTTCTATTACACCCGCCACTGTTTCGTGTTAGTTTTTGAAACAGCGGTGTGGGTAATACAAAGGCGATAGGCAGCCATTTGCCAGGGAGAGTGCCTCCCCTGATGAAGCACTGCCTGCTGCTTCCCCCCTGCCCCCCCACACTTGCCGAAGCTGTGCGGGGGAGGAGGGGGGCTCTCCCTCCTCCCTCCCAAGCCTCTGTGAGGACACCTAGAAGGGCGTGCCGGGGAAAGGCCCAGCCGACAAAAGGTAAGTGGGGTGAGGGACAGGGACTGGGGGGAGGGCAAGTTGGCGGGGTGGGTGGGCAGCATGATTCCCGGGCCCATTCCCCCCCTCAGTTCCTCTCCCCCATCCTACTTACCTTTTGCTGGCTGGGCCTTTCCCCAGCGCGGCCTTCTGCGCTTGGGCGTCACCGGAGTGTCCTCTGTCCCTGCTGGTGTCAAGGCCTTCACCAGTGGGGTGGAGGGCACCATAAGCTGGTGTCCCACCCAGCAAATGATGTGGCTGCCCAGGCCGGAGTGTTGGTGGTTTTTTAAACTGCACATGCTGGCTGCCCCGCCTCCTTTGTGCTTGCGCCCTTCAGCCTCATTGGCTGAGGGGTGGTGCGGCGCAGAGGATGCTGGGCCTTGTAGGGGTTTTTTTGGCTGCATTTGTGGGGTGGTTGCCCCACTCGTGGCTGGCGGACCCTTGCGACGATGCTCCAAGGGTGGTCAGGTAAGTGTAGGTGGCTCGGTACGGGATAGTAGGGACGGGTGTGGGCATGCATGCCGGACACCAATGGCCCACACACCTTTTGATAGGTATAGATTAGAAAACAATCTAACTCTTTCATCTTGAATAAGCATTCTTTCGATTGGTACTTTTTTGCTGTTTTATTGATGCCTTTGTAAATAGTAATCTATCCCACTGACTCAGTGATGCTCTGCAAAAAAATTACTACCCCCACCATGGGCGTGGCTAACACTGTGGGTGTAGCTAACTCTATGGGCTACGCCCACTTGGCCTCCCTATGCCATGGTCTGGGATAGGGAGGTGGACATAGCCGACCAAGTGGGTGTGGCCTGGGGGAATTTCTGCTACCGGTGCCCAGGCACCTGTGGGCACTGGGAGCAGCTCAACCCACTTTATTGTAAATTATGCATCTCATCAGTACTTTAGACACTCCCTTTTTCTCTTGCTGGCACTGCTGAGAGACTCTGCAAAGGAAAGTTGACTTGCTAAGAAGAAATTCACAAGTCTGTAATAGACGAGAGAGAGGTTGAAAGACATCTGGAGGTAAGGGGGAAATAATGGTACATTACCTGCAAGTCAGATTTGACAAATTATGCTCCCAACCGCATCAAAGATGAGCAGTCTCTGTGTCTAGTACTAGCATATGCTTGGGAAGTGGTTGCATATTTAATTCAGGGAAAGATTTTCAAGCTCTAGATTTCTAGGCTGAAATGAAGTACTGTATCTGGGGGAAAGTTTTAGGGTGATAGTGTTTTCCACCCCCATTGGGAAAATAACTACACAGACACACAGACACACACAGACACAGACACACACACACACACACCAGGGATGGATAGTAAAGCCTATTGGGATAATAGCAATCTTGCATGCATTAAACATTGGTATTTGTGGGAGGGGGCTTTACAGCCTAAAATGATGATTTCCTATGCCACCAACTTTGTCCTGCCTCTGGCATATGAGATATGCTTCTGTCCTCTCTTCCTGTTTGCTTCCTTCTTTTCACTGTTTTTTTTTTGGGGGGGGGGAATGGATTGTGGTGGCTCAGTGGTTAAGAAGCAGCTCATCGGTTCGTCAATTTCACAACAAATCCTTTACTAATCAGTGTCGTCTTGCATGTGTTTATGTAAATAAGACTTGTAATGTTTTAACTGAGACTTTGACCCACATAAATGTGTATCAAAATACTGTACGGCCTCTATGACTTAACACTTGAATAGGTCCTGTAGAAACTGGGGACAATAATTTTATAAATGAATATTTGCAATAGGGACAAAGGCTGAAAACAGACATCCATTTGTAGTCTAAATTCTTCTTCTTCAAGTGCCAAATCTGATCCCGAATATTGGCTATTGTCATAGCAATCAGCCGTGAAGATTGCCTGGGAACAATATAATAATGCAGTAGTCTTCCATTTGCCTTCCACATTGCAGTGTGACACCCTTACCAGTGATCCAGTTCTGTGAGACACTTTCTGGTCCTGAGCCCTTTTAGTCCTTATGGAAGATCTCAATTTACAGCTCACAGGCCATATCCAGCCCACAGTGTCAAATAATCTGGTCCCCACCCTCGCTCCAGCTGCAGCTTCTGGAATCGGCCGTGGACTCATGTACGACACGTGTAAATGGCAGGAGAACAACCAGTCTGGCCCCCTCAACTGTTTGAGGGAGCATGACCCGGCCCCCAGTTGAAAAGGTTAAGAACCCTTGTTTTAGACAATAACCAGAAAGATTGTAAGGTAAAGGTAGGTAAAGGTCGCCCTTGCTTGAAAGCCAGTCATATCCGACTCTAGGGTTTAGTGCTTATCTCTGTTTACAGCCCAAGATCCAGTGCTGCCTGCATCTGCAGATATTTCCATGGACATGTGGCAGCCATGACTAGACACTGGAGTGCACGGAACACTGTTTGCCTTCCCACCAAAGTGGTACCTATTTATCTACTTGCAATTTCTTGCTTTTGAACTGCTAAGTTGGCAGGAGTTGGGACAGAGACAGGAGTTCACTCCGCATGCAGTACTCAGGCCTCGAACTGATGATTTGCCGAATTTCCAGATGTCAAGTTGAGCATCTTTTTTTTACATTTTAATGTTCATCTGGGCAACAGCGTATTCAAAGCACCCGTAATAAGAACATAAGAACATAAGAACATAAGAACATAAGAACATAAGAACATAAGAACATAAGAACATAAGAACAGCCTTGCTGGAACAGGCCACAGCCCATCCAGTCCAGCATTCTGTCTCACACAGTGGCTCACCATTTCCTTCAGGGTATTCCCAAGGAGATGCCTTCACCTGCTTAGGATTCCCTGGAAATGGCATTGAGAGATATCCTGCCTATCTCTCCAACCTGGAGGTTGTCCTTAGGTAGCCATAATTATAGCCATTGATAGCCTTGTCCTCCATGAACTTGTCTAATCCTTTCTTAAAGCTGTCAAGACTGACAGCTGTCACCACTTCTTCTGGCAGGGAGTTCCATAGACCAGTAATCCTCTGGGTGAAAAAGTACTTTCTCTTATTTGTTTGAGAACTAGTACCCAAAAGTTTCATGGAGTGTCCCCTAGTTCTAGTGTTGTGCGATAGGGAAAACAGTTTTTCCTTATCCACTTTGTCCACACCGTGCATGATTTTATAAACTTCAATCAGGTCACCTCTTAGACGCCGTTGTTCAAGAGTGAAAAGGCCCAACCGTTGAAGCCTCAGATGGTAAGGAAGGTGTTCCAGTCCCCTAATCATTCTGGTTGCCCTCCTCTGTACTTTCTCCAACTCCATAATATCCTTCTGGAGGTATGGCGACCAGAACTGTACACAGTATTCCAGATGGGGCCCTGGATCCACTCCAGCACTCACTCTCTCTCGCGCACACACACACACACACACACTCACTCTCACACCCACACACACACCAGCGACTCTCCCTGAAACCTCTCTCCCTCTCTCTCATGCACATACAGTCTCGCTCTCTCACCCTCCTCCCACTCTGGAGCAGCTCTCTGCCTGCCGGAGGGCTTGAAAAGGATGCCATTGCTGCCACCTGAGGACTCTTGTGACGTTGAGCCCTGGGCTCCGTAGGGATCATTGAGCACCATGGTAGGTGTGTGGCAATTCTCATAGTGTACATAGGTGAAAGAAATTAGATGGAATTGTACTTGTAACATTTTTTACTTCATTTCATAAAACTTATTATACCTTTTGGGGTACACGGAAAGAGCCTCCTCAAAGACTGTGGTAATTCTGAACCAAAATTGGGCATATCCTGGTAATGGCAACCATGTGTTTTCAGCTAATCTTTCTCACACTAGGTCAGGTGAAAGGAACTGCAGAATGAACTCACCCAAAGGTACCTTCATTTTGGCAGTTTCATAGCTGACCTAGACATGGAAGAAGATTATACCTTTGATGAAATACTACATTTTTATTTCCTCATGTTTGTTACTTCAGTCAACAAACATCTTCTTCTATACCTATAAAGCAAAGGTGTGCATGTGTATGTCCCGGCATCACTCCCACACCCCTGGACTGACCCCCCTGAGAATTGCCACACACCTACCATGGTGCTCAATGATCCCTACGGAGCCCAGGGCTCAACGTCACAAGAGTCCTCAGGTGGCAGCAATGGCATCCTTTTCAAGCCCTCCGGCAGGCAGAGAGCTGCTCCAGAGTGGGAGGAGGGTGAGAGAGTGAGACTGTATGTGCATGAGAGAGAGGGAGAGAGGTTTCAGGGAGAGTCGCTGGTGTGGGTGTGAGAGTGAGTGTGTGTGTGTCTGTGTGTGCGCGCGAGAGAGTGAGTGCTGGAGTGGATCCGGGGTCTGTCGCTGGTCTGTGTGTAAGGGGCTAAAGGAGGAAGAGGTGAGAGGCGGCGGCGGCGAATGAGTCTCCGTGTGGAGGCCTGCTGGTGGTGGCCGCAGCCTTGCTGGTAAGCCTGGGGAAGCAGGGCCTGCTGTTGTTGTGGCAATGGGGGCCTCCGGACTGGGAGCCAGAGGCACAGGGTGGAGACAGGGGAGCGGCGCTGCTGCCTCTGCAGCCTGCAGGCCATGGAGTGGGGCGGGGGGCGCCAGGACCGGGATTCTCCTCGCCCCAGTTTGGGTCCACCCCGGGCAAAGCCGGGTACCCCTGCTAGTATGACATAAAGAGAAAAAGTGCCAATCAAACAGTGCCAACATGCTATCATGTGTTTCAGCTTTGAGTTATGCCCCAAATTCCCACAATATATTATGAGTGATTCTGCCAACCTAGCAGTTCCAAAGTAAGAAATTGCAAGTAGATAAATAGGTATCACTTCTATGGGAAGGTAAATAGCATTCTGTGCACTCTGGTGTTTAGGCATGCCTGCCATGTGTCCATGGAAACGTCTGCAGATGCAGGCAGTGCTGGCTCTTAGGTTATAAATAGAGATGAGCACTGAACCCTGGAGTCAGATACAAGTGGCTTTTGAGCAAGGGTCACCTTTACCTTTACCTATTATGAGTGAACTGGTAATTTTGATGGTTATTAATTAATATTTTTTCATTAATATTTTAAAATTCTTTCCTATAACATAATCTAGTTTTGTGTACCTCTTTTATTGTTCTTATTTAAGTATGAATTGCATGAAGTAATAAACTGCCTTTCGGTATACTGTACCTTTTTTCATACTTAAAATGGTCATTAGGGCAGTGAACCAGTTGTTAAATTATTTTAATCCCACCACCAAATAAAAGTAATAAAAATTAGATGTACAAAACTTATGTCAATCAATCACTTTATTACGGTCAATGGCCAGCAAAGTAAAATAAAGTACAGTAGTTTAAAAAAATAAGTACAACACAAGATACAATTAGAATGTACTACCCGCAGCCTTATCTACTTGATGTAATGGATCAAAAAACTAGGGTCAGCATAACCCCGAGGACCGCCCGAGGACTCGCCTGCCTCTCCCAGGAGCCCACTCTATCGGCCCGGGGATGGGAGGCAGGTGCGCATGCCATCTCCACCTGCCTGCCGGAGGGCTTGAAAAGGATGCCATTGCTGCCGGTTGAGGACTCTTGTGACGTTGAGCCCTGGGCTCCGGCGGGATCATTGAGCCAGGCTCCATATCCATATTTATATTTCTTATTATACTGTGTATTGTATTTATTGTACTTATATTTTTGTATTTATTGTATATTGTGGATTACATCTTGTGGATTTTTTCTCTATGTTATCAGCTGCCCTGAGTGGTGCTTGCACCAGGGGGGCGGGGTATAAATAAAATTATAAAAACAAACAAACAAACAAACAACAACACCCTCGCCACAAACAGTCCAACAAGACCTCAGGTAACAAGACCTTTAAAAAAAAAGAATCTAAACACTATCCCATACATTGGGTGTGGATGGAAACAAATAGCTAAAAAATAAATATATTTTTTAAAATAGGAAATATTTTGTAGCACCAGATCTCATAGGGATTTGATTCCAAGGCATCTGAGCTTTCATTTCTAAGGTTGGCTTTGATTGTTAAAGCAGGACCCCAATAATGCCAAAGGTTTTAAACATGTAACTTAACGCCACCTCAGTCAATCTCCACAGTGCCAGCATGGCAGATGTATCATAGATGTCTGTGTGTCTATAAAAAGCAATACATTTAAGCCCTTGTATTACTCACCAATGTAGACCTCTTGTTAAGACTTGTAAATGAAAACAGCCCTTTGGACCTGAAGCCTCATTAGTTTCAGCAATAAATTCATTTAACAATATCTGACATCAAATTTGTTTCTAGACTGTAAAAAAATAAAATAAAACTATCATACTTGAAGCAAGTGCAATGTTTTAGCAAACTGTTTGAAATAAAACAAAGCCATGCCCTTCTTATTTTCTCAGAGCTGGTTGAAAGAAAACAACAAGAAAGTGACCACCCTAGTTTGTCACTTTTTGGGTGACAGACGATAGTCATACCCTACAATCACCTTGTTCGTTGCCAGAAAATGTTTAAGTTGGGCTGTAAATTATAGGCCATCCTTGCTTGAAAGCCAGTTGTGTCCGACTCTAGGGATCAGTGTTCATCTCTGTTTACAGTCAAAGATCCAGTGCTGTTTGCATTGGCAGACATTTCCAGGCATGACTAGATGTCAGAACACATGGAACGCTGTTGCCTTTCCTGCCAAAGTGGTACCTGTTTATTTACTTGCAGTTTCTCGCTTTCAACCTGCTAGGTTGGCAGGGGCTGAGACAGATACAGAAGCTCAGTCCATCACATAGCACTCAGGTGTCTAACTGCCGAACTGCTAACTTTCTGGTAAGTCAAGCTCAGTGTCACGACTAAACATTTATCAGGCTTTCATGTCTTGTAAAATTGGAGCAGAAAAGGCATCCCTCCTCTTGCAATGACCTTAAAAGGAATTTCCTTACTGCTGGTGCATCCTTTCAGCAGTTCCCATTTTTAAGACTAATTCATTGTTGTTGTTTTGGAAATGGATGTGACCAAGCCAATTTTACCAATAATGGAACCTTGACAACTGTGGTCTCCCCATGCCCCAATGGCATGGAACGGCCCGCGCAGAGGCCACTTCGGGGGAACGCTCCTTGAGCCGCGGGCTCTGCGGGCAGAGAAATTAAGGGGGGTGGATAAATTATAGGGTTTGATTCACCCAATTCCTTGACCTGAACAACGGCTCTGCTGAGAGAGCAAATCTCTAACCTCTGTTACGTATTAGGCAATTACTCACTCTGAGTTAAGCTTAATCTCTGGTGCAAATAGAAGCCATATTTACCCTAGCCTAAGCCTCAGACAATGGTCAGTGTTTGTCTTAGTTAATTAACTTCCCCAAGAGAGGTTCTCAATTAACCCGGGTAAATGGGTGATGTAATTTTCTGCCATATGACCATTCTACCATGCGCAGCCTTGGACATAATATATACTGATGATTTTCCCTCAATAAATCACTGGTCTTCGCTCCATCTTGCCTCGTGTCGTTCCTTTGACCAGTCTCCTCCGGGACCTCAAGGGCCGTTTTACGGCCCCAATTCCTACATCTGGTGACCCCGACGTGATCTACTCGAGAGTAAGCGACCCCCGAGCGGTCTACTCGTGAGTAAGCGATCAGCACAGCCAGGTTCTGCGCTTGAACCTTGTCCAATCATCCCGGAGGACAGAGCAGCAGCCCCAGTCGGAAAGCCATCCGATTGGGAAGACAGCTACGTGGTGAGGCATTACAGAGAGGCATCCTACAGCTTGCTCCCGACTTTCGCGGCGGCTTGCGCCAAAGGGAAAAACGCATTCCGCTCAGGGCAGCTGTGAGCCCCTGACAGCGCAGTGGCCACCGAGGGCCCGTGGCCGCAGTCCACACTCCGAGCTCTACCCAGAAGCGTCGTCGCCAGAACCTATTGCCTGCCAAAGACGCGTCGACTCGTCCCGAGGAGGAATCTTCCGAGGACCCAATCGCAGGTAATATGGGGACCTGTCCTCAGCGACAGCGTCCATCCGCTAGCCAAAGAACTCGTGAGGAAGAGTTCAAGATCCTGGCCAGGATATTTAATTTGCGTTTTCACACCGGGGAGCTAGCGAGACTTTTGGTGTACCTAGGGGAACACTGCCTGCTTTACCCAGAAGTAGGTACGTTAACCCTTGAGCTCTGGGATCAGATAGGAGACTGCATTCAGCAACCCCCGAAAGCTCCAGAGGGCATAATTCGCACATGGAGCAAATGTAGGAAGCTCTCAGCAGAGGTAGACCCAGTCCGGATAGAGACCCAGAAAACCCCAGCGCAGTCAGAACCATCAGCCCCAAGAAGTCTCTATTCGTCATTTCAGCTTAAGCAGGGCAGTGTAGGGAGCATCCCCTCAGTGACAGCTGCAGACGTCACTGAAGGAATTCATGGCATGAGAGGCCTTGGCGCTTCTCTGACAGTTAAAAGTTCCTTGCAAAGAAAGAACTCCATTCAGCGCAGGGGTGAGGAAGATCCATTCACGGGGAAATTGCCAGTGGCACAATTAGCTAGCGCCCAACTGCTGTGCTCAGCCAATCTGAAGGCAGACACACGTTCAGGCAGGGCTGCTCAGCGCCCACTGCTCACGGAAATCTGCACGGCCCCTGGCCACGCAGGGCTCCAGAGCAGACCCATTGCCACACTCAGGCGCAGAGCAGTGCCAAAACCCCAAGGCGCCTGCTTCCAGTGTGGTAAAATGAGACACCTTAGAAGAGAAAGCCAATCTAGACCAGGCAGATCTTCAAAAGATTGTCTTAATGCCAAATGGCCACCCTGGCATGCATTTGGCCCAGGCTAGAAAGGAGGCAGCCATCGCCCTGGCTATGCCAGAAGAACCATCCCAGCAACAGTACCCCGAGTTCCCCCAGGGCACAGGCAGAAGCTGCTGGTCTCACCTTGGGAGTAGCCCAGAGAAACTTGCCCCTAAGTAGAAGCACCCAGATGGTTGTAAAATAGCCAGCTGTGTATTAGCCATCTCCTCATGTGTAGTACAGAACGCTGCAGATCAGGGGAGGAATGTGCGAATGCGTAAATAAATGTGTGTATGCGTGGTGCACCACTGAATGTATGACTGCAAGAACTGTGTATGATTGCAAAAGCCTTGTCTCTATGACCACAGTATGACTGGAAAAGTGTTCCTTGTGTGTAACTGCGTGGTAATGTCACTGTGAAATATGTGTTAAACAATTTGCACTCTGCTCATGGGCAGGAACCATTTAAAGTTTGAGAAAGCATGATGAACAAAACCCCTTGCCTTGCCTGCTTAGCAGCTTAAGCAGGAGAGGAGGGGGGGAATCCTAATCTACAATAGGGCGGGGTGGTTCCCCCTTCCTCCCTTGAGACTTTTCTTTGTCAAAGGATTAAGCCACTCTTGGAAACCGGTTTTGCAACTCTTACAGATTTTTCTTTTCAGAAGCGCGATCTGAAAACAAAAATCACTTCTATGAGTTTTCCTCACTGTATCATAAGCTATGGGGCCCCTTCCTACGTCTGTGTTCCTCAAACCCCCATCTCTGTGTTTAAGGTTTTTTGAATGTCTCTTAGCGTCTGGAAGTCGTATCTCACTAGGAGTGAGAGAATTGCATTGTCTTCATGTGCGTATTGTGTTATCATCTTGTAACCTCGGTTCTCAACCTTTTAAAGTCAGGGGCCAAAGTTCCGGGGCCTCAGGCAGCTTTGGGGGTCCGGACAGTCATCCTGCCCTTCCTGCGCCACACAGCCCTTCTTGGCTTGGTGGGGGTAGTGGCAGGGCAACGTGGGCTCCGGCCCACTCGCCCACATCTGGCCGCAGGTTGAGAATCGTTCTAACTCTCCTTCATTCTCTTAGGAAAGATACTGTTCTGATATTTTGACTTTAATCTGTGCAAAGTAACTCACTCATTGTACCCCTTTCACAGGAAAAAGCACGCAAACATTCTTGCGCTCTGTATACTCAGAAAATACTTACCTTTTTTATAGGAACAAAATTCCTCTCCAGGCCTTAACCAATTTCCTTCTTTCTACAGCCTTAAATTGCTTCCCTTCACAGGCTCCAGAGTTACCTGACCTAATCTGATTTCGTTATGATAAGAGTTGTTGCATTCCCATTGTGCTAACTTCTGACTTGCCTTTCCTTCTTCCCTCCTTTCGCCAGTGGAACTCCCTGCTGGAAATGTTTAACTTGTGTGTCTTTTCATTTTTTTGTGTATTATTTCCTTACAGCTGGCACGTCATAGTTGGCTTGTCTTTCATAAGTCTCAGGTCATTTTAAATATGGCACCTGGCCCGCAGCACCCTCTCTAGTGTGCAGACACATTTTGCAAACTCCAGAGCACAGAGGAAGGATTAGTCCCTAAGTTCCTGAGCATGTGCAGAGTGCCACCCATTAGCCAGGACTGCCTAGGACCATTTTAAGAGTGCAGTCAGGTCACACCCTTCAATCAGATACAGGCATTTTTAGGCCACCCCTTCCCTTTTTGCTGCTAGTCTAAGCGCAGGCAAAAGGCTAAGCCACCATCTGGCACTCTTCTAACCGTGTGCACGCACGCCATGGGTGGCCCTTCTTGAGAAATTTACCCAAGGGAAGCCTGGCGCTTCATGCGCCAAGGTTTGCCATAAGACCCCAGACTCGTCTCTCTTCAAACGCAGACAGTCACCTTGTGTGAATTTATGTCACTGGTTCCTCTTCAGGGGGCTAGGACAGTTTTCACTTATGGGGGTCGCACATATTAGGTTCTTACTTGGCAAGAGGACCAAGCTTGGCGCACGCTCCTGACTCTTCCGCAAGCGGGCAGAGTTGGCAGCCGTGAACCTCGCTTTGCGCACCTTTGCCAAAGAACGCTTAAACAGAATTGCTGACAGCCAGTTTCCTAGGAATTTGCTTCACAGTCTACCGGGAGCACACATCACTCCCGTGATAGACAAAATTTGCTAAGTTTGTTCCTCACAACTCCAATTCAGAGTCATGCATTCCCAATTCAGAATGCCAAAGCGCTCGCAAGGCAGTTCAACCTGCCACTTTCCCAAGCCCAAGGCATAGTCCGTTCCTGTCTGCATCGTGCAGGGACACCGGGGGGGCCCTCGTGGGGGGTCAACCCACGAGGGACAGAGGCCATCCAGGTGTGACAAAGGGACGTCACACATCCCCACATTTTGGCAAATGGCAGTACATGCACGTTTGCATTAATGCAAACAAACAGAAAGGGGGGGAACAACGTCCCATAGTTGCACAGCAATTGCTATCCTATAAGTGCAAAAACTAACTAACTCTTTCAGAATTTTTATCTCCCAAACAAGTCTCTTCCCCATGCAGGAGCCAGAGGCCAGAGTCAGACCCGGATGATTGCAAAGAGCGGCACCAGTCACTGTCCTGGATGTCATCAGCTGTCCGTCTTCCTTTACTCAGTGCTACTTCTGAGGACCATGCTTTTCCCCAAAACAAGACTTTTCCAAGCTCAAGTTACACATGAAACCCCACCAAGAAGAGAAGCCTCATCCTTCGAAAAGCTGCTGAATGTCTTTTATTGCTATTGTTATCTGTAGTTGCTATTATTTATACATGCCTTGTACAATGCTCCAGTTGGGATTTGCAAGGGACACTTGAATTTCTGTATATTGTTAATAACGGCCAGCTTCCACCAAAGGAAGCCAGACCGGCCCATGTTTTGCGCCAGTCCATTGCTTGGAAAGTTTGAGCACCCGGTAGCCGATAATCCCCAGCCTATTTTCACACCTCCCCATAGGTGTTAGAAAAGACATTTGCACAATGCCAGAAGCTGCAGAGATAGCTTAGAATCAACCCAGGTCACAGTATCAATGACACATCTCATTATCTTGCCTTGCTACAGAAAGCAGTCTGAATTCAGACCCACAGCTCTGAAAAACCAGGCTGTAGTTAGTATATTCAGCGTGTCAGGCTTAGCCATAGGCAACGCTCGGAGAATTGGTCAATTGGCTTGCGGATTAGCAAAAGCCATCAACCACACCTCCTCAGCAATAGCGCTGCTCAACCAGGAGCAGGCAGAGCTTCGCCATGCCATACTGGATAATCAAGCAGCTATTGATTATCCCCTATTGTTACATCATATGGGCTGCAAGTCTGTCCACAGCATGTGTTGCTTAAATCTCACAGACAATACCCACAAGATACAGAGCCAGCTCACGGACCTCCACACCCTAGTTAGGGACATCAAGGAGGATTCTTCATGGGGGTGGTAGGACTCCTTGTGGTCGTGGTTCCCATGGGGACGGCTTCAGACGACACTCAAAGTGATTGTGGGGGTGGTAATACTAGGCACAACAGTGTGTTGTTTCGTGCAATGTATTCCCTCACTGCTATCAAGATGTCCCCCATGGAGGGAACCCCGAAGCATCACTCCCGCTCATCAGCTGGCACCCCTCTTGCGCAGAGTCGTCAGTCAGGTCCTTAAATAAAAAAGAAAGGGGAAATGTGGTCTCCCCATGCCCCAATGGCATGGAACGGCCCACGCAGAGGCCACTTCGGGGGAACGCTCCTTGAGCCGTGGGCTCTGCGGGCAGAGAAATTAAGAGGAGTGGATAAATTATAGGGTTTGATTCACCCAATTCCTTGACCTGAACAACGGCTCTGCTGAGAGAGCAAATCTCTAACCTCTGTTACGTATTAGGCAATTACTCACTCTGAGTTAAGCTTAATCTCTGGTGCAAATAGAAGCCATATTTACCCTAGCCTAAGCCTCAGACAATGGTCAGTGTTTGTCTTAGTTAATTAACTTCCCCAAGAGAGGTTCTCAATTAACCCGGGTAAATGGGTGATGTAATTTTCTGCCATATGACCATTCTACCATGCGCAGCCTTGGACATAATATATACTGATGATTTTCCCTCAATAAATCACTGGTCTTCGCTCCATCTTGCCTCGTGTCGTTTCTTTGACCAGTCTCCTCCGGGACCTCAAGGGCCGCTTTACGGCCCCAATTCCTACAGACAACCACATCTGTTAGAATGTAAGCATTGCAATTCATGAGTCCTGTTAATGTAAAAGGTTAGCAGAGTGGTATGCAGTGGCCAGCAAGAGGTTGACACCTGGCAAGGTGGCCCTTTGTGAGAAAAACAGGCAGACAGATCTTGGTGCAGAAGAAAACTCAAAGTAGGTTTACTCAGGAAGTAGAAATGTGCAAAGTATATACAGTGCAACAACTGTAACACAAAACAGATATATTCTCTTGGGCTGCTCAGTTGACCTTACTGCGACAATTCAGTTGTGCTATATACAAGTCCATACAGTTCAGTAGCAGTCTAGCCCAGCAGGGTAAATGCAAGCTGTAATTTACAGACAAAGAGTTCTACAGCTCCTGTCCTCCTGGTGGAGACTCACCCCAAGTAGTCCTTCTTTGTCCAGCAAGCACAGATGGCATATCAGGCAAAAGCCATCATCAGGATCAGGGCAAAGATTCAGTCCTTGTAGCAGGTTCTGGAAGACGCAGGAATCTTCATCCAGACTGTCAGCAGAGGAAGTTGAGCATTGTAGCTGGAAATCTGCAATCTTGCTCTGACCTAAATACACTGGCCCATGGAGCACACCAGGGAAAACTCCCAGCACCTGTGTGACCCTACAGTAGGGTCTTAAAGGCATCACATACACAATATGCCTTGCAACCAATTAGGGTGTGAGGCAAATACTTACATCCCCTAACAAATCCTGGGTTGTCATTTTATGAATTGGGAATGGTCTGCTGTTTGTTTTCCTAGTACAGTGGTACCTAGCATAATGCATTCCATGGGATTGCTCTTTAAGCGAGTTTGCTCTTTAAGCAAAACACCATTGTAAGTGACCGAATGTGACTTCTGGTGGGGGGATTGTGAACCCTGATTTAGTTGCTAAGCGAGTATTTGGTTGGTTTTAGTTGTTAAGCAAGGCTTAAGAGAAAATCCTGCTCTTTAAGCTAGTTAGTCTCTAAGCGAGGTGCTCTTTATGTGAGGTTTTACTGTACAATACATGGGTGTAATGCAGTGTTGTAGGCATATTCTATTTTCCCTTTTCTGGATTTGACACTTGATGAAGTGCAACCCATTTTGGCCTTTCCACGTTCATCTTTTCGGTACAAAATGAAAGATATGGTTGGTTTTTGCAACCGTGTAAAAGCCAAAATGTAAATAATTCTGTTTTTATAGCCTATCTACACTACACCGTCCCTTTCTTTGTAAGAACTCTGTGTTATCCTCAGAAGATAGATGTGCCACAGAGGCACTTCATGATATGGATAGGGTGACTTTACATCAGTTTGCTCAAACTACTTGTGGATATACAGATTAATATAATGAGAAAAATATTATGATAAGCATTTCCATGGAGATAACCATGTCATATTATTATGGGAAAGAATTAAGAGTTTTAAAGCACCTTAATAATCATAATTGTGTGCCAACAAGTTGATTCTGACTAATGGCAATCCTTTGTCAAGCCTATACAGATTGTCTCTTCTCACAAGAGGAACAGGAGGGATTCAAACTCCCAGCATCTAGCTCTGTAGCCAAATACCTAAACCAGTGAGCCATCTAGCCAGCTGTGGAGCAACTTAAAAATGCCATTTATTATGACTTAGTAATATATTACTATATCTTATTTTATATTTATTTACTACATTTTATACCACCCATCTGGGATATTTCCCACTCTGGGCAATGTACAGACAAATAAACAGCAACAAAAAACAAACAAACAATAAAATAAAATAAATGCAAAAATAAATATCTAATGGCATTTGAGGGCAAGCAAGCTCAAAACTGACCAACTAACTTGTCACAGGTATGCTATTCCTAAAGGCTTCATTGTAGAGGAAAGTTTTAAGCTGTTTTTTTTAATGTCCAGGGATGGGGCAGGGCGCAGCTCAACTGGTAGTGAATTCCCCATTGACAGTGCAGATTGTGATGAGCAAGTGATGCGGGGAGTTGTTCTGAGGGAGAGACACTCCAACAGATAATAAACACTGTATTTTGTAGCTAAATCAGTTACAACTCACAAAATTCTTCATGGGAAGTTATGACAGTTTGTGGCATACACATGAACTAAGAGTTAGACTAGTGCTATCATTTTAAGAAAATCAAAACATATCTTTGTTCTATTGTAGGTATATGCAAACAAATTTATTGTTTTTTGCTTGGCTGGGAATAGTTGCCATGATGGGATTTCTCCAGCACCATGTGTCAAAGACCACCAAGTAAGTTGATTTTGTAAAAAGGCTATACTATGTGAAAAAAGTCAATCTATTTTTTCTCTCACAATTGGATATTTTAAGCTGCTGAATTGCAAGGTGAGGAAACTGCTAGCCTAGTGGTGGTGAACCTATGGCACATGTGCCAGATGTGCCCTTTCTATTGACATGTGTGCCATCACCCCTGCACAGAGTTTTCCCCACCCCTCTGCCCAGCAGCCCAATGTGAGCGCTTCCTCCGTACCTCCAGCACAAAGTTCACCCCACCCTTCTGTTTGGGACCTCAGTCTTTAAAACATCTGCCATCACTTTGCTAGGCTAAGAGAGCACCTCGATAAGTATTTTCCCTGCTGTTTGTACTGTGTTTCTCACTGTTTCTTTCAATATTTATTCCATCAAGTGCATATAAAGGTAAAGGTCGCCCTTGCTTGAAGGCAGTCATACCCAACCTTAGGGTCCGGTGCTCATCTCTGTTTATAGCCAAAGAGCTGTGAGTTTGGAATACTCTGGCACACATAGAAATTTTTTGTGGAAGTAAACAAGGACATCCAAAAATGAAATTTGAGATATGTCCATGTGACATATACATTTGAAGGTATCACTAATGGTGTTAATCCATTTTAAAACCATTCATTCGTTCAGTCGCACAGTCGATTCCGACCCTTTGCGACCCCATGGAACATTTTCCTCCAGGCACCTCTGTTCTCCACCATCCTCCTCAGCCCGCCCAGCTCTGTGCCTATTGCGTCCACAATACCATCTATCCATCTCATCTTTAGACAGCCCCTTCTTCTCTTGCCCTCCACCTTTCCCAGCATCAAGGCCTTCTCAAGTGAGTCCTCCCTTCTCATTTGATGTCCAAAGTACTTTAGCTTCATCTTCACTATTTGTCCCTCCAATGAACAGTCAGGGTTGATTTCTTCTAATATTGACCTATTTGTTCTCTTTGCTGTCCAGGGGACTCTCAGGACTCTCCTCCAACACCACATTTCAAAGGCATCTATTCTTCTGCGCTCTGCTTTCCTAATTGTCCAGTTCTCACACCCATACATTACCACCAGGAATACCATTGCTTTGACTATGCGAATTTTTGTTTTCAAGGTGATGTCTCTGCTTTTCACTATATTCCCCAGGTTTCTCATAGCTTGTCTCCCCATAATCAGTCATCTTTTTATTTCTTAGCTACAGTTGCCATCTGCAGTGATTTTAGATCCTAGGAAAGTAAAATCTGTCACTGCTTCTACTTCTTCCCCATCTATTTTCCAGGGACTGATCGGACCTGTTGCTATTATCTTGGTTTTCTTAATATTAAGTCTTAAGCCAGCTTTTGCACTCTCCTCCTTCAATCCAATCAAGAGGTTCTTTAGGCCTTCCTCGGTGTTGTGTTCTAATGGTTTTACCTTCCACAATGTATCTGAACCAATGTAACCTTGCCTATAGCAACAATGTAACCTTCAGCTGCATCATATGAACCCTGTAAGAGGACGCGAGCTAATGACCACCAGCTGGCAGCAGCGAGCGTCCAAGCTCCTTGGTCCAAACTCATCAAAGGCAACTGCGCGGGAAGTTTTCCCGCCACCACCTACACCTGGACAAGAAGGGCGGACCCGCAATGACGTCACGCAGACAGTAGCCAATGGGCTACCATGGAACCACGTTCAAATGTATTACCACGGTATATAAAGAGCTATCGATCCGCCATTACCTCATGTTCCCTCTGTCCACGATGCAATAAACCTGAGTTAACCCAGCCCGAGGCTGTGTCCTGTGTCTTGGTTTGCATACACCAAATTGGCGACGAAGGTGGGATTATGGATCCCCACGGAACAGCCAGGGCACAGAGCGGGTTCAACATCACCAAACCGCAAGACTGGGAGCTGCTCGAGATGGACTTCCAGGCGGCACTGGTGGAACTCAAAGTCAAAGGAGACGACGAGGAGAGGAAGAGGGCCATCCTCACCAGAATGCTCGGGATGGAAACCAAGCGGACGCTGGTGAGCATCATCGCTCCGAAGAAGGTGAGCGAATTTAAGGCGGACGACATCATGAAGCTGCTGCGAGAGCGCTTCAGTCCCTCGAGGGCAATGTTTCCCGCTCGGAGCGCGTTTTGGAGGCGAGTCCAAGCGCCGGACAAGTCGGTTGAGACATTCGTGGCCGCCATGAGGATAGCCGCCGCCCCCTGCAAATGGGACAACATCCTAGAGATGGCCCTCAGGGACGGCGTGCTGTGTGGCCTGAAAGACAAGGAGGTGCAGCGCAGCTTGATGAACAAGGAGCCGCCACCCACGCTGGCAGAGGTCGTAGAGGCCGCGGAAGCCGCAGAGTCCACGAATGCTGGGGTGGACGAAATGCACCAGTGGCGTGAGTGGCGTCCTAGAGCCGGCAAAGCGGCAAATTCGGTGCACGGGAAGTCCGGACAGGCGGTGCACGCAACTCGACGGGCATCAAAGTCGTCTACGGAAGGCAGCGACGGCGAGGAGGTCCAGAAGGTCCGAAAGGGTGGTCGACGCTGCGATGGTTGCGGAGCGGCCCATGAGCGCGCGAGATGCCCATTCAGGAAGGCCGAGTGTTACACCTGCGGCCGTCGGGGGCACATCGCCAAGGCATGCAGAAAACGGAAGGAGGGCCGGAGGCAGTCACAAGACCGTTCGGCCAGACCGGACCGTCCAGCGAGGCCCAAAGATGGCGCCCAGACCACGAGGAAGCAGGATGGCGTGGGCCGCGTCTCGGACGACAGCGAGGACGACGCCCCAGTGTTCAGCGTGTCCGCGGGACAGTCCCATTACTTCGTTGAGGTACTAGTACAAGGGGCCCCTATTAGGATGGAAATTGACTCGGGGTCCTCCTATTCTATAATTCCCCAGAAAGAGTTCTTGAGAATCGACCCCCACGTGCGGCCCAAACTTAAAACGTTGAGGTCCACGCTACGAGACGTACAGGGAAACAGCATTCCGGTGTTGGGGGTCGGGAAATTTCGGGTCAACTTTAAGAGACATTCTGCGGAACTGCCCCTAGTTGTCCTTAAGGGGGGAAGTTGTAGCCTCCTAGGGACCCAGTGGTTTCAGCCTTTAGGTTTGTTCATAGGGGGAGTGCATACAGTGGGGGTGGACCCAATACAAGCGGTTTGCGATGCGCATCCCGCCGTTTTTAAGAAAGGACTCGGAAAGTTCAAGGGACCCCCTGTAGCCTTCGACCTAGACCCGGAGGTCCGCCCGATAAGACTCAAACCGCGCAGGGTGCCGTTCGCACTCAAGGACAAGATAGAGGCGGAACTGGACAAACTGGTGGGCCAGGGGATTCTTATTCCTGTTGATTCCGCGGAGTGGGAAACTCCAATTGTAACGGCTCTAAAGGCTAACGGGGAGGTGCGCATTTGCGCTGATTATAAGTGTACAATTAACAAGGCGATCCGCCCTAATGCATACCCGGTGCCGGTGATCAGCCACCTTTTGGCCAGGCTGAATGGGGGGAAGTGTTTCGCTAAACTCGATTTGGCACAAGCCTATCAGCAACTCCCAGTGACCCCCGCCACAGCCGCGGCACAAACGATAGTTACACATAAGGGGGCGTTCCAGGTGTCGCGTTTACAGTTCGGCGTGAACTCGGCACCCGGCCTTTTTCAGTCGCTTGTGGAACGCCTCCTGAAGGGACTGGAGGGGGTGTTGCCTTATTTTGATGACGTGTTGATAACAGGGGGGAGTGAGGCTGAACTGGCAAAGAGATTGGACAAAGTACTAACCGTGTTCGAGAAAGCGGGGCTGAGACTAAGGAAGGACAAATGTGTTTTTTTTGAAACTGAGGTCGAGTTTTTAGGGTTCCGGATCACACCCGAGGGGATTAAGCCGTCTAAATCCAAAGTAGCAGCCATAAAGAAGGCCCCTCGCCCCACATCCAAAACCGAGCTACAGTCTTTCCTGGGGCTCCTCAACTTTTACCACACATTCCTCCCGCGGAAGGCGTCCGTGGCCGAACCGCTCCATCGGTTACTTAAAAAAGAGGAGACATGGATGTGGGGTGACGAGCACGAGAGGGCGTTCAAAGAACTAAAGCAACTCCTAACATCTGAGGCAATCCTGACACATTTCGACCCCAAACGGCCGGTGATCTTAGTCTGTGATGCATCCCCGGTGGGAGTGGGGGCGGTACTTTGCCACGTGTTGGATGACGGAAGGGAGGCCCCGGTAGCGTTTTATTCAAGGTCCCTGTCCCAAGCGGAGCGCAATTACGCACAAACCGACAGGGAGGCATTAGCAATAGTAGCGGGAACAAAAAAATTTCACGATTTTTTGTATGGCCGCCCGTTCAAAATCGTGACTGACCACAAGCCACTGTTAGGGATTTTCACGGGAAGCAAGCCCACGCCGCAGATCCTGTCCCCGAGAATGCTGCGATGGGCCATTTTTCTCAACGCATACCAACATGAGTTGGAGTACCGGCCCGGAAAGGAGATCAGCCATGCCGATGCACTCTCGAGATCTCCTTTGCCCTTGTCGGACGACCAAAAGGCGAGAGTAGAAAGAGACCGCCAGGTGTTGCTAATTGAGGTCTTAGACGCACCCCCAATAGTACCAGCCGACATTGCTAGGGCGACAGGCAAGGACAGAACGCTAGGGAAAGTTAGTTCATGGGTACAGAAGGGGTGGCCGGCATCGTCCCCAAGCACAGAATTCGACCCATTTTTTCGGAAAAAGCTAGAGTTGTCCCTAGAGAGGGGGTGCCTGTTGTGGGGTCAGCGGGTGGTGGTCCCTACGTCCCTGCGGCCGAGGGTGCTCGAACTGCTGCACGTCAGCCACCCGGGCATAGTTCGTTCAAAGGCGCTGGCCCGGAGTTACTTCTGGTGGCCACAGCTGGACGCGGACATTGAGCACATGGTCGGCACTTGTGAGGCATGCCAGGGATCCCGACCAGAGGCGGCCCGTCTTCCGCATAGGGAATGGGACACAGCAAGGGGGCCATGGTCCAGAGTGCACGTAGATTTCGCTGGCCCTTTCCGAGGAACCATGTTTCTCCTGGTGGTGGATGCATTCTCCAAGTGGCTGGAGGTTATCCCAGTAAAGAGCACGTCCTCCGCCACGACAATTAGCCAGCTAAGGAGAGTCTTTTCCACGTTCGGTTTACCCGATACTTTAGTCAGCGATAACGCTAGTTGTTTCACCTCCGCTGAGTTCGGGGCATTCATGGAGGCAAACGCCATTCGGCATGTCACATCCGCGCCGTTTCACCCGGCCACAAATGGCCAAGTGGAACGGCTGGTGCGTACAACAAAGGATGCGCTGCGGCGCATGGGCCCGGGGGACCTGAATCACCAAGTATGCCAATTCCTCTTAGCGTATAGGGTGACCCCCTTAGCGTCAGGCTACTCGCCGGCAGAGCTCTTGATGCGGCGAAAACTGACCACGATCCTGTCCAGGCTAGACCCGACGAGAGTCGAGGATAAAGGGAAAAACATAGGGTTGGCAGTCTCGAAAGGCTTCGCCGCCGGCGACCCTGTTCACTGCAGGAACTATTCCAGCGCAGGGCCAGCCTGGGTACCAGGGACGGTTGTAGAACAGACGGGGCCAGTGTCGTACCGAGTCGAAACTAACACCGGCCTCCTCTGGAGGAGGCACGCAGACCAACTGAGGCACCGAGTGAGTAGGCCAGTCAGTGGGGCTCAGCAACAGGATTCAGCGTTAGGGTTCTCCCCCACCCGCTTAACCCAAGGGGGAGACAGCAGCGGACAACAGTCCCAAGCAAGGGGGGAAGGCAGAAGCAGCGGCCCCGACCCAGACCCTTTTGATACACCAGTTCTATCAGGGGCCGGGGAAGGGGGAGAGGAGCTCGCGACCGCTGCCCCCGAATGTAATTTTGATTTTGATTTTGCGAGCCGGGGGGGTTTTCAGGAGTGTTCCCCCACCCATCCAAGCGAGAAGAGGGGTTTTTCGTTAGCCCTCAGTGCCCCCGGTTCCTCCCTAAGAAAGAGCACACCTTCCAACAACGCCGCGGAGCCGCGGCAAGTCACTAACGAGTCTCCCTCTCCAATTACAGGACAGGAAACCAGGGGACAAAGAGAAGGTAGCAAACCCGGGGAAAGGCAGCCCGCATCGAGACCCCAGCGTGTTCGAAATAAGCCATCTTGGCTGAGAGACTTTGTCTCCTAGGGGGGGGAGTGTGTCTAAGTGTGGGCTCGAGACTTTGTCTCGTCCTAGGGGGGAGGGGTGTTGTGTTCTAATGGTTTTACCTTCCACAATGTATCTGAACCAATGTAACCTTGCCTATAGCAACAATGTAACCTTCAGCTGCATCATATGAACCCTGTAAGAGGACGCGAGCTAATGACCACCAGCTGGCAGCAGCGAGCGTCCAAGCTCCTTGGTCCAAACTCATCAAAGGCAACAGCGCGGGAAGTTTTCCCGCCACCACCTACACCTGGACAAGAAGGGCGGACCCGCAATGACGTCACGCAGACAGTAGCCAATGGGCTACCATGGAACCACGTTCAAATGTATTACCACGGTATATAAAGAGCTATCGATCCGCCATTACCTCATGTTCCCTCTGTCCACGATGCAATAAACCTGAGTTAACCCAGCCCGAGGCTGTGTCCTGTGTCTTGGTTTGCATACACCAAACTCACTTTCTGCCATTAGGGTGGTATCATCTGCGTATCTCAAATTGTTGATGTTTCTCCCAGCAATTTTGATCCCATTTGTGATTCCTCCATCCCTGCATTGCACATAATGTTCTCTGTGTATAGATTGAATAAGCAGGGTGTTAAAATGCAGCCTTGTCTTACTCCTTTTCCTATTCCAAACCACTCTGTCATTCCGTGTTCTGTCCTAACTGTTACTTCTTGATTCATGTACAGATTTCTCAGGAGGCATATGAGGTGCTCTGGTATTCCCATCTCTTTAATTACTTGCCACATTTTGTTGTGGTCCACACAGTCAAAAGCCTTGGTGTAGTCAATAAAACAAAAGTAGACTTGTTTCTGGTATTCCTTTGTTTTCTCATGATCCAACGTATATTGGCAATGTGGTCTTTAGTTCCTCTGCCTCTTCTGAAACCGGCCTGCACCTCTAGTAGATCTCTCTCCACATGTTGTTGAAGTCTGTCCTGTATTATCTTGAGCATAACCTTGCTGGCATGTGGGATGAGCGCATTTGTTCGATAATTTGAGCATTCTTTGGCATTGCCTTTTTTTGGGATTGGAACGTACACTGATCTTTTCCAATCCTGTGGCCACTGTTTTGTTTTCCAAATTTGCTGGCATATTGAATGCAGTAGTTTGATTCCATCATTTTTTAGAGCTTTAAAAAAATTCAACTGGGATACCATCATTTCCACTAGCTTTATTGTTTGCAGTGCTTTTTAGGGCCTTTCTGACTTCACTCTCCAGAATGTCTGGTTCAAGTTCAAATTTCTCATTATTATTATTATCAGGAGTGTTGAGGTCCTTTTTGTAGAGTTCTTCTGTGTCCAGCTGGGTTCAGTATTTGGCACCAGCCTAGGGATGAGGGTAAGGGCGGTGGCGTTGCCATCATAGCCAGGGAGTCACTGGGAGTCGCCAGGGCTACCGCTCCACAAATTCTGGGTTGTGAGGCCCTGCTTCTGCGTCTGGGCTCTAAGGGTCAGTTGGGAATCTTACTCCTGTACCTGCCCCCTTGCAGGGTAAGGGACTCACTGCCTGAGCTCCTCGAGGCCATCTCAGCGTTGGCATTGGAGTTCCCTAGACTGATG
Organism: Bradypodion pumilum; assembly: GCA_035047305.1. Classification (NCBI taxonomy): domain Eukaryota; kingdom Metazoa; phylum Chordata; class Lepidosauria; order Squamata; family Chamaeleonidae; genus Bradypodion; species Bradypodion pumilum. The sequence goes on along the minus strand of JAWDJD010000003.1, from coordinate 324,234,132 downwards.
GTTCTGGGGGACTTCAATTTGCCTTCGCTGGGGATTGGCTCCGAGGTGGCTCAGGAGTTCATGGCTTCCATGACAGCTATGGACCTGATTCAGGTAATTCAAGGCCCAACCAGGGGCAGTGGCCACACACCAGATTTAATCTTTTTGTCGGAGCGGTGGCAGAGTGATCTGAGACTACGGAAATTAGATATAACACCTGTGCCATGGTCAGATCACTATTTGGTGGCTCTAGACTTCCTGGGTGCGACGCTTCATCGTAGGGAGGCAGGGCCTATTAGAATGGCCCGCCCCCGGCAACTGATGGATCCTGACGGATTCCAGAGGGAACTGGGGGATTTCCCTCTGGATCGGCAACACGATTCGCCTGAGGCGCTGGTTGACCTGTGGAACAGGATGACAACAGCGGCCTTGGATGAAATCGCACCACTACGGCCTCTCAGAGCTCATGGAGCTAGGTCATCTCCGTGGTTCACAGATGAACTGCGGGAGCTCAAACGGGCAAAGAGACGCCTAGAGCGCCGCTGGGTGAAGACCCGGAGAGACTCCGATTGGTCACTAGCTAGAGCCGCTATTAGGGCCTATCTAGTGGCGATGGAGGTGGTGAGACGGCAATACTTCACCACCCTTATTGCCTCCGCTGATAATCGCCCAGCCACCCTGTTCCGGGTTACTAGGTCTCTCCTTGGTAGGGGGACCTCGGTGCCTGGTTGGCAGGGGTCGGCTGAGGACTTTGCTGACCATCTAGTGGAGAAAATCGATCGGATTCGCTCTGGGTTTAATCCTGGCGTGGATGGGGAGAGTCCGGAGGGAGCTGGAGCACAGTCTGGCCATACCATCTGGGACCAGTTTGATCCAGTTGCCCCTGATGAAGTGGACAGGCTCCTTGCAGCTGTGCGCGCCACTACCTGCCCATTGGACCCCTGTCCCACCTGGTTGGTGAAAACCTCCAAGGCAGTGACAGGTGGCTGGGTTGGGGCTGTGATCAATGCATCACTGCGGGAGGGGGTGTTTCCTGCACCTTTAAAACATGCCTTGGTGCGCCCCCTACTGAAGAAATCTTCCCTCGACCCAGCTGTCCTAACTAACTATAGGCCTGTCTCAAACCTCCCCTTTTTAGGGAAGGTGTTGGAGAAGGCAGTGGCGTATCGGCTGCAGGGGGTACTGGATGAAGCGGATTACCTGGACCCCTTTCAGTCAGGATTCAGGCCTGGATATGGTACCGAGACGGCATTGGTCGCGCTGATGGATGATCTCTGGCGGGAGCGGGACGGTGGTCACCCATCCGTCCTTGCTCTTCTTGACCTCTCAGCAGCTTTTGATACCGTCGACCACGGTATCCTTCTGGAACGGCTCCGAGGTTTGGGAATCCAGGGTACTGTGTGGTCCTGGTTTTCCTCATTTCTGAGGGGTCGGTCCCAGTCGGTGTGGTTGGAGAGTGAGAGGTCCAGTCCTAGGCCCCTCAAATGGGGGGGGGGGGGCTCAGGGCTCGGTGCTCTCTCCTCTTCTATTTAACATCTACATGAAACCGCTGGGTGAGATCATTCGTTCCCATGGGGTGCGGTACCATCAGTACGTGGATGACACTCAGTTGTACATCTCGGCCCATGGGGACCCCAGTGATGCCGTCAAAGTCCTTTCCAGATGCCTGGAAGCTGTGGGGGTCTGGATGGGGGCTAACGGGCTACAACTGAATCCCAGCAAGACTGAGTGGCTATGGATAGGGGGTCCTGCGTTAACCCGGGAGCTACCATCGTTGGTTCTGGATGGGGCTATTCTGCCACAGACAGACCCGGTGCGCAACTTGGGGGTCCTCCTGGATTCACGGCTACTGCTAGAAGAACAGGTGGCGGCTGTGACCAAGAGGGCTTTCGCCCAACTTCGGGTGATTCGCCAGTTGCGTCCACTCCTAGACCGGGACTCCTTGCTCATGGTCTCCCACGCTCTGGTTACCTCAAGACTGGATTATTGCAATGCGCTCTACATGGGGCTGCCCTTGACGACCATTCGGAGGCTACAGCTGGTCCAAAATGCGGCTGCCCGGGTGGTGATGGGCTGTGGGCGTTATGCCCATGCTTCGCCACTGCTCCGGGAGCTGCACTGGCTGCCAGTCTGTCTCCGGGTGTGTTGAAATCTGATTCATGTCTCAATCAGTCTCATGAAGCAGCAGTTTATATCATCAGATCTTTTAAGATAGGGAGTTAAGAGTCCACGAAGTCCAGCTTCATTAGGTTCAGAGTAAGGAAAGACAGAGACAGACAGAAAACACGACTCCAGTCTTTGGCTGAACAAAGGATCCTAATGGCTTCTCTTTATTCAAACCGAGTGTCTCAGAAACGAAACTTAAGCAAGCAATGTATATCAGAAACGAAACTTAACAGAGACAAAACTGAGGGCCCACAGCCAATCAGAAGTGTCAGAGCCCAAATATGGAGAATACTTTTTCACTATTCTACACATGCAAGCAAAGAGGCTTTTTGTTACAAAATGTGTCAGAGACAGGCAAGACAGAAACCAGATGCATTCCTACATGTCCTCCTTTTTCATTTAAATTTGAGAGAGGGACAGACGGCTAATCATACCCCTGCATGTCATCATACTCCATAACTACTCCTCCATATACATCATCACTGTCCTCCTGGACATCGTACCCCTCTTGACTCCTGGTACCTTGTTCCGGAGGATGATACCTCATTGAGTACAATTGCCGTCGTGCAAAACTCGATGTCTCCCTTCTACGCAGTGGACATGCGTTACACATAGAAATAAGGTTAGGAATACAATTAATGCAAAAACACAAAGATATAAGGCAGATAATAATAATGAACCCATAAAAGAAAACTTGTCTAAGGACAGACAAATCAGGCAACCAAGAAGTCACCCAATCAAAGAGATTAACATCAGTGCGTACATTGTTAGTAATACTCTCCTGTAAATTCTGAAGTTCTTTCTCAATAGTATTATTCAGATCCTGGAATTTTACCCGACATCCCTGGTTCCCGACCAGTTTACAAAATCCTCCGGATTTTGCTAACAGGTAATCTATGGCCAGTCTGTCCTGCATTTGGTCTTGATGAAGCTCAGTGATTTCCATTTGAAGATCCCGTATGACCCTCCCTGTGGCATTGATTGATTTCTCCAGCCTACAGGTGAGTCCCAAAATGGACCTTCTATTCTCCTGGGAAATGACACCTGGGTATGATCCCAATGTGAGTGCTCCAGTGATAGCACTCCCTATAGCTCTCCCCCAGGAGCTACCATCAGAAAGCTGAACATCGATTATCACTTCATCATTGCAACCAGAACCCATCGGGCCGGCAGCAGCTCTCCGGCGCCGTGCATCTGCCCGAGGCGGCATTTGCACTTGTACGGGTAAGGTAAAATAACCCAATGCTGCACATTGATATTGTCCTGGATGGAAATTCGTGGCAACTCCATTAAAAAAGAACCACATGTTAGGATCCTTGATTTGCCATCCATTGCAAATTGAACCACTATCTATAGCAGAATAATCAGGAGTAAACATAGGAAACACATCATATATATCTTCAATAGTAGTGTTAAACAAGGTATAAGTAAGCTTATAAGAACTGTTATAACTACCCCATAACCAAAAATAATCATCACAACCCGTATAATTGCCTACATTCCTCAAAACCCTTTGTGCTTGAGTCCAGTGCTTCCATTTACTATTCCAGACTCCAGAACTATGACAGCAGAAACAAAGTCCTTTAGTGTATTTCTTGAATGTCATGCTTCGCCAGCGGGTGTTGTTAAATTGTTCTGGAGGATTAGAGAAGAGCGTAGACCTATCAACATGTTGCAAATGTCCAATAACCAACTCAGGCGTGTTGAACAATGCCGGAAGAAAGGCCATTTGAGACACTGCCAATGGATGCTCATAGTATAACGTTGCATTCTTACCATGAACCTCAAACATATAGTTAGCATGACGAAGCCAAAAGTTGGGGTTGCCCCCATGAGTCATTGTTCTCACAGCTGGAAGCACAGTAAGAAAGAAAAGAACAAATGTCAGCAAATTTAGTCTACTGGTAAACCACCGTCCTGGAGCTGAGTAACCTTCTTCTCTCTCCATGGGCGGATCGCTCGAGCAGGAATCCTTCCACTCAGGATTCCCTTGTTGCCAATAAATGACCAATGGCTTAGGAAGACACTCCCCTAAGAAACAGGAGCATGCCCTGTTATTACTAGTACCATGTAACACAAATGCAATATCACAAACCCATTTACATGTGTAGGGTACTGAAAACTCTGCCATGTACTTCTGAAGGTACCTTGAGATATGCAGTTTCATAAGGCAATACATAACATAAGCAAAGACAGGTCTTTCTCCTGCAAGAGAATAAGCAAACATTTAAGCATAAACAAAACATGAACATTTCTTTTCTTCCTTACATGAAGGAGGTCTGGTTGCATTTTAGAAAGCATTTCTCACTTCCCCAATTACATGAGTAAGGCATTAAATTTCTTCTTCTCCCACTGGTGTGAGCGAAAGAAGCATTCAATAACTTATAATCAGCATAGCATGGTAACTCAAATACAGTACAAATCTCATTAAAGCATTTCACACTCATAGCCTGAGCAGGTAGACAATTTCTTAAAAAGGGCTGTCAGGTTTTATAATGCAAACAAAGCCAATTCTTCTTTAAAGTCCACACAAACTTTTTTTCTTTTTAGTCCAATTAAAATGTCCAAATTAAAAGTCCAAATCTTGATTGAAGCTTCCTTAAACACTCTCTTCTCTCCAGCACAGTTCTTGGCATGGCAAAGGTTGAAATTAAGCCATAAAGTAAGTCTCACTGACTTCACAAGACAATCCCACACAACCCCCCTTTTCAGCTTTTCTGGCAAACACACATTCCTTTATGCTCCAGCCACACCCATCTGCATTAAGGCAGGCGAAGAGGTGTGAAGGCACAAAGACTTCTCCAGAAGTTGCAAGTAATTTCACACAGAAGAAAATCACAGGGAATTCCAAGTTGCTTTCCCTGCAATCCTGATGCTGAAACTTGGGACAGCTCACTCTGGATCTCTTTGTTTGAGGGTTGGGCAGTTCAAAATCAGCCAAAAGCTGTATGTCTTCTCCCTCCTTGTATTTTTGCAACAGCCTGCTGTCCAAACAGGACGGATCCACGCCCCTTTTCCTCTGCATTTCTTTCATCTGCAGCTTCTGAATCTCAACTTTATGACAAACTGCATCTGTTAGTTTGTACTTGCACCCCTTTCTGGTCTTGGGTTTTGTGCATTCCTCCTTTGGGCCATCCTTCCACTTCTGCAGGATCTTCCTGCCCAAACGTGAGGTATCAAGTTTACTACTCAGCTTCTCCTGCTTTTGTGATGAGGGTTGCTTCACGGGGGGGGGCTGAGATCCCCTATGCTGCTCTTTGAATAACACCCCTTGCTTCCTGCCACTCTGCATGCATTAATAGCTTCAATCTGTGATGAGGTCCCCACCATTTGTTCCCCATCAGCTGGCACTAGTTGTTTTTTAGACTCGGCAGGCAGTATTGCAGCAGAGAACAGGTCTTTTGTAGGGCTAAAAGTGCTTGATTGCTGCAAGGCAGGATATAATGTCCCATCTCCATTTCCACCTCCACCCCCATCAGGGGGCTGTTGTTTCTCATATGATGGAAGGGCAGTTGCCATAGCCCCCCCTTTGGCTGGAGGCAAAAGCTGTGGGAGGGGGCCAGCAAGCCCCTGAGACAACAGAATATTCTTTGGAGTGAGTCTCTGAAGGCAGTCTCTAACTTCCTCCCACGTAAATTGAACTGATACAAAAATTCTCTCATGCTTTTGCATTTCTCTCCCAATCTGTTTCCACTGTTGTAAGTCCAAGCATTCATCAAATTTAACCCAAGGACTGATTTTCCCTATAGCTTTGACTAGCTTTTGTATCTCCTTCTCATCAGCCTTTCGTCCATTCATATGCAAAAGATCTGAGATATCTTTACAAAGTTCATTCATTTGCGACGCCAGCATACACCCCATTTTCACTCACCTAGTGGGACCCAATGTAGAATTGGATGAATCGAGCGCTCGAATGACCTTTCCTCTGGTCGTAGGTGAATGAGACCTTCCGGTCGATGAGGTGATAATTAGGTGCTAAATGCTGAAGCAGAGTTCAAAGAAGGCTCTCTCATTGTAGTTCAAAGCGTCACACGGAGCACCACTTGTTGAAATCTGATTCATGTCTCAATCAGTCTCATGAAGCAGCAGTTTATATCATCAGATCTTTTAAGATAGGGAGTTAAGAGTCCACGAAGTCCAGCTTCATTAGGCTCAGAGTAAGGAAAGACAGAGACAGACAGAAAACACGACTCCAGTCTTTGGCTGAACAAAGGATCCTAATGGCTTCTCTTTATTCAAACCGAGTGTCTCCGAAACGAAACTTAAGCAAGCAATGTATATCAGAAACGAAACTTAACAGAGACAAAACTGAGGGCCCACAGCCAATCAGAAGTGTCAGAGCCCAAATAAGGAGAATACTTTTTCACTATTCTACGCATGCAAGCAAAGAGGCTTTTTGTTATAAAATGTGTCAGAGACAGGCAAGACAGAAACCAGATGCATTCCTACACGGGTGCAATTCAAGGTGCTGGTTTTGACCTTTAAAGCCCTATATGGTAGTGGGCCGGGTTACCTAAGAGACCGCATCGCCCTGAGGATGTCTGTCCGTCCAACCAGAGCGGACCGGAGGGGCTCTCTAATTGTTCCATCAGCCAGAGGGGCTCGCCTCTCTGGCACAAGGAGGAGAGCCTTCTCCGTGTATGCACCGGCTCTCTGGAACCTCCTGCCAACAGAATTACGCCTCCGGACGGAGTTGCTGCCTTTCAGAAAGGATCTTAAAACCTGGCTGGCGGGTCAAGTCTGGGGCACAGGTGGAAGGGGGGTGGTTGGTGTAGAAGAACTCTTCCCTATGGTGCCTTTGGATCCTGCAGCCCTTGTTTTCGGGGGTGGGTAGTCTTAACTGTTTTAACTGTTTTAATTGTTTTTAACATGTGCTTTTAATTCTTGTTGTGAACCGCCCTGAGTTGGCTTTGGCCGAGTGGACGGTATATAAATGTGATAATTAAATTAAATTAAATTACTCTTGCCATTTTTAAAAATCTCTTTTGCTTCAGCTAACTCCTTTCCATCTTTGTCCCTTTGTCATGGTCATTTTTGCTTTAAATGTTCCCTTGATTTCCCCAATTTTTTTGAAAAGATCTCCTAGTCCTGCCTCTTTTGTTGTTTTCTTCCATTTCTTTGCACTGTTCATTCAGGTAGTTTTCCTTATCTCTCCTTGCTTTTCTTTGAAATTCTGTATTCAGGTGATTGTATTTTTTTTTCTCCTTGGACTTTTGCATTCCTTCTTTCCTCTGCTATTTTAAGAGCCTCATCAGACATCCACTTTGCTTTCTTACACTTCTTTTCTTTTGGTATGGTTTCTCTTGCTGCCTCCTGCATGATGTCCCACGTCTCTGTCCATAATTCTTCTGGTACTCTGTCTATCAGGTACAGGACATTAAATCTGTTCATGACCTCCACCGTGTATTCTTTAGGGATGTTGTGTAGGTCATATCTGTCTGCTCCTATTGTTTTCCCCATTTTCTTTAGTCTAAGCCTGAATTTTGCGATCAGTAGGTTGTGATCTGAGCCACAGTCTGCTCCAGGTCTTGTTTTTGCTGACTGAATGGAGGTTCTCCATTTTTGACTGCAGAGTATGTAGTCAATCTAGTTTTGATGCTGGTTATCTGGTGATGTCCATGTGTAAAGTCGCCTCTTGTGTTGCTGGAAGAGGGTTTTTGCTATGACTAGTGTGTTCTCTTGGCAGAACTCTATCAATCTTTGCCCTGCTTCATTCTGTGTTCCAAGACCAAACTTGCCTGTTATTCCATTTACTTTTTGATTTCCTACTTTGGCATTCCAATCTCCTAAAATAATGTGGACATCATCCTTGGTGTCTGTTCTATGAGGTGTTGTAGGTCCTCATAAAACTGGTCAACTGTGGCTTCATCTGCACTAGTGGTTGGTGCATAGACTTGGATTACAGTGATATTGAAAGGTTTGCCTTGGATTCTGACTGACATCATTCTATCATTATTGAGGTTATATCCCATTATTGCTTTCCTTACTCTTTTGTTGACAATTATAGCTACTCCGCTTTTTCTGAGGTTTTCTTGCCTACAGTAGTAGATATGATGGTTTCCAGAGCTGAATTCACCCATTCCTGTCCATTTTAACTCACTGATGCCCAGGATGTCAATGCTTATTCTTTCCATCTTGTTTTTAACCACTTCCAGTTTTCCTTGATTCATAGATCTCACATTCCATGTCACTATGCAGTATTGTTCCCTGCAACACTGTATTTCTCCTCCCCCTTTCATATCCCTCCCCCTTTTCAGATCTGCTGTGCTGAGCATCCCCTTGTTTTGTCTTTTGTTTTAGTGCATAGGGTTCTCTTGGCAAACTTCGTGGCGTGCCTTGCCGGTCTCTGCACCAGTCTTTTCCCATCACACATGTTATCACAGTTTTAAAAGAACAGTTTAAACAGTTTTAAAACAAAGTATTATCATGTACAATATCACAGTTTATCACACAGTATCAAAGTAAAAGTTTAACTAATTAGTGAAAGGGAAATAAATAAATAAATAAATAAAAAGTCCACTATATCAAGTCTCTATGTAAGTCAGTTTCTTGTACAGTCACTATGTCAGTTGCTATAAGCCATCTATGTTTGCAGGCGCACCCCCCAATAAAGGACTCAGACACTGATAAAAGTGGATAACGGCATTGGGCCACATTTATTGATTCATGCCCTAGTCCGAATTATAAATTTCTATTGGTAATTGACCAATCATAATTCTTAAGGCAAGCAGGCCGAAGTAACACTGGTAAGGTACCACCCAAAATTGCCAACGGCAATTGCTACAATGTATCCATTTGTATCAATTTGTTTGTTGACAACAAACAAATTGTTGACCGTAGTCAATATCTAACTAATGACCCCACCCTCTGACGCGTATCCGTAAAATCCCGGGGTGATGCATGCTGTCTAGCTATAGCCATCACCCCGTCGCCTAGTTCGTCGTTGACCGGACAACGTTTAACCAACTTATGCCTGTCTAGTGTTGTCCAGTCAATTGCGAGCTTGCCGGATACCTGTGGGTCATAATGTTTACCTTACCAGTGCTACCCGCCACACGGAGGGGCTTCAAAGAAGGCTCGACGCCCCCCCCAGACCGTCAGCTCGGTCAACAGGCCTGCTCGCCAATCACCCAACAGGAGGTCCATACCTCCTCGCGACAGATGGGCCCCATCCCCTGCATACAAGTCATAATTTTGTAGGCTAATAGCGGGGTGACGACTGACCCTCCCCCAAGCCCTGTCGACAAGGAACCGCGCCACTGCCCTATTCACCATGCGTCTAGCGCGGTCAAGGGCCAGGAGGTCAACACCCCCTCTGTAGGAATGGCGCGGGACCATGTCCGACCAAACAAGGGTTGTGGCGGGCCAGACGTTATGCAGGTAGGCGAGATCCTCGCAAATCGCATGCTTCAGCGATAAGCCGGTGACCTGGCCCAAATCATTGCCCCCCAGGTGTATGATCAGAATGTCAGGCGGGTCAGCATTCTGGCCTGAAAAAAGGAAAGGCAGCAGCTCCCGCCATAACATCCTGGGCTTACCATGCCATGTGAGACTTGCGTATGCACCCAGTCCCCGTCGGGGTCCCCACTCTGTCGCCGCAGCGTAACGCGCTGCCCTGTGCACGTAGCTATGGCCCACCAGCCATACTGTCACCGGTGTAATACGACACCCAGGATCTATAAAGAAAAATGAGGAAAAGAAGGTAAGGTGACTGAATTGGTACTCACGGCGGAAGTGGGCGCACATAAAACTGAAAACATTGCGAACCCCACCTTCCCATGCTGCGTATGTCAGCCCCGGAGTACCCAAAAGCAGCTGCGGTTGAGGCCGCCCCTATACGGAATGAATGGGTGCCATAGCGGGCACCTGGGAGGCCCACACTGGCCAGCGCTTTGCCCGTCACCTTCCAAAATTGAAATTTAGTAAGGGTAGACCCATCTTGGTGACAGAAAAACGGGCCATGGTGCGTGCCACGCAGTGCAAGGAACTCCTGTAGGGCACCAACCGGACAGATGTCTGCCAAAGAACACCGTAGCAGTCGCACACCACTGCCTACACCATGCTGATCGGTCTTAGAGGAGCGTATCCTCAACTGAGCCCAGTCTTTGGCAACACAGACATCCTCGAGTTCCAGTGCCCTACAACTTGCATCCGCCTTAGACAGCATCACAAGCTCGCTGATCCGGAGCGCTCCAAAAAATGCCACCGTTGTGGCTGCATGAAATAGGGCTGCCTCATATGTATCAAAACAGAGGCAAGGCCAGCCCCGGGCCAACTGGGTAAGAACCCCTGGGGAAATCGGGTGGCGGTCGTCCGGGCAACGCCCGCGCTCGCGCACCCACCCCTCCAAAACATGTCTCACACGGAAGTCAGAGGTGCTGTCCACATGACCTCCCACTTTGGCCATAAAAGAAAACGCTGAAAGCTTAGATGCTATGGTGCGAGGTGCAAGGCCCTGAGCATGCAGGTAAACCATGAACCGCAGAACATGGGTTACCGGGATCGGCCAGGTCCCTGGCAGTTGAAATTGGGTACAGAATGCCCTGAAAGAATTAATTGCGTGGTGATACGCCTTACACGTGCGCGGCGCTAGCGACAGGCCAATCGCCCGGTTCACCTCTCCTTGCCAATGGTCCATATCTCCTCCGGGAGTGGCGAGGGAAATTCCTCCGCATCCGGGGCCAAGGCACGGAACCGGGAGATCTGTAGGCGGGACAAAGCGTCAGCAATATATTATTAACCCCTGGGACATGCCTGGCCCTGAACAGGACGTTGAGGCGCAGGCTGCGCAACACAAACTGGCGCACTAGGTCCATAACCCTGGGCGATTTAGAAGTCTGTGCATTGACAATGTGGACCACAGCTGCGTTGTCACACCAGAAATGCACGACCGAGTTGGCCCACTCCTCGCCCCATAGCATCAAAGCACCCAGGATAGGGAAAAACTCCAGATATGTGAGATCACGCAGGCGACCCGTGCCTGCCCAGGCCGGTGGCCACCCACCATAGGCCCACTTCCCATTGAAGTACATCCCATAACCCAGGGATCCCGAGGCATCAGACTGAATCTGAAAATGAGGGGAAGCCAGGAGGCCATACCTCCAAAATGAGACCCCATTGAACTCCCTCAGGAACTGTAACCAGACAAGCATGTCTGCCCTGATACCCCGGGTAAGCCGAACCCTATGGTGAGGCCTGGATAATCCTGCCATGGTGTCGCACAAGCGCCGGGCAAAAGCCCTGCCCGGTGCGACCACCCTGCAAGCGAAATTAAGGTGACCATGTAGCACCTGCAGTTCTCTCAGTGATGCCTTGCGCTTGGCCAGCAAGTCCGAGATAAGGGCCACTATCCTTGACACCTTATCCCGCGGTAACCTAGACGCCTGCGCTATCGTGTCAATCTCCACCCCCAGGAAGACTAGCTGGGTAGATGGGCCCTCGGTCTTTTCGGGCGCTAAAGGGACACCGAGTTCCTCCATTAGCGTCTGAAATGTGTTGAGGAGACGTGTACACGTGTCCCAGCCCCGTGCACTCCCGAATAAAAAGTCATCCAGGTAATGGGCTACAGACCGGGACCCTGACCTGCGGACGAAAGCCCACTCTAGGAAGGTACTGAAACGCTCGAAAGCCGAGCATGATATGGAACAGCCAAAAGGCATGGCCTTATCAAAGTAATATTCGCCCCGAAATTTGAAACCCAGCAATTCAAAGTCGCCTGGGTGCACCGGCAAGAGGCGAAAAGCCGACTTAATGTCGCACTTAGCCAGCAGCGCACCCGGGCCACATGAGCGCACCATGCGCAGCGCGTGGTCAAAAGATGTATACCTGACTGAGCAAAGGTCATCAGGGATAGCATCATTGACCGATCGGCCGGCTGGGTAGGACAAGTGATGGATAAGGCGAAACTCGCCTGGAGACTTTTTGGGAACCAAGCCCAGGGGCGATACCTTAAGGTTGGGGAACGGGGGTGCAGGGAAAGGGCCAGCGACCCTGCCCGCATCGACCTCCTTATTAATGCTGGCAGCAGCCACCTCCTCCCTCCCCCTAAGGGACAAAAGGTTGGGGGCATCCTGAGGGGACCTATCACCCATGAAAGGGATACGGAACCCCTGCCTAAAGCCCTGAAGGAGATAATCCGCATCCTCCCCTTTCGGGTACAATGTGAGCCAACGCTCCAACATGTCCACATTAATTGGGGAGGGAGCCTTTCGGTGAACCAGCTCCATCTGCGGCAGTCTTGCCAGCCCACTGTCCGCCCCTCCCTCTGCCCCGCGTCCCTCCAGGCCTGGGACAGGCAGAGGCTGCGTGGGGGCTCGCACAGGTGGGACACTCATGTCTGTACTTGCAATTCTTCCTATTGCAGGAACCATAGGACGAGAAAGTCCAGCACAGCAGGCGGGCTGGAACCCCCTGCCCCGCCACCTGGCGGGGAACCTGTGCTGGAGCCGCTCGCTGGACCGCATGTCCACAATGGTATCTTTCCCCTGGCGCGGGGCGCGTGGGCATCATGTACAGAAGCCAAAGCCTCTGGCATGGCTCATCCCACCTCATCTCAGGGTGCAGGGGAATCCGCATACGGAATTCCTCGTCATAAGCCAACCACGACGGGCCCGGAAAGTCAACCATCGCCCGATAGATGTTGTCCAAATACTGGACCATCGGAATTGCCAAATCCGGCCGGGCCCTCAGGTACACCGCCATGTAGATGAGGTAAGCCGGCAGCCAGTTGGCCCACGTACGTGGTGGCTTACGACGACGTGCCTGCTCCTTATCCTTCTCATCCTGCCCCTCCCTCTCTTCCTTGGTGGGCTCCCTGTTTAGGAGTGAGAAGATATCTACATACTCCCCCCGCCATATTTTCTCTTTGGTGGCCTGTGCCAAGTGGTCACCCAGTGGTAAGGAATAACCCGCTGTCGGCAAGGCCGAGACAGGCACCGCAGAAACTGCGGGCATCTGGAAAGGGGCTTGGACTAGCCCAGCCACCCCCAAAACATTCCCCACAGGGTAGGAAACACCCCCCACCCCGGGGCCCTGGGTGGTAGTTGTCGTCGCCGGGTGGGGCGTCAGCGGCTGTACCGCCGCACCACCCACGCGAGGCCAAGGCCATTGGAAAGCCCCCCCAACGTGGCCACGTGTGTAGGTGCACTAGTTTGGACCGCATACTCACATGCTGCACCCCCGCGGGCCACCCCCACCGGGGGTTCCGGCCCACTGGGGGCGTCGGAGCTCACGACCGCCGTAGAGCTCGTCGCTGGGGCCTGACCCGCACTGGCCTGTTGGTTGGGGAGCTGCGAGGCAGTGGCCGAAGTCGCGCCACGCGCCTCAAGCAGCTCGACCCGTCCCATCGCCTGCCGCTGCCCAGCAGACGACGCGTCAAAATGAACCCCAAAGGGAGCCCCAGCATGGCTGGCCCGAGCCAGGGATGCCTCAAGGGCCACAACGTGGGCCAGTAAGGCCTCCACACTGACGTGGGACCAAGGGCCAGCCGGCCCGCCTGCTACAGGCGTGGGTACAGGTCCTTGTACCCCGGGGCCCGAATAGGGCCATGACCCCACACCCAGGCCCGGTAGGGCCGATGTAGGCACCTGCCAGGGAAGGGGACCACACCACCCCCCAAGGCTGGAAGGCCCCGGAGTGAGCTGCGCCCCTATAGAGGAAGGCCCAGTAGAATGGGAAGCACCAGGAGCGGTATCCACCGCTTGCGGGCCGCGGGCCGCAGCCCTTGCTGGACCCATGCTTGGGTCCCCAGCCTCCGGCCAAGGGGGAATAGACCCCATCCCACCGGTCCCGGTGGGTGCAGGCAAAGGCGGCTGCTGGGGAGGCGCAGCCGCGGTCCTCCGACCCGGATTGTGCCTCCGAACCGCGCGAGCCGCACTCGCGGCCGCCTTCTTCTTCGAAGTCATCTCAGTCCAACCTATGGGAAGCCGAAAGAAGAAAATCAGCAGCCAAAAGGCTTCCCAGTCAAGGCAAAAGCGACGGAGGTAAGAGGGAAAAACTTCTCCGCTCCGTCGCTTCGCAAAATGGCAGCTCGGCTGCCTCGTGGCCACCCCTTTTATAAGGGAGCTGGCCACGCCCCTAACTACCCGGATGCCTTCGTCCGGTGGGGGGGGCCCCGCAAAGAGCGCGGCGGCCATTTTGGCGCTGCGCTTGCATTAGTCAACTATATTATTTTAGTTTGATTACTTATCCTTCGTATGCATGCAGCAGCTCTTGCCTCCCTTTGGCCACATGGAATTGGTTAAAGGCGCCGACTCGGGCCTCACTGTGATGGTGGCTGCGGATGGTATCTCCTGGGGGTGGTTGGGGGTCTCTGGAGGTGTCTGCGGTTGGCTGCAGTGGCAGCATGGCCCTTCTTCTTTGCCCTCCAGGGCATTGCTACTCTAGGAGGACTCACCTGGGCCTCTGGATGGTAACTGGGTGGCTGAGGCCTGTGTCTTTCTCTGCTGCTTTTTCCTTCTCTGGCCCCAGGTTTTTTGATGGAGTGGTACGGGGAGGGGCAAGATTCTTCACTCACCTCCCCCGGCCTCTCTGGATGGCATTCATATGTATGAAGCATTAACTGAGCATGTGGATTTATCTAAAGACCCTAGATTTGTTGAGTGAAAAATGGAATATAAAAACCCATAAAAGATGCCAGAGAGAAAAAAACTTAAATACTTCGCCAGAGTTTCTAAAATGGAACTCAAACCTGAATTAATAGGTGGAAAACCATTTTTGTTGATTTTTGGTAAAATTGGGGGGGGGGGATTGAGTACTGAGGAAACTTTGATCAAAAAGTAGTCCACAGTGTTGGACCTGGGCCGTGAAGTGGGTTGCGCAAGCTGGATCGGGGCCGCAAAGTGGCCGTTGGGTCCCGGAGGAGACTGGTCAAGCAAAGACACACGAGGCAAGATGGAGCAAAGACCAGTGGTTTAATGATCACAAATCATGAGTATTTATGCCGTTCTGGCTGCATGCATAAGCGTAGCGACACAGTGCGAACTCTGGCTTCACACATCATGTTTACACAAGTTAATTGGGGAAGTCTACTCCAGGGGAAGTTCATTATCTAACTTAATTAACTACAGGGGACACACATTGTTCCTCGTTATCGGAAGCAAACAAGCGGCCAACATTGACTCTAGGGCTTAAAGGAATCTGCAGATGCGAGATTACCTATTATGTGCCTAGCGAGTTAGTCATTAGCTCTCCATTGTCTTAGCTGCCTGTCAGATCAGCTATTGATGAATTAAACTCTATCTAATATTCCGCTCCCCCAATTTCTGTCCCCTCGGGAACCCGTGGCGACGAAGTGATCTTCATCACCGGGGTTCTGTCAGGGACAGTATGCCAATTGCGCTTGTGGAATCCACACTCCCCCTTTATTTGTTAAATTGGACCTGACAGACAACTCGACATAGGAGCGGCATCAACTGACGTGGAGTGAGGACATCCTGGGGTCTTCTCCATGGGGGACACCTTGGCATCAGTGAGGGAATACATTGCGCAAAACGACAAACCGCTGTTCCCAGTATTATCACCCCCACAATCACCTTGAGTGTTGTTTGTAGCCAATCCCATGGGAACGACGACCATAACGAATTCCACCCCCCCCCCCAAATGTGGCATCTTCCTTGATATTTTTAACCAAGGTATGGAGATCTGTGAGTTGACTCTGTACCTTGCGAGAGTTGTCCGTGAGGTTGAAACAACACATGCCATGGACTGACTCGCAACCCAAATGGTGTAACAGTAGGAGGTAATCGATAGCTGCTCAATTATCCAATAAGGCATGGCGAAGCTCTGTTTGCTCTTGATTAAGCATTGCTATTGCCAAGGAAGTGTGATTAATGGCATTTGCCAAAGCGCAAGCCAATTGAACAATTCTGCATGCGTTGTCTATGGCTAAGCCTGGCATGCCAAACAAGCTGACTGCCAATGAGACATACTCAGCTTTGCTCAGAACCCTGATGTTGCTATCACATGAACTATCTAACTGGATGGCACAAGCGTGTCGTGTGGGAACAGATACATCAGTGCTTGGGGTAACCATATCCTTAGTGGGAAGCAACAGTGTCAAATGACTGATAGAACAGAAGGAATCAGATACATTTGCAGGAATGTAGTTCCAAGTATACAGGTTACATGTAAAAAAACCATCGAGTTAATAGTCTCTGGGTTATTACAAGTCCAAGTGCTGTTGCTGGGATCAAGGCAATGGCGCTGTGGCCCTTCGACCGTGGAACAGCTGGTCATGCGAGCACAAGTTGAGTTCGGGCTGACCGCCACTCGGGGGGTGTACAGAGTGGCCACATCAGCCAGTAGGACTTTCGTGACTTGGGTTCCCCAGTGCGCATATGTTGAATAAACAGTCTTGTGAAACGGACCAAATAACCGCTTCACCAACCAGTCACCGTTCCTGATGCGTGCATCTGGAGAATGACACACTGGGATCAGACAAGTACTCAGAAGAGAGGCAGAATTGGTGGTCTGCCTCAGGCAAAAATCGGACTGATTGACGAGGTTCGCCAATCTTTCCCAAACGTTGTAATGCAGCCGGGCAGAGAGATCTCCACCTGGCATCAACTCTTCTGCTTCCAATGAAGCGGCTTGAATCCCTCCCCCCGCAAGCAAGGAAAGCATCAAGATGATGGTGATCACCAAGAAATTAGAGGTGATCTGGGACAAGGCTGCAAGCAAGATGTTCTCTGGCGTCGGTTCCTTGTTCTCCCACCGAACGGTGTCCGCCGCCTCCTGGCACAGGGACTTGGCCATCCCCCAGGTAATCTTCGGCACTGGCATCTGCTGTCGCCGCCTCCTCCGTTTGGCTCTCCCCGTCAGGGTTAATCCCTCCATCTCCGGTATCGGATCCGGGAGTGCCTGGGTCAACGCCATTGGACTTGAGGTGAGGCTTGACACACCGGGCTGGAATCCAGATGACGCCTGTAGGAGACATAATTGCAGCATACCCTCTTTCCCATGTTATGAGTGGCGCTGGGCCCTTCCAAGAAGGATCCAGTGGCACTCGGTAATGCACCATCGGCTGCGGGAGAGCCTTCATGCGACGGAAGTGTTTCTCCTGTGGAGTGTAATCTGAAAAAACATTGAGGTGATTGTACGTAAACAATACCTTGTTCAGACAATGCTGTACCTGACCCTGATGTTTGGGGAGGGCTAGATCCCCCCTTTTTGTTTGTTTGTCAATGTAGGACTTGAGCGTCCGATTCACCCGCTCCACAATCACTTGCCCTTGCGGATTGTATGGAACGCCAAAAGTGTGCTTAATGTCCCAGGTGGCCATAAACATGGCCAGCTGCCTGGAGCTATAAGCCAGACCATTATCGGTCTTCACGTGCTGTGGTTTGCCCATGACCGCGAAGCAGGAAAGGAGATATTGCTCCACATGGGAAGACATTTCTCCCTTCTGTGCTGTAGCCCAAACGAACTGTGAAAAAGTGTCAATGCAAACGTGCATGTACTGCCATCTGCCAAACTGCGGAATGTGTGTGACATCCATCTGCTACACCTGATTGGCCTCTGTCCCTCGTGGGTTGACACCCCACAAGGGCCCCCCTCCACCACTGCCCCTGCACAATGCGGGCAGGAACGGACTATGCCCTGGGCTTGGGAAAGTGGCAGGTTGAACTGCCATGCAAGTGCTTTAGCATTTTGATGAAAAAATGCATGACTTTGAATCGGAGTTGTGAAGACTCCCAAAACTGATCTCTGCTGAATTTCCTTTGCGGCTGCATCCGCTCTGCTATTGCCCGTGGAAATCGGTCCAGGCAAATCCTGGTGACTTCTGATGTCGGTGATACAGAGCGCTTCGGTGCGGTTCTGCAAATGAAATTGAGTTGTGAGGAAAAGACCTAACAAATTCTTGTCTATCGCGGGAGTGATGTACGCTCCCGGTAGACTGTGAAGCAAATTCCGAACATACTGGCTGTCAGTGATGATGTTTAAGCATTCCTTGGCAAAGGTGCACAAGGCGAGGTTCACAGCTGCCAATTCCGCCCGCTGCGCGGATTTCTGCGGAAGAGTTAGAAGCGTGTGCCAAGCCTGGCCCTCTTGCCAAGTAAGAACACCATATGTACGACCCCCATCAGTGAAAACTGTCCTAGCCCCCTGAAGTGGAACCAGGGACATTAACTCACACAAACTGACTGTCTGCGTTTGAAGTGAGACGAGTCTGGGGTCTTTCGGCAAATGGTATGCCAAACATCCAGTGAATCCTTCCAATGCAATCGGAAGTGTGTCTCCGAGCTGCATCAGCTGCTGAATCTAATCTTTTGTGAATGGAACAACAATCTTTGCTAAATCATGCCCTGAGATATCCCTTGCTCTCAGCCTTCCTCGGTAAATCACCATGGAGACCAGTTCCTGTGGAGGAACGATGTTTCGGGAAGAGGTGTGTGGTAAATACACCCATTCCACGATTCTCGCCCCCCGCTCAGAGTCTACGCCTAGAGCTCCGGACAACATGGCTCCAATTCGGACTATGTACAGGTTTAGGACAGGAGCATATGGCCCCTGAATAATCCTCTCCACCCATCTCTGGCTGAGAACTCGGTTGACCTTTTCAAGAGTCAAGCAAGCCTCTCGAGGAATGTGTATCCAGTCTTCCGGTTGCTTACCTAGCTTTAGCAGCGAGAAGAGCGGCTTCAAGTGATCCGTATCTAGCCTGAAATACGGTCTAGCCCAATTGATATTCCCCAGAATCTGTTGCAACTCTATAAAGGTGACTGAATCTTTGAGATTGATCTGCAGCAAAACTGGTGCCGCGAAAGAACGGAGAAGCCGATGGCCCAAATATGAAAAGGGCTCGGTCCTCTGAACTTTCTCCAGGGCAATGAGTAACCCTTTCCCCCCCAGAGTCATCTGGAGGTCTTTAAACATTTCGCTGCCAAGTTGCGGCGCTGCGATCAGGATATCATCCATGAAATGACACACTAAGACTGTGGGGTGAAGGTTTTGAAACTTTTCCAGTGTGTCATGAACGTAAATTTGGCACAGGGTGGGCGAGTTGAGCATCCGCTGTGGCAAAAATTTCCACAAGTAATATTGCATAGGCTCTCTGTGGTTCACGACTGGCACTGTAAAGGTGAACCTTTCCCGATCCCTTACATCTAAAGGAATGGTATAAAAACAGTCTTTTAAGTCTACGACCAAGATCTCCCAACCCTCGGGGATCATGTTCAGATTTGGGATGCCACATTGAAGCGGACCCATTGGCTGAATACATTTATTGATCTCTCTTAGATCGTGAAGGAGTCGCCACTTCCCTAACTTCTTTTTAATAACAAATATGGGTGAATTCCAGGGACTGGTGGACCGTTCTATGTGTCCTGCATCTAGCTGTTCTTTGACCAGCTGTTTCAGGGCGACTAATTTCTCCCCTACTACCGGCCATTGCTCTACCCAGACTGGTGTGTTGGTAAGCCATTTAAGTGGTAAAGCCATTACCCGAAGGTAAGAGTGACACGGTACTGCTGTAGAATGTCTCGCCCCCAGAGGTTGATGTGCACATCCAAAATGTGCGGCCAGATGACCGCTGTGCCGTCAGCTTCGGGGATCGTGACTTCTACCCAACCTTGGCTTCTAAACGCTTCTTGAACACCGCCTACCCCCCACACATCGGAGACCGGCTCGAGAGCCCACTCACGCGGCCACTGACTCTGGCTGAACACACTGATGTCAGCTCCCGTATCTAATAATCCGTCAAAAGGTTTTTTTATTTTAAAATACCTTTATGACTGGCCGCCGTTTCCACTCTATGTTGGTTTCCACTGTCGCTAAGACCTGGTATCCTTGTACTGCCCCTTCTGCGCTCAAGCAGTCTGCTGACCCAGACTCTGAGCTGTCCCTGAGCCTTTCCTGGCTGCCTGCTGGCGGGTGACAAGGAACCATGATCAGTTGCACTAACGTGTCTCCTTTGTGAATGGTTTGGGGTAGGTGTGTCCAGAGTTGAACCTGGAGTACACCCAAAAAATTGGAGTCAATGACTCCCGGAATCACTAGGATTCCTTGCGTTCCTGCGATACTACGGGGCAAAACTAAACCTATATAACCTCTAGGCAGGGGTCCCATGTATTGGGAATTGACCAGACAGACTGTGCCTGGCAAGTCACATGTGACTTCTGACTGGCAAGTCAAATCTAGTCCTGCACTGCCCTTAGGTCTGGCCTGTGCCTCTGGAATGCAGGGAATGTGACCAGAATCTAATCGAGCTCTGGATCTTCCAGAGCGATTGTGGTCTCTGTTTGGACTGGGGCCAGAGATAAGCCCGCGCTCCGGTTTCCCGAGTTCGGGCAGTTCCTGGCCCAGTGGAAGCCCTTATTGCATCGTGGGCATTGGGTGGTCGGAGCCTTGGGACGACCCGTGTTCTGGCCGTTGCCCTTTTTGGATCGGCATTCTCTAGCGAAATGACCAATCTTGCCACAAGTGTGACATGCTCCTTTGGTCTTGCCTTTGAATTTCCTAACACTTTGCACCACCGCTGCCAACAGACCCATTTTGTAGGAATCTGTACCAATGTCAGCACAAGCCCTAATCATGTCGGTGAGAGTCAGATCGGGACGATTGCCCAGTGACTGCAAGATTTTACGGCAGCCAAGGTTGCTGTTGTCTTTCGCTAGCTTCATCATAAGCTCCTGTTGGGCTTGCTCGTTGTCTATCTGCCTACTGACCGCTTCCTCCAATCTATTGATAAAGTCCATGTAGGACTCCTGGGCACCCTGTTTGACTGCTGTGTAATTCTTGGCTGCTTTGCCAGCTGCCAGCACCTTGAGATAAGCCCTGAAGGCTGTCTCAGCCACCAAATGAAGTGTGGCGAGAGGCAAGGTGATCTGCGCATCGACGGATTCGAACTGGCCTGACCCATATAGCTGGTCAGGGATTACTGCTCCTCCCATCCTGGCAGCCCTTGCCTGTGCTTCGAGTCGATACTCACTGTCACATAGCAAATACTGGCTGGGGTTGAGCATCATTCTCATGACGGCTTTCCAGTTGTATGGAATGAGCATCATAGTTTCGCACACTTGCTGAAGCGTGCCCCTAGTGAAGCGACTCTGGAGTCCTGTCCCTGTGATTGCCTTCTGTATTGCCAATTTGTATGGAACTGGTGAATGGGTCATTTGCTGCTGACCCGTGAGGGCATCTACCTCTACGTGGACTGGGCATATCTGCCTAAGCTCAGCTAGTTCTTCCGCTGACAACTCCCCCTTACTGGTTTCTTCCTCTACCATGCGCTGGATGGAACTCTTGGCTACCTGGGAACTTTTAGCTGTCAGGGAAATGCCAGCATTTCCCATACCATGCATTCCTTCAGTGACGTCTGCAGCTGTCACTGAGGGAAAGTTCCCTACGCTGCCCTGCTTGAACTGAAGTGACGGATAGAGAACCATCAGGGCTGATGGTTCTGACTGCGCTGGGGGGTTCTCGGTCTCTATCCGGACTGGGTCTACCTCTGCTATGAGCTTCCTACATTTGCTCCATGTACTGATTACGTTAGCTGGGGCTCTAGGTTCTTGTCTAATGCAGGTTCCTATCCTATCCCAAAGTTGGAGACTCAACATGCCCATTTCTGGATAAAACAGACAATGTTCCCCCAAGTACACCAAAAGATCTGCTAACTGGGCACTGTGAATGCGTGTATGATTTACTCTGGCCAGGGCCTTGAGTTCCATTAAGTGAACTCTCTGGTTAGTGGTTGGACGTTGTCGCTGCGGACAAGTCCCCATATTACCTACCGGTCCTTTGAAGTTTCCTTGGTGGACGAATCGACACGTCTGGTATCAGGCAACTGGTTTGGCATGAAATCCCTCTGGGTAGGATTCGGAATGTGGGCTGCTGCCACAGGCCCTCGGTGGCCTCTGCGATGGAGTCAGGGTTCACAGCCAACCCTGAGTTGAACGCGTTTCCACCGAGCAAAATGCCTCAGAGCTTTGGAGCATGCAGTGCCTCTCTGGAATGCCTCGTAGCATAGCTGTCACTCAGATCGGATGGCTTTCCGACCAGAGCTGCTGCACTGTCCTCCGGGAAGACTCGGACATGGTTCTGGCATAGAACTGGACCAAGGGGTGTCGCTACTCTCGAGTAGAATCATGTCGGGGTCACCATATGTTGGACCTGGGCCGCGAAGCGGGTTGCGCAAGCTGGATCGGGGCTGCAAAGCTGCCGTTGGGTCCCGGAGGAGACTGGTCAAACAAAGACACACGAGGCAAGATGGAGCAAAGACCAGTGGTTTAATGATCACAAATCATGAGTATTTATGCCATTCTGGCTGCATGCATAAGCGTAGCGACACAGTGCGAACTCTGGCTTCACACATCATTTTTACACAAGTTAATTGGGGAAGTCTACACCAGGGGAAGTTCATTATCTAACTTAATTAACTACAGGGAACACACATTGTTCCTCGTTATCGGAAGCAAACAAGTGGCCAACATTGACTCTAGGGCTTAAAGGAATCTGCAGACGCGAGATTACCTATTACGTGCCTAGCGAGTTAGTCATTAGCTCTCCATTGTCTTAGCTGCCTGTCAGATCAACTATTGATGAATTAAACTCTATCTAATATTCCGCTCCCCCAATTTCTGTCCCCTCGGGAACCCGTGGCGACGAAGTGATCTTCATCACCAGGGTTCTGTCAGGGACAGTATGCCAATTGCGCTCGCGGAATCCACACCACAGTACCAATGGAATCACAAATCTGTCCCACCAATCATCTGTCACTCAAAACTGGAAGATTATAGAGTGGTACTCCTACTGCGTAGCATAGAATAGACCACTAGAATTCTGACACCAAGACCCCAAACCTTGCCTGCTGCTACAGGGGGAATCTGGATGGGCAGTACTGGAAAAGATATTTGTTTTTATTCATATGTATACATACACAGGTGACCTGTGAGTGTAGGAAGCTGAAAGATAGAAGACACCGAGGGGAGCTTTGGTGTTCAGAAACTGGAGGTGACAACCAGCGAAGTGAAATACAGCTCTTTTATTTCTGGGGTCTGAACACAACTTGGAGGGGAGCAACGGGGACTTATATACATAATAAACTTGATACAATTGAGCGGGAACAAACATAATTGGGTGATTTGAATATAAGTTACAAAGTATGTACATTTAACAGTTCTGGAGCGCACTTCTCAGCATGTGAAATTTGCGCGCTCGAAGTCTCGCGATACTACGCGATCTGCTGAGATTTCGTGGCTGTCAAACAGCATGGCTATTTGACAGTAGTTTGCACGGTTTCTCCAGCGGCTTGAATGTTCAAAATGTCACCAACATATTTATTCATACATAACAGGAGTGGAGTGAGAGAGCCCCTGGGGAGCAGTTGACTGCTGGTGATTGCTGCTGAGTGTCCCGAGCCAGAACGGAGGGGATGCCAAGCATTCAGTGTGGAAGCTGAGGGTATGGAATGCCAAGCGAACAGAGGGGAAGCTGAGGGAATGGAACTGGGAGGAGCTGGAGAATGGTTGAGAGAGCATTGAAGGGAAGCCGGGAGCTGAGCACTGGAATAGTGTTGTGTCTGGCCCGTATAAGTAACTAGCATATTTTGCCTGGCCTTGCTGGGCATTTTTTGTGTGTTTTGGCGGTTAGGGGTGGTTTGGGTGGTGGCGACTTGGATTTTGTGTTTTTTGAATTTATTTCAATTTTTAAAATTTGTTTATTTTTTATTTGGAGTTTAAAATATTTTTTTGACTGTAGGATACTCTTCCGGCCTCTAGGTGGGGCTGTGATTAAGAGTGTGATTGTATTTGTTTCTTCAGTTCTGCTGCAGAGGCATGTAGGGAGGACGTGTTTTGTAACTTCTCTTGAGTTATTATTTTATTTTCTATTTTGTTGGGATTTTGGGCTGCTGGGCTGGGGGGTTTAAGTAGAGCATTTCTGTATTTTTTCTTGTTCTTTTGTATTTTTTCTGGATTTTTTATGCATTTTATTGTTGAATGTTCCTGGCTGTTATTTCTTTTTTTATTTTTTCCATATTTATTTTTGTAATTTTTGTTGTTATTGGTTTTTGAGTAAGGTATTTTCATGTTGTTATGTTGTAGATAATGAGTTTTCATGTTTTTCATTAGTCTTTTTGGTATTTTGGGTGTGTTTTGTTGAGTTTGTTGTTTATTGTTTTGTTGTTTACTGGGTTCATTTGAATTATTTGTTTATTTATTTTTGTTTGTATTTTTGATGGTTGGTTGTTTTTTTAAACTGATTTGTTTTGTCGTGGTTTCCGGGGTGAGGAACGGCCAGTCTGTCATTGCCTCTTTTCCCCATTGCTGTTTCGACATTAGCTTTCGATGCAGCGATGGGGAAAATGAAGAGCTGGCATTCAGCTCGCTCTTTGTCCGGTAACGTTCGTTAGGTCGGTCAGGGGAGAAGGAGGCAGAGAAGAGTTATCTGCTTCATGATGGTTCTTTCCTCTCAGCCTCCTTTTCCCCTGGCTTACCTAATGGGAGATCTGTGTTTGTGGCTGTGAATGTGTGTGTGTGTGTGTTTTTTTTTTGTAAAATTGTAGTGCGGCAGGCAACGATCCATAAGAGGTAGTGCTCTTCCTTGTGGATTGCTGGCTGCTGCTTTTCTATTACCTCCACTGCTGTTTTGTGCTAGTTTTCAAAACGGTGGTGTGGGTAGTACAAAGGCAGCAGCCAGTCATTTGCCAGGGAGTGTGCTTCCCCTGACGAAGTGCTGCCTGCTGCTGGTTCCCCCCCCCCCACACACACACACCTCAACTTACCTTGAGGGCAGCCGCGGTCTCGCCATGTCTTTGGCAGGGTAGCGGGGAGGAGGGAGTCCCTCTTCTCCCCATTGCTCTGGGAAAGAAGGCTAGCGGTTGTCTTACCATGGTTTTTGCGGGTTTGGGTTAGCAAGGCTGTGAGGCGCTGCATCCGCCTTCGGTGGCCTTGTGCTTCCGTTGCGTGAGGTGTTGCGTCCACCTTTGGCGGCCTTTCATTCCCGTTGCGTGAGGCGTTATTTTATTTTATTTTTCATGTGCCAGCTTTTTCAACGTTCTACATGCTCGCATGCTTCAGCCTGATTAGCTGAAGTGGTCACAGCGTGGAGCACACTGGAAGTTGTAGTTGGATTTTTTTGTCCATGTTTGTTGGGCGGCTGCCCACTGGAGGCTGCCGGACCCTTGCAGTGATGCTTGGTCAGTGTAAAGGCAAGTGTACGGGGCTCAGTACAGGATAGGATGGATGGGTGCGGGCATGATATACTGGAATTCAATGGTTAACATCCCTTCTTATAGGTAAAGATAGTCCAGGCAACGATGAACAGAACAACAGGTGTTTATTGAAAAGTCTTTCTGGTTACTCTTGCAAGGTGTTCCGGACATCAGATAACTACACGTCCCATGTAATCAGTCCCTCGTGTTTCTACCATAGAGACAGTGACTAAGCTACACCTTTGCGTGTTAGCATATAGAGGAGACCCAGGCTTAACCCAATGTTGGTTAACCTGCAGCAATAATGGGAAGTATAGATCCGGCCCGGCCCCACTCTTGTTTACCCATGGGGCTTATATAGGGTTTCCCCGGTGGTGACTCCTTGTTACAATGTAGTAACCCGCTGGACAAACATAACCAACCAATCATAACAAGATATACAAGTATTAACCAATCAGGAACAGGATCCAAAGTTGTAACCAATCACATAACTCTAATTAGCATAATGAGCACGCCCAGAGAGGGAGATTGCATGCCAACTTTAGCTCCTAATTTGGATGACGAGAAATTACCATTTTGTCTATGCAATGCGTTGCATGAGCAACTTGCAATTCTGGCTTAATACACAACAAATAGGGAGAGCAGTGAGGATGCCAAAGAGTCGAAGAGCAGCTTTGCCCCAAGTCCCTGAGTTGGTCCCAAGCCTTGAGGTGATTGTAACGCCGAACATTGTTGGGTGTCAATGTGTGACGGAGGAGATCATTGGAGGGAAAACCAGTTTGAAGGACAGGTTGAAGAACAGACATGGGACAGCTCAGTCTTTCTAGAGTTTCTAGAAATAGTAGAGGTCTGCGTTTGAAAGAGGAGTAAAGAAACAACTTAGGAGTGAATGGACTGAAGGGAAACAAAGAAAAAGAGTTAGAGTACAATCGAAGTAAAAAGAAAGCAGAAACAAGACAGCGTGAGTGTCAAAACAAACAAACAAAACAATAAATTAAAAACATGCACACACACACGCACACACATGCGCGCGCACGCGTGCACACACACACACAAACTGGACACTTTTAAAGAGTGTTTGAAAGCATAATAGGGGAAAGTAAAGGAAACGAAACATGGAGCAAGAAGGAGAAGATAGGTGAATGAGTCGTCGCCACCCGAAGGATCCCAAAGCTATCTGGAAAAGAGAGTCCCGAGAGAGATCTTCAGACCACAATTATAAACGTTTGACAAGGATGGAGGAAGAAAATAAAATGCCAGATAATGTATAGGAAAAGAGAAGTCACAAGGGAGTAAAGAAAATCTACAAGAAGGGAAGGAAAAGAAACAACAGTTTGAAACACCAGAAGTGCTTAGTAAGATTGAGTAAAGGATAGATAAGATGGAAACATATTTACAGCAAAGCGATGCAACAAGAAGACAGGATAAAAAAGATATAATGAAAGGACAGCAGGAATTAAGAGAGACGCTTGCAGTTAACACTAAATTTGTATTACTAGAATCCCAAATAAAGACGGTAGAAGATGAGATAAAAGTCATTCAAGAAAAGGATAAGGAAAAGTGTATTAGACTAGAAAGTCAAGAGGAAAGATTGAATAAACTAGAGGAACAGATGAGACAGAAAAATGTAGTTATAAAGATCTTTCCAGGGGGGAAATCCAGATCAGCTAAAACCGAGGCTAATAAGCTGGTTAACTGAAATGAAATTAGGAAAAAAAATACGGTAGAAGATATGGCTGATTGCTGGCTGCTGCTTTTGTATTACCTCTGTCGGAAGTACAAAGGCAGCAGCCAGTCATCCGCCAGGGAGGGTGCTTTCCCTAATGAACTGCTGCCTGTTTTGGGGGTTTTTCCCCACCCCAGCTCAACTTTCCTTGAGGCCGGCGGTGGTCTCGCCGTGTCTTCGGCGGGGTAGCATGGAGGAGAGGGAGTCCGTCTTCTCCCCATTGCTCAGGGAAAGAAGGCCGGTGGGTGTCTCACAGTGGATTTTTGTGGGTGTTTGTTTTGCGAGGCTGTGAGGCGCTGCGTCCGCCTGCAGTGGACCTGCACTCCCATTGCATTTTGTAATTTTATTTTTTGCATGCTGGCTTTCTCAGCATTCTGTGTGCTCACGGCGCGCAGGACGCTGGGACTTGTAGTTTTGCATTTGTGGTTTGCGTTTGTGCGGTGGTTTTTTTCCTGCAGCTCGATTTTAATTGGCCACGCTGCATTTCCCAACGTTCTTTTTGCTCACGCCTCTCAGCCTGATTGGCTGTGGCACAGTGCAGCACAGAGAACGTTGGGAATTGAAGTTGCTTCCCTTTGTTCACGATCATGGGGCTCTTGCCCCACTGCTGCGTTTCTCAACCCTGCAGTAACCTCTGGACTGGGTTCAGGCAAGTGCAGGAGGCTCGGTACGGGATAGGATGGATGGGTGCAGAAACGTATAGCAAGTTCCACCAGTTAACCCTTGGATTTATAGGTATAGATTTGGAAAACGTTAAAAAGGAAAGCAGCCCCCGATGTGTCACCAATAATAGAACTTTCAGATATGATAGACTGTCCAATAAGTGTGGCTGAGGAAATTAGGTGCATTTTAATACAAGATAATATATTCCTGTTAAAAGAATGGATTGGAGATTGTAAGGACCGACAGATCAGAAATGAAGTATATAACAAATTACGCTTGAACTGGTTTCAGAGGATGTAAATGGAAAAATGGGATGATAAATATAGAGGTCAGATAAATTTGGAAAGTTCATTGGCAACATTTAAAGAGATAATATATAGAATAAGGAAAGGGTCTATAACAATTAAAGGCTTAGTTAATAAGTTATATCAGACACTGATACAAGGAGAATGATTCACAACAAATATTAAGACAACCGTGTGAGGGGGATTTAGGAATAAAAATACTGTACAGGAGAGTTCATGGAAAAGTAAATAAACCCAGAGAACAATGAAATCCCTCTCAATCAAAGAGAAAGAACACAATTGCAAAAACATATGGAAGTGGTACATGACACCGGTTCGGGTAAATCAAATTAATAAAAATGTGTCTAAGGTTTGTTGGAGATGTGGAACGGAAACAAGAACTTATTTATGTATGTGGTGGGGCTGTGTATATATCACCAAGTTTTGGCATCAGTTAGAAAAAAGAATTGGGAAGTATATTGGGAATTAAATTGAATCTGAGTGCAAAGACTGAGATGCTGGGGAAAATAGATGAAATTAATATAGAAAAGAACAAGAAAGAATTAATGCTTATTTTGTTATCCATAGCAAGACAGTTGATAGCAAAGGAATGGAGAAATAAATTCGATATAAGAATGGATAGATGGTACAAAGCATGGCAACTAGCCTTAAATGACAAATTGACATGCAAAATGAAATTAAAGAAGGCTATAATGGTACATAACAAGTTCTGGAAAATTTGGAAACCTACGTGGAATATGCACTAAGGAATGATAAAGGGACTAAGCCAATGCAGGAAACACTTAAATTTTGGGAAAGGTAAAACTTATGGAAAGGTATAGCAAATTCCAAATTTGTATAGCACATGGGGAGGTGAAGGTAACTAGTTCTTGAACGTAATAGCGGTTAAAGAGGTGAAGAAGTAGAAAATCGGGTACAACATATTTAATTTAATTTAATAGATTTATATACCGCCCTATCCAAAGGACTCTGGGTGGTGTACACAAGTTAAAACCAATATACAGGTAAAACAATTTTTAAAAAAACCCTTAAAACATAACAATGTTACACACACACCCCGCCGTGCCATCTATTATCTAAAAACAAATATCAAATCTACAAAAAACTTTTAAAAAATAATTACAGGAGAGGGGGGAAGCCTCAGACGAGCCAAAAAGGGGAGCTTGTTGACAATCCTGGCCCCCAGACCCATTTTGCCAACCATTTCTTCAATTCTTTCCTAAATGGTAGCAACTGGGCCTAGAGGCCTAGTAATACTGGGAGGTGGTTCCATAGTGTGGGGGCTACTACCGAGAAGGCCCTTTTCCTTGTGCCGGAGAGGCGAGCCTCCCCAACAGATGGCACCTGAAGGGTGCCCTCTCGGTTTGCTCTCGTGGGATGGGTCAATGTCCTAGGGGTGATACGGTCTCTGAGGTATCTTGGTCCGCTACCATGAAGGGCTTTAAAGGTGACAACCAGCACCTTGAATTGCATATATAGAGAGGAGACAAATAAGTGTTATAGAGTTAAAGAAATTTTTATGTTTGTAAGTTTGATTTTTTTGTTTGTCTTTATTTTATGATATAAATTTAATAAAAACTAATTTTTTAAAAATGCATACACATGCATGCATCCAAGATACAGAAGTGTTAGACACTGTATAATAATCAAATTGAAAATATAATAGCCAACAATCCTTTTCTTCCTCTTTCTTCCTCATTTTTTTGTAGGAAGCCACAGGTACTTTTAAAAACCTGTCAACCTATCACTCACGTCATGTTCCTCAAGACGCACAAAACTGCCAGCAGCACAATCCTTAACATCCTCTTCCGCTTCTCAGAGAAACACAACCTCACGGTGGCTCTTCCAAACCAAAATGACGTTCACCTGGGTTACCCAAAATTTTTCAAGGCTTCTTTTGTTGAGGAGTTCAAGGCTATTGGCCGAAACTTCAGTATCATGTGCAACCACCTGAGATTTAAAGCCTCCGAGGTGAGTGCATGGCAGGGGCCTTGTTCAACCATTATTGGTTCCTTATCATTTTGGTTTTGCCAATTTGTACTGTATTGTAGTATAGGTATGCAAGCCTGAATAGTACTAAATTTTCAGTTATACTTCTGTAAAGATTTTACAAGAGTGAGACATGCAAATTTTGTAAATTTGACTAAACATGCATTCTATTATGTCTGCACTTATCTAGTGCACCTGTATAGTCAACATTATATTTTCCTTTTTGAGTGTTTCCTTCACATTTTCCAGTTTAGAACAACAGTACCCCAATATCACATTAGTTCAGCTCTTCCCCCCTTTTTGAATCATTTTTAATTTTAGTAAATTACAAAAGAAATATTAAAAAGAAAGGGAAAAAACACAAACATGAAAAGAACATACCAAACACCATAACAAGTTTAAATCACCAAAAAAGACAAAAAACAAATAGAAATATTGTGTTTATACAATCCAAATATTGATATTAAAATCTTAAACACCCATCACGAGGACTGATAGAGATATTATCATTCAAATTTCAGATTTTACGAAATCCCTTAATTCTTCCAAAAGTATATAATATCTTTCTTATTCAATTGGCCTTTTCCCTTCAACAGGAAATAATTTAGAAAGTCCCCCTGTATTTCACCAAATGCAGTTTCTTTCATGTTATCAGAAGTCTTGTTGAAAGTTTGTCTATTTTATGTACTGCAGAAATCTTGAATGCCTGTGGAGAATAACGTGTTTGTATCTCTCTGCACCCACCATGGGTGCCTGCTAGGGGGTTAGTGAAGAGAGAGTTCCTATCCCCACCCAGAATATCTTTTCCAAAAATATAAAGCCTGTTTGTCTTTTTCAACATTCTTCTTCTTCTGCCATATCGAAATCTGAATATAGGCGATTATCACAGTGATCAGTCATGAAGGCTATCTTGAAAATATAATACCGATATCTTTCATCTGTCTTCCGCATTGCAGCATCACACACACACACACACACACACACACACACACACACACACACACACACACACACACACACACACACACACACACACACACACACACACACACACACACACACACACACAATACAACTGATTCAGTTCTACGAGTCACTTTCTGGTCCTGAGCACTTTTGGCATACAAACTCCTCTTCAGCCCCGGACCAGTATTGATGAAGCTGCTGCCCTACATCAAGATGGATTCAAGTGGGATTTAATCCACTTGGGGGCCATTGCCCTTTCCTGAGGGCCGTTAGCCCTCAGGGATGTCAAGTTAGTTAACCACCGCCTGACACTCAGCGTTGAGTCACTGGCAGTATGGTCTACTCTATTACCATAGCAGGATAACCTGGCCAGACTAGCTTTTTCAGCATGTATAACAAAAATAAAATGCACTGAAGTGACACAAATGAATCTTTGCAGCCTGCTGAGAATAAGTATCACGTTAAATTGCACGGCAGTTCCCTAGGTCATGTTGATATCTGCAAAGGATTGTTGTTATTGTTCAGTCACAGTCGACTCCGACTCTTTGCGACCCCATGGACCATTGCTGGCCAGGCACCCCTGTCCTCCACCATCCTCCTCAGTCTGCACAGCCCCGTGCCCATTGTGTCTACAATATCATCTAGCCATCTCATTTTTGGCTGCCCCCTTCTTCTTTTACCCTCCACCTTTCCCAGCATCAAGGCCTTCTCAAGTGAATCCTGCCTTCTCAATTGATGTCCAAAGTACTTCAGCTTCATCTTTACTATTTGACCTTCCAATGAGCAGTCAGGGTTGATTTCTTCTAAGATTGACCTATTTGTTCTCATTGCTGTCCAGGGGACTCTCAAAACTCTCCTCCAGCACCACATCTCAAAGACATCTATTTTTCTGCGCTCAGCCTTTCTAATGGTCCAGCTCTCACAACCATACATTACCACCAGGAATACCATTGCTTTGACTATGCAGACCTTTGTTTGCAGTGAGATGTCTCTACTTTTGACTATGTTCCCCAGTTTTCTCATAGCTTGTTTCCCAAGCATCAGTCACCTTTTTATTTCATGGCTGCAATCTCCATCTGCAGTGATCTTAGATCCTAAGAAAGTAAAATCTGTCACTGCTTGTTATGTATCGAATGCAATGCCATGAAACTATGTAATATACCTTTAACGGAATGTAACCAATGATTGCTGCCAATTGTATCCAATTGTATCTCATCAAGAACTCATTGTAACAGGCTGTATGAGGATGCGAGCTAAGTGAACACAGGTGGCAGTAGCGAGCATCCAGCTCACATGGTACAGATTCCCCAAATACAGGAAACCAGGAAATGCAGGAAACCTTCCCGCCACACCAGTACCTGGAGAAGATGGGCGTGGCACGCAATGATGTCATGTGGGTAGTAGCCAATGAGCTACGATACCTGCATGTTCAAATGTATAGTGCAATATAAATAGAGCTGTTTTGTCCGCCATTACCACATGTTCACCCTGACCATCATGCAATAAAGTTGTGTTTAGCCTTGTTACGGCTCCTTCCATTGTCTTCCTTGCAAGACACAAAATTGGTGATGAAGGTGGGATGGCGTCCCGCAAAGTGAACATCGCTCCTTTCGACAC
Source organism: Bradypodion pumilum (assembly GCA_035047305.1). Classification (NCBI taxonomy): domain Eukaryota; kingdom Metazoa; phylum Chordata; class Lepidosauria; order Squamata; family Chamaeleonidae; genus Bradypodion; species Bradypodion pumilum. The sequence goes on along the minus strand of JAWDJD010000003.1, from coordinate 324,201,575 downwards.
TGTGAAGCCACAGAGATGGGAACTCTACGAGCAGCAGTTCCTCTATGCAATGGACGCTGAGGGCATCGAGGAGGAAGCCCAGCGGTGAGCGTACCTATTGGCCCAGTGCGGCCTGGAGACCCTGGAACTAGCCACGAACCTCCTGATGCCGAGGCCACTCAGAGAGGTTCCCCTAGACGACATCCTCACCGAGCTGAGGAAGAATTTCCGCCCGAAAGTGTCCATCTTCCCGGCGAGGTTAGCCTTCCAACAGCAAAACCAGCGGGCCAGTGAGTCTGTGGCAGAGTTCGTGGCAGCCCTACGGGTGGCTGCAGTGCCATGCCGGTGGGGAACACACCTGAGCGAGGCGCTGAGGGACAGGCTCTTGCTAGGCCTGCGAGACGAGGGCGCCCGGAAAAATTTACTGGCCAAAGATGAGGGCATCTCCTTTGAGCAAGTTCTGCGAATTGCCCAAGCCGCCGAGTCTGTGCAACAAGGCGAGCGAGTGGGCCGGGCCAGGTCCACAATGGCTGGGGGCCCCCCATCTGTGGTCCCAGTCCACAGCTGTTCATTCCACGGAGAGCAGGGAGCCCTTGAGTCCACCACGTCCACCTCCGAATGCAGCAAGGACGACGACGTGCAACGAGTTCAGAGGAGGTCCGAGGTTCGAGACTGCGCCAAGGGAGACCGCCAATATTATGGATGCGGAGCACCTCACGACCGGAGCAGGTGCCCATTCCGGAAAGCAGAATGCCACAACTGCGGGCGGCGCGGTCACATCACCAAGGTCTACAGGCAATGATGGGACGAAGGCAAGGGCCCGGCAGAGCGGCCGCAACGGAAAGCAGACGGACTCAGCAGGATCTTCGATGATGATGAGTTGGAGGAGCGCCGCATGTCTCAAAGAGTTCCCGACAACCAGGACCAGGCAGTACACAACGTGCCTTTGCGGCACCCCCATTTTTTCATGGAGGTACAGTTACAAGGGGTCCCAGTTAGAATGGAGATAGACTCGGGGTCATCGTATTCCATCATCTCCCAACAGGAATTTTTGCGTATTCCCCCAAATTCACGCCCCAAACTGAGATCCCTAAGGACAAACTCTTCAAGGGAAGAGTATCCCAGTGTTGGGGGTGGGGGAGTTCAAGGTTCAATTCAAGCAGCACACCGCACAGTTGCCCCTAGTAGTTTTAAGGGATGGGACCTGTTGCCTCCTTGGAACACAGTGGTTTGGCCCCCTGGGGGTTTTCATTGGGGGTATACACGCTGTGCAGGTAGACCCGATCACAGAAGTGTGTAACGCACACCCTGCAGTCTTCAAGAAGGGACTCAGGAAGTTCAAGGGTCCCCCAGTTTCTTTCGACATGGATCCCGACATCTGGCCCATCAGGCTCAAGCCGTGAAGAGTGCCATTTGCACTGAATGACAAAATTGAGGCGGAACTGGACAAATTGGTGGGCCAGGGGATTTTGGTGCCAGTAGATTCCGCCAAGTGGGAAACCCCTATTGTTACGGCACTTAAGGTTAACGGGGAGGTTAGAATTTGCGCCGACTACAAGTGTACCGTTAATAAGGCAATCTGCCCGAATGCGTACCCAGTGCTGGTAGTCAGCCACCTATTAGCAACATTGCATGTGGGGAGGTGTTTTGCCAACTAGATCTGGCACAGGCATACCAGCAATTAAAGGTGACCCCAGCTGCAGCCGCTGCACAAACTATAGTTACTCATAAGGGAGCTTTTAAGGTGACGCGCCTTCAGTTCGGCGTAAATTCGGCTCCTAGGATTTTCCAGTCCCTCGTGGAACGGCTTTTGAAGGGGCTTCTGGGGGTCCTCCCCTACTTCGACGATGTTTTGATAACAGCGGGAGGGGACAAGAATTGGCCAAGAGATTAGACCAAGTGTTGACGGTGTTCGAGAAAGCGGGGCTCAGGTTGAGAAAAGATAAGTGTGTTTTTTGCAGAGGAAGTTGAGTTTCTAGGTTTTTGCATAACCCCTGAAGGTATTAAGCCAGCAGAATCAAAGGTAGCAGCAGTACAGAATGCCCCACGCCCCACCACCAAACCCGAGCTACAGTCCTTCCTAGGGCTTTTGAATTTTTACCACTCCTTCCTGCCCGGGAAGGCATCGGTGGCAGAACCGCTGCATAACTTACTGAAGAAGGATGTGGTTTGGCGGTGGGGAGAAAGCCAGGAACGAGCGTTCAGAGGGCTTAAGCAGCTTTTGTCTTCCGAGGCTGTCTTAACCCACTTTGACCCTAAGAAACCTGTTGTATTAGTTTGCGACGCCTCACCGGTGGGCGTGGGGGCGGTCCTATGCCACGTGCTAGGGAGCAGGCAGAAAGCCCCAGTAGCGTTTTATTCGAGATCCCTGTCCAAGGCGGAGCGCAACTATGCGCAAACAGACAGGGAAGCCCTGGCAATAGTCGCAGGAACCAAAAAGTTCCACGATTTCCTGTATGGTTGACCGTTCACAGTCATGACCAACCACAAGCCCCTGCTAGGAATTTTTACCACAAACAAGCCAACCCCACAGATCTTATCCCCGAGGATGCTGCGGTGGACAATCTTCCTCAAGGCATACCAGTATGCGTTGGTCTACCGTCCCGGCAAGGAAATCAGCCACGCAGATGCTCTTTCCAGGTCACCCCTCCCACAGCTAGGAGACCCGGAGTGTGAGGTAGAGCAGGACCACCAGGTGCTACTAATCGAGGCCCTAGAAACTCCTCCAATACTGCCAGCGGACATCGCTAAAGCTACAGCTAAGGACAAGTCACTAGCCTTAGTTAAGTCCTGGGTACAAAAGGGCTGGCCAGCGACCTCCCCCATGGAGGAATTCATGGTATATGGTAGGAGGAGAGATGAGCTGTCCATAGAGAGGGGCTGCCTCCTGTGGGGGCAGCGGGTAGTAGTCCCCAAAGCGTTAAGATCACAGGTACTAAAAATGTCACACATTAGCCACCCGGGAATCGTGCACTCTAAAGCGCTAGCCAGAAGCTACTTCTGTTGGCCCAAGTTGGATGCTGACATAGAAAACTTGGTTGGCACTTGTGAAAGCTGCCAGAGTACCTGACCCGAGGAGTCCTGACTTCCCCATAGAGAATGGGACACAGCTCGCGGACCGTGGTCACGCCTACACGTAGATTTCGTGGGGCCTTTCAGAGGCACCCTGTTCCTAGTAATAGTCGATGCTTACTCCAAGTGGTTGGAGGTTATCCCGATGTCTAGCACATCATCAGCCGCAACTGTGAGACAATTGCGAAAGGTATTCAGCTGTTTCGGATTACCAGACGTGCTTGTGAGCGATAACGCCTCAACTTTCACGTCAGCTAAGTTCAAAGCATTCATAGATATCAATGGAATTCGCCACATTACCTCTGCCCCATTTCACCCCATGACAAATGGCCAGGCGGAATGCCTAGTACGAACAACGAAGGACGCATTGCGTCAGATGGGCCCCAGGGACTTGAATTTACAGTTGTGCCAATTTTTACTAGGGTATAGAGTAACGCCCCAAGCGTCAGGGTTATCGCCCACCGAACTCCTTATGCGAGGGAGACCCGCCACGATCCTCACACGCCTAGATCCAAACAGGGTGGAGGACACAGGAAGGAATATAGCGTTAGGAAGTACTAAGAGTTTCGGGGTCAACGAGGCCGTGCACTGCAGGAATTATGCAGCCACAGGGCCGACCTGGGTCCCTGGAGTAGTAGTCGGGCAAATGGGGCCAGTATCGTATAATGTTGAGACCAGCACAGGTCTCCTCTGGAGGAGACACGCTGATCAACTCAGGAGTAGGGTGGTAAACAGGCAGGGCATGGGAGCCCAAGCGGGGAATTCAACGTTAGGGTCCTCCCCCATCCACTTATCCCAAGGGGGAGACACGGACTACTGGGGGGAAGGGGATGAGACAAACCCGTATCCTTTGGACCCCCCCCCCCAGACTACAGGAACGATTCGGGAAAGGAGGAACCGAAAAACAATCCAAACAAAAAGAAAAAAAGGGTAATCCACATCAGGCCCGTTTCCCCAAAGTAAACAGCCCAAGTATTTACACTCTCAACCGCAAGAATAGACACTCCAAGGAAATAGCCACCCAAATTTTTTTCATTTAAATCCAAACCGCTAGGAAGAGAGGTAAAAAAAAGAGCCCAGAGTCCAAGGTGTATAACAAAAAGCAAGGAAGAATTAGTTATAATCCACACGGTGAAGGGGTAAAGAGAAACTAATCCTTCTCTTGGAACGAACGAATCAAAGCGCCCTTTTCCAGCGGCTGCGTTGACTTCAGGGGGGAACTCCCCTTCTTCCTCTGTAAATCGGCAAGCTTTCCCCACACTCCTTAATTTTAGCCTCAAAAAGCACTGGAACCTTCGGAAACTGAAGCCCAGACAGAGACTTCTTTAACCACTTTACTGTCGCCAAAGCACGCCGTGATTCTCCTGGGACGCAACAAAGCCATAGACCAAAACACAGCCACTTTCGTTTTCCAGGACCGCCGCCATTAACGGATCGACAACCCGCTTTTATCCACTTCCACACCCGCTTCCAAGTCCGGGCTCTTCTGAACAGAATCCCCAGTTACCTTTAGCTCTTCAACATAGACTTTCATAAACTTACATAAACTCGCTTTCTTGCCGATTTTACTGCCACCTCGAATCTCCGCCGTCTCGCTGGTCCCGTTCTTGGTTCCTCGGCAGGAGAAGCCGCGGCTTCCGTCACACGCCTCTCCTACCTAGGATACCTCCCAAACTTCGACCGCCCAACTTCAAAACTTTCCAAATAGGCAAGCAGGAGTCTTATCGGCAAAAAATACCACTTTAAAATTTCCCCATTTTACTCGTTCACATTAATTACCACTTTGATAAGCGTGAGCATCCAAATCGAGATGTTACTCGTCGGCCATCTTAGCCACACCCCAGCATGTTTAAAAAGGTGCAGGAAACACCCCCTCCTGCAAAGAAGCATTTATTATAGCCCCGACCCAGCCTCCCGTCACCCCCTTGGAGGCTTTCACCAACCAAGTGGGACAGGGATCCAAAGGGCAGGAGGTGGTGCGAACAGCTGCAAGAAGCCTGTCCACTTCCTCAGGGACAACTGGATCGAACCGATCCCAGATAACACTGCCAGACTGAGCTCTGATCCCCTCTGGACCCTCCCCATCCATGCCGGGATTAAACCCCGAGCGAATCCGAGCGATTTTCTCCACCAGATAGTCTGCAAAAACCTCAGCCGAACCCTGCCAACCGGGCACCGGCCCCTCCCGGCCAAGGAGAGACCTGGTAACCCGGAACAGAGCGGCTGGGCGATTATCCACGGAGGCAATGAGGGCGGTGAAGTATTGTTGCTTCACCACCCCCATCGCCACCAGGTAGGTCTTAATAGCAGCCCTTGCCAGTGTCCAGTCGGAATCACTCTGGGTCTTCTCCCAGCGGCGCTCTCGGCGTCTCTTTGCCCATTTAAGCTCCCGCAGTTCTTCTGTGAACTACAGGGAAGATCGAACCCCACGGGCTCGGAGAGGCCGTAGTGGTGCGATTTCATCCAAGGCAGCCGTAGTCATCCTGTACCACAGGTCAACGAGTGCCTCGGATGAATCGTGTAGCCAATCCAGAGGAAAATCCCCCAGTTCCCTCTGGAATTCGTCAGAATCTATCAGTCACCGGGGGCGGGCCAATTTAATAGGCCACGCCTCCCTGCGGTGAACCACCGCCCCCAGGAAGTCCAGAGTCACCAGATAGTGATCTGACCATGGCACAGGTATAGTTTCTAATTTCTGTAGTCTCAGATCACTCTGCTCCGACAAAAAAACTAGGTCTGGTGTGTGACCACTGCCCCTGGTCGGGCCATGAATTACCTGAGTCAGGTCCATGGCTGCCATGGAGGCCATGAACTCCTGTACAACCTCTGAACCAGTCCCCAGCAAAGGCAAATTGAAGTCCCCCAGAACTATCAGCCTAGGGAACTCCAACGCCAACGCTGAGATGGCCTCGAGGAGCTCAGGCAGGGAGTCTCTTACCGTGCAAAGAGGCAGGTACAGGAGTAAGACTCCCAACTGACCCTTAGGGCCCAACCGCAGGAGCAGGGCCTCACAACCCAGGACTTGTGGAGCAGTGGCCCTGGCGACTCCCAAGGACTCCCTGGCTACAATGGCGACGCCACCGCCCCTTCCCTCATCCCTTGGCTGGTGCCAGATACCGAAGCCGGCTGGACACATTTCTGACAGAGGTACACCATCCTCTGGTCTCAGCCAGATTTCGGTGATGCATGCCAGGTCGGCCCGCCCCTCCTGAATAGAGTCTTGAATTAGGGGGGCCTTGTTGCAGATCGACCTGGCATTCATCAGCAGCAGCCTAATGGTGGGGTCACACTGGATCAGCTGCTCAGGACCCAGAGATGTACCTGGGGGACTGGAACGAGAGACAGATACCAACCATCGGTCCCGTGTTCCCCAAGTGCAGCCTGCCCCTCGGTACCTGGAATTCATCTGGAATACTGTGTACAGTTCTGGTCGCCATACCTCCAGAAGGATGTTATGGAGCTGGAAAAAGTGCAGAGGAGGGCAACCAGAATGATTAGGGGACTGGAACACCTTCCTTACCATCTGAGGCTGCAACGGTTGGGCCTCTTCACTCTTGAACGACGACGTCTAAGAGGTGACCTGATTGAAGTTTATAAAATCATGCACGGTGTGGACAAAGTAGATAAGGAAAAACTGTTTTCCCTATCGCATAATACTAGAACTAGGGGACACTCCATGAAACTTTTGGGTACTAGTTCTCAAACAAATAAGAGAAAGTACTTTTTCACCCAGAGGATTACTGGTCTATGGAACTCCCTGCCAGAAGAAGTGGTGACAGCTGTCAGTCTTGACAGCTTTAAGAAAGGATTAGACAAGTTCATGGAGGAGAAGAGTATCAATGGCTATAATTATGGATACTTAAGGACAACCTCCGGGTTGGAGAGATAGGCAGGATATCTCTCAATATCATTTCCAGGGAATCCTAAGCAGGTGAAGGCATCTGCTTGGGAATACCCTGAAGGAAATGGTGAGCCTCTGTGTGAGACAGAATGCTGGACTGGATGGGCTGTGGCCTGTTCCAGCAAGGCTGTTCTTATGTTCTTATGTTCTTACCTGCCATATCGTCCCATGCCCATCACAACCCCAATTTGAGCCCTGAGAACCTCCCCACCCATTTCAGACGGAGTGCTACCCCTCCTACCCAGCTGACAAGGCCATTTCTCCCACCCTCTCTCCCCTCCAGACCCAGAACCCACCCCCACACTCCCCCTACCCTCCTTGGGGCATTTCCAAGAGCCCCTTATCAGAGGTGGGGTGTGCCGGCCATCCCTCCCCAAACCCAAACCCAATCCCATTCCCTTCCCACCCCTCCAACCCCTACAATTACTCAAAAGGGGGGGGTAAGGGCCCTCACTGCTGGCACCACCTCCCTCTCTCCTCCCTAACCCCACAAGAGGTGAAGGAGGGGGGCGGCAATGTGCCAGTCCATCAATCCGCCAAGGCTTCCCCGGCTGTGACTAATTCCCTCCCACTGGAGCGGCTGGGAGGAAAGGCAGTGTCTGTTCTCCATGGCTGGAGTTCGGCTGCAATTCTTGAAGCCATCTGCCTGGTCCAGCGAAGGAGGCCTTTGGGAAAGGGGGTGGTTGGAAGGTCTTTTGCAGCCACCTCTCCCTGCCTTGACACAGCTGCCAGCCATCTCTTCTCCTTCCTGGTCCAGCGAAGGAGGCCTTTGGGAAAAGGGGGTGGGTGGGTGGTCTTTTGTAACCACCCCTCCCTGCCTTGACACAGCTGCCGGTCCTCTCTTCTCCTTCCTGGTTCAACAAAGGAGGCATTTGGGAAAGGGGGTGGGTGGATGGTCTTTTGTAACCACCCCTCCCTGCCTTGACACAGCTGCTGGTCCTCTCTTCTCCTTCCTGGTTCAGCGAAGGAGGCCTTTGGGAAAGGGGCTGGGTGGAAGGTCTTTTGCAGCCACCTCTCCCTGCCGTGACACAGCTGCCAGTCCTCTCTTCTCCTTCCTGGTCCAGCGAAGGAGGCCTTTGGGAAAGGGGCTGGGTGGAAGGTCTTTTGCAGCCACCTCTCCCTGCCTTGACACAGCTGCCGGCCCTCTCTTCTCCTTCCTGGTCCAGCGAAGGAGGCCTTTGGGAAAGGGGGTGGGTAGATGGTCTTTTGTAACCACCCCTCCCTGGTTTTCCTTGCTGCCTCCTGCATAATGTCTCGCGTCTCTTCTGGTACTCTGTCTATCTGGTCCATACCATTGAATCTGTTCGTCACCTCCATCATGTATTCCTTGGGTATGTTGTCTAGATCATATCTATCCGGCCTATTTGTTTCCCCTATTTCCTTCAGTCTGAGCCTGATTTTTGCGATCAGTAGATTGTGATCTGAGCCACAGTCCGCTCCAGGTCTTGTTTTTGCTGACTGTATGGAGGTTCTCCATCTTTGGCTTCAGAGTATGTAATCAATTTGGTTTCAATGTTGGCCATCTGGTGATGTCCATGTATAGATTCTCCTCTTGTGTTGCTGAAAAAGGGTGTTTGCTATGACAAGTGTGTTATCTTGGCAGAACTCTATCAGTCTTTGCCCTGCTTCGTTTTGTGTTCCAAGACCAAATGTGCCTTTAAAAAAAACAAAAACAAAGGTGCAGGTTTTTTTCTGCCACCAGAGGCCGCTGTGACTTTTTGCTTGTGGAAGTGGAGAGAGATGGTGGTTTGGGGTGGGGCCTTCATCTCTCTGCTTCCATTCCAACTTCCTTTGACTCCTTGGTGGGCGGGGGGGGGGGGGGGGAGGGGAGGGGAGAAAGGAAGAAAAGAGCTGTCAGACGTGGCTGGCCCGGGGCCAGAGAGGGCCAGCATGGATGCCCTGGAGCTTGCCCCTTCTGGGTAAGTCTATGTCTTTTTGTTTTGTTTACTTTCCTCTCTCTCTCTCTGTGTGTAAGTAAGTCTCTCTTTGTTTTGCTTACTTTGCTCTCTCTCTCTCTGTGCGAGAGAGAGAGAGAGAGAGAGACTCGCCTTTGTGTGGGTGGGTGTGGGTGTGGAGAGCGATGGTGTGTGTGTATTGTGGGTGAGGGACCAGGGTCCGGACCAGGTTAAACAGAGACGACCACTGAACCCTAGAGTCTGGCTTTCAAGCAAGGGATACCTTTACCTTGCTTGAAAGCCAGTCATATCTGACTCTAGGGTTCAGTGCTCATCTTTGTTTCAAAGCCGAAGTGCCAGCGCTGTCTGCTTTTGCAGACGTTTCCATGGTCATGTGGCAGCCATGACTGCAGGAGCACACCGAATGCTGTTTACCTTCCCACCAAAGTGTTCCCTATTTATCAACTTGCAATTATATAAAGTGGAATGGGAGACATGGTTTGAATGCATTTTGTATAGATTAATCATCACTCAGACAGACAAATTTCAATATAATACAGGTAACATGTCTTCAGAACTGCAAAAATAACAATAAAAGTACAAATAATGACATAATGAGGTGGTGGTTTGATAAACATAAGGTAGACCCTAGGGAAAGAGACGCCTGAGGGTGAAAAAATAAGGCCCTAGATGGGAGGAAAGAGGCAGAAGAAGATGAGCCACTTCTGTGTGGTGGGATGGAGGCCCCACTAGGTTGGTGGGACTCAAGCTTAAACAAACAGGAAGATGAGGGGAAGGGGCTTGGACTAATCCAGATACCTTATTTGTTTCCCTAAATTTTCTTGCTTTTGAACTGTTAGGTTAGTAGTAGCTGGGACAGAGGCAGAAGCTCACTCCATCTTGCAGTACTCTGGTATCGAGCTGCTGACCTGCCACCTTCCAGTCAGCACCTTAGCCACTTGAGCCACTGCAGCTCAGTGGTTAAGAAGCTCATCTTGTTTGCTGGAAGGCCGACATGACAGTTTGAGCTCCCATCTCTGTCCCAGCTCCTGGCAACCTAGCAGTTCAAAAGCAAGAAATTACAAGTAGATAAATAGAGACCATTTTGGTGGGAAAGGTAACAACATTTTGGTGTCTAGTCATGCCTGCCACATGTCCACAGAAACATCTACAAACAGGCAGTGCTGGCTCTTTGGCTATAAACAGAAATGAGCATTGAACCCTAGAGTCAGATATGACAAGCAGCATTGGATCTAACAATAGGTAAAGGTAAAGGTTGCCCTTGCTCGAAAGCCAGTCGTATCTGACTCTAGGGTGCAGTGTTTATATCCATCTACAGCCAAAGAGCCAGTGTTGTCTGTGTTTGCAGACGTTTTCATGGTCATGTGGCAGGCATGACTAGAGCCCAGCAAGTCACATGGCCAGATTTGGCCACGCCCACAGATTTGGCCACACCCACACACATATATATATAAACTGTCTTAATTTAAAACTACAAAAACTATTTACTGTTCATTGAATCAAATAGATATTTGTTTTGTTTTTTTAGGTAAAAAGAGTAATGCCAAATGACACCTTCTATTTTTCTGTTGTGAGGCACCCAGCTTTATTGTTTGAATCATCCTATGTTTACTACAAATCATTCGTCCCAGCATTTAGGAGATCCAAGGATGTGAATGAATTTCTGTCATCCCCATCACATTTTTTCATTGAAAGTGAGAGGCCTCGGAACATATATGCCAAGAATAACATATGGTTTGACTTTGGTTATGACAACTATGCAGTATATGAAGAGCATTACATCCAATCTGTGATACAAGACATTGAACAGAACTTCAATTTGATATTGATTGCTGATTACTTTGATGAGTCCATGGTCCTTCTAAAGGATATTTTATGTTGGGACTTGGATGATGTGGTTTATTTAAAGATGAATGCCAGGAGCCTAGACGTTGTTCAGAAAATGAACCCAGAAAGCAAGTTAAAAGTGAAAGAATGGTGTGCTTTAGATTGGAAACTTTATGAGCACTTCAATAACACCTTCTGGAATAAGATTCAGGAGAGGATGGATCCCAAAACTTTGTCCAAGGAAATTGATCTTCTTCAGAAGAGGCAGAAGGAACTGATGGAGACATGTCTTTTAGAAGAAATTGACGGAACCAAAATTAAGGACAAACGTATGAAGCCCTATCAAGAAGGGTCTGTTAAAATCATGGGCTATATGCTTAAAGAGGATTTAGATAGAGAGACACTGAACATGTGTGAAAAGATGGCTATACCTGAGCTCCAATATACAGCACACATGTATAGTCAGCAGTTCCCAAACAAGAAAAAACCCGTACCTGTTAGATGAAGTCTTCTGATAATAAGGTTGGGAACCCCTGCCCTAACAATTAGGATACTAGAACTAGCAGAGAAGGTGGCAGATAAAATCTGCATAAAAATGAATTGTAAATAATGAATGTTTTTAAACAATAATGAATGTTTTTAAAAATCTGACTTGCACTTTAATCTAAACATTGAAGAAAAAGAAAACCACAGCTCATGCCAGAGCTTTAGAGTGAGAGGGGTAAAAATTTTTTTTAAAAAAAAGCAGGGTGGGGTAATGAAATGAACTTTTTCATTCTCTGAATTTCCATCACTGTCTGTTCCGGTATTGATGGTGTATTCACACATATATCTTCATACTTTCTATAATATGAATTAATTACTTTTCCTCTCACTCATAGTTGTAGATAAGGAATTATTTTTAAAAATAATAATAGCAACATAGGTGTTGAGTCTGGACAAAGAAGTATTCTAACAAGGAGGAATGGGTTAAACTCAGTGATCTTTATTTTGCTCAGGTTTTGGACTGGGGAGTATGTACACGGGTGGCCAATATATGTATATACAGTGTTCAGACTGTTACAAAACAAGATACATTTAGGCGGGCTTCCGGAGGACATACAGAGTTCAGTCTTTTCCTGCTATGACACAGCTTTGAAATTAGCGTCTTTGGAAATGGTGCGCTTCCGGATTTCCAGTTTGGCGCGGTTTTACATTTAAACATAATAAAACCTTATACACAACATTTCCCCCCCCCCCTTATCCCAGGATGCCCGATAGTTTCCGGGATTAATTCCCTCTTAAAACCTGTGGCACGTTATGTCGATTCATTTATTTCGGATTATGCCAGAGATGTTCATTTGTGAAGGATTCCAGTGAATTCATTCTGAAAGTGGGGACCTGAGTGATGTAGTCAAAGTCCTAACCAGGTGTCAGGAGGCTGTACGGGTCTGGATGGGGGACAACGGGCTTCAGCTGAATTTTGGCAAGACTGAGTGGCTGTGGGTTCGGGGCCCCGAGTTATCCCGGGAGCTACCAGCTTTGTTACTGGATGGGGCATCTTTGCCCCAGACAGATCCAGTGTGTAACTTGGGGATCCTCCTGAACTCATGACTACAACTCGAAGAGCAGGTGGCAGTCATGGCCAGGAGGGCCTTTGCACAACTTCGGGTTATTTACCAATTATGCCCGCTCCTGGACTAGGATGCCTTGTTTATGATCACTCATGCTCTGGTCACCTCCAGATTGGATTATTGTAATGCGCTCTACATGGGGCTGCCCTTGATGACCAATTGGAGGCTGCAGCTGCTCCAGAATGCAGCTGCCCGGGTGATGCTGGAGCGTGGGCATTATGCTTATGCGTAACCGGTGCTCCAGGAGCTGCACTGGTTACTGGTGTGTCTCTGGGTGCAATTCAAGGTGCTGATTTTGACCTTTAAAGCCCTACATGGCAGTGAACCGGGATACTTAAGGGACTGCATCACCCAAGGTATTCCACCCATCCTACAAGGGCATACCGGAGAGGCTCAGCGATGGTCCCTCCCTCAAGAGAAATGCACATGACTGGGACCAGGAGAAGAGCCTTTTCTGTGTCTGCCCCAGCCCTGTGGAACCTCTTACCACCTGAATTGCGCCTCCAGACAGAGCTACTCTCCTTTAGGAAGACTCTTAAGACTTGGTTGTGAAAGCAGGTCTGGGACCCGACAGCTGTGATGGCCCAGTCCCGCTGGCTGATATAAATCTGGCCTGTTCCTATAACATAACATACCTGTCTGTTTTTATCCCTCCCCCTTTCCCCCGCCTCCTCCCCTTTCATATATTTTTATCTCTTTATCTTTTAATTTTTTCTTACTCCTCTCTATTTTCCTATTTTAATCTTTTTAATGAGTTTTTAAATTGTGTGTGTATTTCTCTTAAGGGGTTAGGGAGGGTATTGTGGGGGAGGGGTTAGCTGTTTTTAATCTATGTATGTTTTTTAATTATGATGTAAGCCGCCTTGGAACATCCCAGGATGAGGAAGGTGGGGTAGAAATCATGTAAATAAATAAATAAATAGAATATTGAGAGGTTCCCCAAAATGCAGGATTGCTGGCCATGGATGTGTCAACCCATTATACTAATGTACTTACAGAAGAGGCACAAACCATGGTTGCTGACCTCCTTTTGACTCGACTGCACAAATTTCTGCCAACACATTTTATTTTGGACCTTTTGAATTTAGTTTTAGAGCACAACATTTTTAGGTTCCAGGAAACATTTTACCTTCAAACCAAGGTAGTGGCTATGGGGAGCAACTTGGCTCCCAGTACAGTATTCCCAACATCTACATGATTTCCTTTGAAAAACTACGATTTTGAATCAAAACACTAACCCGTTCTTTAAATACATTATCATTTATAAAAGATTTATTGATTATTTATTTTTGTTGACGATATTAACTGAGTAGAAGACTTTGTCACTTGGGTCAACACTTTGAACCCACATATAAAATTCTCATTCAACAAACACCATCAGACGATTCCATTTTTAGATCTTCAAGTATCGATATGTGCAGGTAACAAACTTCAAGTTAAGTTCTACCGTAAGCCTACTGACTCCAATGTGTACCTACAATACCAATCCTTTCATCCTCCCTCCTTTTAAAATAATATCCCTTCTAATTTGTTTGTGCATGCAAAGAGGAACTCCTCCCGTGAGGTTGATTTCAAAGTAGCTGCCAATTCCATCAATAACATGTTGACTAACAAGGGATATCCATCAGCAGTTATCAATAAATACCTTTAAAAAGTAGTGTCTACACCCAGGCATATACTTTTTGAACATAAAGATGCCACCACCCAATCTAGACTGCACTGGTCTATGGACTATACCCCATATGCCAATCATATTAAGGAAATCATATATAGGTACTGGCACAATTGAAGACATCCCGGGATGTCAGAATAAACCTTTTATAGGTTTCCAAAAAATGAAGTCCTTACACAATCTATTGACCAGTTTAGGCACCACTCCCAGCACGCCTGCAACATCTACTCTTAAGGGACATTTTAAATGTTTCCGTTGTATTAATTGCAAAAATTCATGGGAGATGAAAATCTTAGAATTACCACATGCGGACTTTAGACTTACCCTAAAACATTATTCTGTCAAACAAAAAAACTGTACACTATATATCTTTGGCAATGTCCATGCAAACTTAATTTGATAGGTAAATCGATTCATCCCCTGAAGGCTTGTTTGACTGAACATCGGTCCAGGATAAGAAACCGCATTGAGCAAGCTCTGTTAGTCAATCATTATATTGAGAAGGGCCACACTGAGGAACAATTTAGATTCACTGTGACTGAAGTAGTTCACCAGAAACCATTCGAAAACATTAATATAGATCAAATGTTGCTAAGAAGGGAAGCCTACTACATTTATAGACTGAAGACTTATTTTCCTTATGGCCTGAGTCATGAGTTCAATCTTGCATGTTATCTTTAAGATTCAAACAGGAGCTGTAACCCTCTTTGTTACACTTGACATCACAGTAGATTGACCACACCTGGGAACATAGTATTTAGTCACAGCATTTTTCACTTACCTCTTTGACATTCAAAAGCACGCTGAAAAAGTTTAGAGTGAGGTCACGAATGCAGATAAAAAATATTGTATTTCATAAAGTACGTTATTATAACTTAGTCTCTAAACCGAATTGAGTTGCTTTTAAGTAATAAGAAAGTTAGATCAACTATTAACTGCTATATCTTGTTTTATTGTATTAATAAAACTTTTACTGTAGAATTTTCATATAAGCATTTGTATAAATGTCTTTTTGGTACAAATTTGTCTTTACAGATAGTACAAAATATTCTGATGAAGGATTTCATTCCGAAAAAGTTCTATACTGGTGAACTTTAAAAGATTTGTCTTTATTACTATTCTGTGGACACCAATTTTTTTCTATGAGAAGTCATCAATTTTCTGTTTATTATCGATCGTTTAAGTTGTTCTAGAAGACATCCTTATAATACAGAGAAGTTCTCCATGTTAATTTGGATATTGTGCATTTGAGTTGGTTTCTTAGAAGATATTTTTTGCATTTTATGAGGAGTTATCAATTTTTAGTTGAACATTTTTCTATGAATCGACACTATACTTTAAGATTTAATAAATAATATTACAGCATTGACGGAGCTTGTTTTTGCCTCAAACGGTTTTCTTCATTCTAGTAGTCTACACCGTTTGGCCAATTTGTTGCTCCTGTCCCTGATGATGACACCAGCTTTAGCAATCACTCTGGTCAAAGACTGCATGTGGAACAAACTGTCATCCACCACCCCACCCCACCCCACCCCACCCCATCCCCATACCCCAGGTGTCAAGTCTTTCAAGCTGGCTTCAGTTGCTGATCTGAATCATCAGGCCTGCTGAAAGCAATGCTCTATAATGAGTTGGAAACTCACTCTAGTGTTTTATTCTATCTTCTAGGACAGACCTTCAATTATTGGCACAGCCCCCTTGTTCTCAATTTGCTGCTTTGTTTCTTAATGAGAACATTTAGACTCAGCTCAGTGAACTGTAAATAACTGTTTCAGCGCAGATTCTTTCAATTCCACTCATGGAAATAGCATTGTGAATGTAACCAAAAGAAATTCTAAGTTATGATAACATGTGGGAATGAAGACCACCAATGGAGGGTGAAAGTGTAGGTCCCTTGGGAAGTGATGGGTGGTGGTGGTGGGATGATCTAGCAGTGGTGATTGCTGATAAGTTTAAAACCTGAGATACAAAGAGACAGGCATTTAAACATACCATTGCTATCAAAGAGAACACATGCTTTGATTTGCCAGGAATACCTGCAGCTGCTGTATCTATTTGAATGCATCTTTCTTTTTTCAAAAAAGCAAGTAGCATCACAAGGAACAACTCACAACTATAAGGATCACACCAATGGAAAGGAGTAATTTAGCTCTTTTCTCTCTTTCATTTTGCATGTTTACAACCAGCAGTTTCATCAGAATACACATTTAACATTAAGTCTAGTTTAGCTCCAACAGAACATAATTTAGTACACTCAAGTGGCTAAGATGCTGACTGGAAGGTGGCAGGTCAGCAGTTTGCTTCCTGAGTACTGCAGGATGGAATGAGCTCCCATCTTTGTCCCAGTTCCTGCCAACCTATCAGTTCAAAAGCAAGAAATTGCAAGTCGGTAAATGGGGACCCCTTTGGTGGGAAGGTAAACAGCGTTCCGTGTGCTCTGGTGTCTAGTCATGCCTGCCACATGACCTCAGAAATGTCTGCAGACGCAGACAGCACTGTCTCTTTGGCTATAAATGGAGATGAGCACTGAACCCTAGAGTCGGATATGACTGGCTTTCGTGCAAGGGAAACCTTTACCTTTACTAAAAGAATATAAGAGGGTGCAATCAGAACCACAGTTTGGTTTGTTCTGGGGAATTAGTTGGTTCACTCCTTTTCCTAGCAACCACATGACATACAGGCATCCCAAACCAATCTGTCCTTTATCTTTGATCTGCAACTTTTTAGATCCCCTTCAGGGCTACTTGTGTTTTTTGTTTTGTTTTCGATGCAGGTAGAATCGTTCCATTTTTGGTGGGTCGCACCATGTGCAATCATGGGGATTCAACCGAAGCAGATGGTTTAGGGTGTCCCTTTTGCTTAAGCCCCCTGATGATATTGAGAAATTGAAAGCTTGCTTTTGCCCCCACCCTTGGGAGGCGGATTAGGGAGGAAGCAAAGGATTTTTAACAAAGCCCCTAAAACAGCACTGATGTGATATGATACTTTGGGAAAGAAAACTGAAAACTTCATCTGTTTCTCCCTCCATGGGGGAGTGGGTGAGAGCTTTCAGTTTATCTGCCATTATGAAGTGACTTAAGCAAAGCATGAAAGAGGAGACAGGAGAGGACTTGGTAGGCATTTTTTTGGTTATATATCTTTTTCAATTTTCCTTCCTTTCAAAGGGAAAGAAGGACCAAATAGTATCACTTGAGTTGCAGTTTGCTCAATCTTGCATATGGATGCAAAGATTGTTCCAAATGAAAGCGCGGCGCCAAAATGGCCGCCGCGCACTTTGCGGGCCCCCCCCCACAGGACAGAGAATCCGGGTAGTTAGGGGCGTGGCCAGCTCCCTTATAAAAGGGGTGGCCACGAGGCAGCCGTGCTGCCATTTTGCCTCAGCGACGGAGCGGAGAAGTTTTTTCCCTGCGCCTCCGTCGCTCGTTGGTATCAACGGGAAGCCTTTTTGGGTCGATTTTGCTTAGCTAGCTTCCCTTTTTTGCTCGAGATGCCTTCCAAAAAGAAGGCTGCTGCGAATTCAGCCCGGGCTGTTAGGAGGCGAAACCCAGGTCGGAGGACCGCGGTGCCGCCTCCTCAACAGCCACCTTTGCCATCCCCGGCCGGGGCTAGTGGCTTGGGGTCTATCGCCCCTTGGCCCGACCAGAGTGCGGGCGCGGAGGGCGCTCCGGCCCGCGGCCCGCGAGCGGTGGACACCGCTCCTCCTCCCGCCCAAGCCGTTGGGCCGATTACTTTTGGGCCGCAGCCTCTCCCGGGGCCCTCTAGCCTTGGGGGGTGGCCCGGTGCCCTGCCTTGGCAGGTTTCCTCATCAGCCCTACCGGGCTTCGGCCCTGGCCAATGGCCACATATGGGCCATGGGGTCCAGGGAACTGTCCCCATGCAAGGGTCAGGTGGGCCGGCCGGCTCTTTACCCATGGTTAACGTAGACACCTTACTGGCCCGTATCGCGGCCTTAGAGGAGTCTTTGGCCCGGGCCAGTCAGGCAGGTGCCCCCTTCGGGGTACCTTTTGAGGCGCTATCGGCAGCAGGACAACGGCCGGCGGGGAGGGTTGAGCTGCTGCAGGCGGGTGGCGCGGCTCCGGCCACTGCCTCGCAGCTCCCCAGCCAGCAACCTGGTGCGGGTCAAGCCCCGGTGATGAGCTCTACATCGGTCGTGAGCTCCGACGCCCCCAGTGGGCCGGAACCCCCGTTGGGGGTGGCCCGCGGGGGTGCAGCATGTGAGTATATGGTGCAAGCAAGTACATCCACACACATTCCCAATATAGGGGGGACCTTTCAGTGGCCTTGGCCTCGCGCGGGTGGTGCAGGGGCTACGCCGCTGGCGACCCACCCGGCGACAACTACTGCCACCATGCCCGCTGGGGTGGGCCTCGGTTCTTACACTGCTGGGAACGTACTTGGGGTGGCAGGGTTAACTCAGGCCCCTTTGGGTAGGCCAGCTATCCCCTTTTCGGCTTTGCCGACGGCAGGGTATTCCTTGCCATTGGGTGATCACTTGGCACAGGCTACCAGAGAAAAGATATGGCGAGGGGAGTATGTAGATATCTTCTCACTCCTGAACAGAGAGCCCACCAAGGAAGAAAGGGAGGGTCAGGATGAGAAGGACAAGGAGCAGGCACGCCGCCGTAAGCCGCCGCGTACCTGGGCTAACTGGCTCCCCGCTTATTTGATATACATGGCGGTATATTTGAGGGCGCGGCCGGATCTAGCTATTCCCATGGTCCAATATTTGGACAACATATACAGGGCGATGGTAGATTTCCCGGGCCCCTCATGGCTAGCATATGATGAGGAATTCCGTATGAGGATTCCCCTACACCCCGAGATGAGATGGGACGAGCCGTGCCAGAGACTGTGGCTCTTGTATATGACACCCACACGTCCTGCCCCGGGGGATAGATACCATTGTGGACATGCGGTCCAGCGAGCAGCTCCAGCGCAGGGTACCCGCCAGCTGGCGGGGCAGGGGGTTCCAGCCCGCCTGCTGTGTTGGACTTTCTCGTCCAATGGTTCCTGCAGTCGGAAGAACTGCAGGTATAAGCATGAGTGTCCCACATGTTCTGGTCCCCATGCAGCCTCTGCTTGTCCCAAGCCTGGGGGGGGCGCGAGGCAGAGGGAGGGGTGGACAGTGGGCTGGCAAGCCTGCCACGGATGGAACTAGTTCTCCGAAAGGCCCCCTCCCCAATTAAGGTGGACATGCTGGAGCGCTGGCTCGCATCGTACCCAAGGGGAGAGGACAGAGAGTATCTCATCCAAGGTTTTAAGCAAGGATTTCGTATCCCTTTTATGGGTGATAGATCCCCTCAGGATGCTCCCAACCTTTTATCCCTCAGAGGAAGGGAGGAGGTAGCCGAGGCCAGCATTAAAAAGGAATTAGACGCGGGCAGGGTCGCCGGACCTTTTCCCGCACCCCCTTTTCCCAACCTTAAGGTTTCGCCATTGGGTTTGGTTCCCAAAAAGTCCCTAGGTGAGTTTCGCCTTATTCATCATTTGTCCTACCCAGCCGGCCGATCGGTCAACGATGCGATACCTGATGACCTTTGTTCGGTAAGGTATACATCGTTCGACCATGTGCTGCGCATGGTGCGCTCGTGTGGCCCGGGTGCCTTGCTGGCCAAGTGCGACATTAAGTCAGCTTTTCGCCTCTTGCCGGTGCACCCGGGCGACTTTGAATTGCTGGGTTTTAAGTTTAGAGGGGAGTATTATTTTGATAAGGCCATGCCTTTTGGCTGCTCCATATCATGCTCGGCTTTCGAGCGTTTTAGTACCTTCCTAGAGTGGGCTTTTGTCCGCAGGTCAGGGTCCCGGTCTGTAGCCCATTACCTGGATGACTTTTTATTCGGGGGTGAACGGGGCTGGGACACGTGTGCACGTCTCCTCAATACATTTCAGACGCTAATGCAGGAACTTGGTGTCCCTTTAGCGCCCGAAAAGACCGAGGGCCCGTCGACCAAGCTAGTATTCCTGGGGGTTGAGATTGATACAGTAGGACAGGCTTCTAGGTTGCCGGGTGATAAGGTGTCCAGGATAGTGACCCTTATCTCGGAATTGCTGGCCAAGCGTAAGGCATCCCTGAGGGAACTGCAGGTGCTACATGGGCACCTCAATTTTGCCTGCAGAGTGGTCGCACCGGGCAGGGCTTTCGCCCGGCGCTTATGCGATGCCATGGCAGGGTTATCCAGGCCCCACCACAGAGTCAGGCTCACCCGGGGTATCAGGGCAGACATGTTAGTCTGGTTGCAATTCCTGAGGGAGTTCAACGGGGTCTCATTTTGGAGGTCTGACCTCCTGGCATCCCCCAATTTCCAGATCCAGTCTGATGCCTCAGGATCCCTGGGTTATGGGATGTACTTCAATGGGAAGTGGGCCTATGGTGGGTGGCCACCGGCATGGGCAGGCACAGGTCGCCTGCGGGATCTCACATACCTGGAATTTTTTCCCATTCTCGGGGCTTTGATGCTATGGGGCGAACAGTGGGCCAATTCGGTGGTGCATTTCTGGTGCGACAATGCTGCTGTTGTTCACATTGTCAATGCACAGACTTCTAAATCGCCCAGGGTCATGGATCTAGTGCGCCATTTTGTGTTGCGCTGCCTGCGCCTCAACGTCTTGTTCAGGGCCAGGCATGTCCCAGGGGTTAATAATGATATTGCTGACGCTTTGTCCCGCCTGCAGATCTCCCGGTTCCGCGCCTTGGCCCCGGAAGCGGAGGAATTTCCCTCGCCACTCCCGGACGAGATGTGGACTATTGGCAAGGAGAGGTGAACCGGGCGATTGGCCTGTCACTAGCGCCACGCACGCGTAAGGCGTATCAACAAGCATTCAATTTGTATAGGGCTTTTGTTACCCAATTTCAGTTGCCAGAGACCTGGCCTATCCCGGTGGACCATGTTCTGCGGTTCATGGTTCACCTGCATGCACAGGGCCTTGCACCTCGCACCATAGCATCCAAGCTCTCGGCGCTGGCTTTTATGGCCAAAGTAGGGGGTCATGTGGATACCACCTCTGACTTCCGTGTGAGACACGTTTTGGAGGGGTGGGTGCGCGAGCGCGGGCGTTGCCCGGACGACCGGCACCCTATTTCCCCAGGGGTTCTTACCCAGTTGGCCCGGGGCTGGCCAGGCCTCTGTTTTGATCATTATGAGGCAGCCCTTTTTCATGCAGCCACAACGGTGGCATTTTTTGGAGCGCTCCGCATCAGCGAACTCGTGATGCTGTCTAAGGCGGATGCAAGTGGTAGGGCACTGGAACTCGGAGATGTATATGTTGCCAAAGACTGGGCCCAGTTGAGGATTCGCTCCTCCAAAACAGATCAGCATGGCGTAGGCAGTGGAGTAAGACTGCTACGGTGTTCTTTGGCAGACATCTGTCCGGTTGGTGCCCTACAGGAATACCTGGCACTGCGTGGCATGCACCACGGCCCGTTTTTCTGTCACCAAGATGGGTCTCCCCTTACTAAATTTTAGTTTTGGAAGGTGACAGCCAGAGCCCTCACCAGGGTGGGCCTACCAGGTGCCCGTTATGGCACACATTCTTTCCGGATTGGCGCAGCTTCTACGGCAGCTGCTTTTGGGTACTCTGGGGCTGACATACGTAGCATGGGGAGGTGGGGCTCACAATGTTTTCAGTTTTATGTGCGCCCACTCCCGCCATGAGTACCAATCCAGTCACCTTACCTCCCTTTTTCTCAATTTTCTTACAGACCCTGGGTGTCGTATTACACCGGTGACAGTATGGCTGGTGGGCCACAGCTATGTGCTCAGGGCAGCGCGTTACGCTGCGGCGACAGAGTGGGGACCCCGACTGGGACTGGGTTACCACGCCAGTCTCTCATGGCACGGTAAGCCTGGGATGTTATGGCGGGAGCTGCGGCCTTTCCTTTTTTCTGGCCTGGGGGCTGACCCGCCTGACATTCTAATCATCCACCTGGGGGGCAATGATTTGGGCCAGGTCACCGGCTTATCGCTCAAGCACGCGATTTGCGAGGACCTCGCCTACTTGCATTATGTCTGGCCTGCCACAGCCCTGGTTTGGTCGGACATTGTTCCGCGCCACTCTTACAGAGGGGGCGTTAACCTCCTGGCCCTTGACCGAGCTAGGCGCGCGGTCAATAAGGCAGTGGCGCGGTTTCTCACCACCAGGGCTTGGGGACGGGTTAGTCATCACCCCGATATTAGTCTACAAAATTGTGACTTGTACGCAGGGGATGGGGTCCATCTGTCGCGAGGAGGTATGGACCTCCTGTTGGGTGACTGGCGAGCAGGCCTGTTGACCGAGCTGACGGTCTGGGGGGGGCGTCAGGTCTTCTGTGAAGCCCCTCCGTGTGGCGGGTAGCACTGGTAAGGTAAACAGTATGACCCACAAGTATCCGGCAGGTTCGCAATTGACTGGACAACACTAGACAGGAATAAAGTAGTTAAACGTTGTCCGGTCAACGACGAACCAGGCGATGGGGTGATGATGATTGCTAACCAGCATGCATCACTCCTGTGATTTCACGGATACGCGTCAGAGGGTGGGGTCATGAGTTAGTTATTGACTACGGTCAACAATTTGTTTGTTGTTGACAAACAAATTGATACAAATTGATACATTGTAACCAATTGCCGTTGGCAATTTTGGGGTGGTACCTTACCAGTGTTACTTCGGCCTGCTTGCCTTAGGAATTATGATTGGTCGTTTTACCAATACAAATTTATAATTCGGACTAGGGCATTGAATCAATAAATGTGGCCCTTTGCTGTTATCCACTTTCAATGTTGTCTGTGTCCGTTATTGGGGGGGTGCGCCTGCAATGCAAGCGCGGCGCCAAAATGGCCGCCGCGCACTTTGCGGGGCCCCCCCCCACAGGACAGAGAATCCGGGTAGTTAGGGGCGTGGCCAGCTCCCTTATAAAAGGGGTGGCCACGAGGCAGCCGTGCTGCCATTTTGCCTCAGCGACGGAGCGGAGAAGTTTTTTCCCCTCCACCCCCTCCCTAGTTAACAGTGTGATTATGGTCGCTTCGGGGCCGGGTGGGAATTTTTGGTTGGGACCCATATTGGCTTCGGGTCCTGGCTTTTTTGCCCATCCCACACTGTTGCTATGGTTTGATATAGGGGTCTTTCTTCGTTCTTACTGTTGACTTTGGTCACATGGGCGGGTAGCACTGGTAAGGTAAACAGTATGACCCACAAGTATCCGGCAGGTTCGCAATTGACTGGACAACACTAGACAGGAATAAAGTAGTTAAACGTTGTCCGGTCAACGACGAACCAGGCGATGGGGTGATGATGATTGCTAACCAGCATGCATCACCCCTGTGATTTCACGGATACGCGTCAGAGGGTGGGGTCATGAGTTAGTTATTGACTACGGTCAACAATTTGTTTGTTGTTGACAAACAAATTGATACAAATTGATACATTGTAACCAATTGCCGTTGGCAATTTTGGGGTGGTACCTTACCAGTGTTACTTCGGCCTGCTTGCCTTAGGAATTATGATTGGTCGTTTTACCAATACAAATTTATAATTCGGACTAGGGCATTGAATCAATAAATGTGGCCCTTTGCTGTTATCCACTTTCAATGTTGTCTGTGTCCGTTATTGGGGGGGTGCGCCTGCAATGACATACTGCACCTTCAAGAAATCCTATTTAGCATGGCTAGCTCACTACCGAAGTGGTCCCTGTTTAACTATTTCTGGTGGCCGGAGATGGAACACGCCATTGAGATTTGGGGGTTACAACACAGTACTGAGGGCACATGCAATTCTGCAAGGTTCTCAGTTTTCCCATCGGCAGGTAAGGGCTCACCATACCCTGGGGTTGGAGGGGGACAGAGGGAGTCGCCATTGCCCCCAAACATAGACTGGTATGCAAAAGAGCGCCTGAGTGCTGACTCCTTTCCCCGGGAAGGGAAGGAGGGGTTGCGGAAACATTCTCATTCCCCAGGGTTGGGGGGGAAAGGGCAAGGACCGCAGGATCTCCAAATGCCGAGGCAAACGGAGCTTTCCTTGGGCTATTTGGGAGAGCGTGCAGCAAGCCCTTCCTTGCAGGCGTCTCTGGAAGTAAATTCAGGAGCAGTTCTCACTAAAGAGGCCTCAGCTGTGGTGGGAAGTCAGCTCGGGTCCAAAGCTAAAGGTCCAGGGTTGCTCAGGAAGCAATGTGCCAGGGACTTGGAGCGAGAGGGTTCATTACACGCACCACACTTGGGGTCATCATCATCACCTAAAGCTCACAAAGGTCAGGAGTTATGCTACTCAACAGATTGGTTTGCCTTGGGTTATACACACACAAAACCCCCACGGATGCAAGGTTCATTGTTCATGCCGCAGAGCACCAGTAAAGTGCACGGGTCACTGAACACAAGCTTGGAGGGCGCAAAGCAGCTTTGTGACCAGGAGTTAGTTTGTTCATCAATTGAGGATTTGATATCTTAGTTTAACTTGGGGATCCATACAGAAAACTTAGGGGGGAGGAATGTTGTATATTAAGGCACAATTACAAGTTGCGCGGGCAGTGCCTTGCAAGGAAGAAAATGGCGGTTTCCCGCCATCCAAATCATAGCTGTCAAGTATCCCTTATTGGCCGGGAAAACCCCTTATTTTACCCTTTTTCCTGCCGTCATCCCTTATTAATTAGACTGCAATGCCCTATTGCCACCATTGGAGGGAAGCACAGGATAAGCATAGCTGTCAAGTATCCCGTATTTGCTGGAAAATTTCCCTTATTTCCAAATCCAAAACTTGACAGGTATGATCCAAATTAGGAGCTAAAGTTTGCACAAAAAACCCTGTCTGGGGCGCGCTCATTATGCTAATCAGAGTCTTGTGATTGGCTACAGTTTTGGATCCTATTCCTCATTGGTTAATTACATATATACCCTGTTATGGTTGGTTAGTTATGGTTATCCGGCGGGTCGCTACTTTGTATCAAGGAGACACCGCTGGGGAGTCACTATATAAGCCCCATGAGTAAACATGGGTGGAGCCGGACCGGATCTATACTATCCATTCTGCATAGGTAGCCAGCAACGTGCTAAGCCTGGGTCTCCTCCACTATGCTACTGCTTCTGGTGTAGCTAGTCTTTGCTTCCTACATGGCAGATTCTGGAGGGACTGATTTCATGGGATTGTATAGCCATCTCTGTGTCTGGAGCACCTTGTAAGCATAACCATAAAGACTGTTGAATAAAGACTTGTTGCTGTTCTGTTCATCATTGTCTGGACTATTGCTTATAAGGGCCAGACATAACAGGGAGTAAGTGCTCCCATTGGGCTGCTAGGCAGGGGGTGGGGAAAACTCTGTGCTGGGCTGACTGCATGAGGGCTCTGAATGCCACCTCTGGCACACATGTCATAGGTTCACCACCACTGATCTTGTAGTTGTACTCTGATTGTTTGACTTTGTACTCCAACATATACATGTTGTAGTTTAAAGTATTAACAGAGACTTGAACCAGAAATACTACCTTATGAGACAGTAAGGAAAAAAGAATACATTTACAGTATGAGTATTTTCACCATGCAAACTTCGTCTCACAAATTCCCATTTTCATCCTCACAGGAGTTTAGGGTTGGGTATACAATGTTTAATCCTTTTACACGACATCCCTGGGAAGTAGGTTAGAATAAGCAGACTCAGCTTTCCTCGGTATAAGCTTTAGAAGAGA
This sequence comes from Bradypodion pumilum, assembly GCA_035047305.1. Taxonomy (NCBI): domain Eukaryota; kingdom Metazoa; phylum Chordata; class Lepidosauria; order Squamata; family Chamaeleonidae; genus Bradypodion; species Bradypodion pumilum. The sequence goes on along the minus strand of JAWDJD010000003.1, from coordinate 324,175,947 downwards.
CTTTTATCATGTAATTAATTTACTCTTCTTTGTGGTAGAATATAAATAATTCAAGTCAATAAGTGTGTACTATATTGAATGCGAAATAGACAAGAACTTTATTTTCAGAAATGGAAACAACTAAAGCAGAAAGCATTTGTTCAGACAACCCTTTTCTGCCTTAAGTACAGACAATGGAATGTAGAGCTCAGCTGCCAACCATGAAATTCATTCGTAATTTTTGTAAGGTCGCCCTTGCTTGAAAGCCAACCGTATCCAACTCTATGTTGCAGTGCTCATCTCTGTTTATAGCCAAAGAGCCAGCACTTTCTGTGTCTGCAGACGTTTCTGTGGACACGTGGCAGGCATGCCTCAACACCGGAGTGGACAGAACGCTATTTACCTTTCTACCGAAGTGGTCCCTATTTATCTACAATACTTGTAATTTCTCGCTTCAGGGGGAAAATGCATTCTCAGATACAAGTTGCAGTCGACAATGAAAAGAAAAATAGATTTCACTAATGTAAGTATTACACACACACACACACACACACACACACACGGAAATGCATCACCAGAAAAAATGACAAAAAAAGAGCATAGATCATATAAAAACTGCTTGTCGTAGTTGCTATATATAGCCATATACAGTATATCAAAATATTGGCAAAAATCTAGTTGCAGAACGCAAAGGGAGCAACATTGTTGCTGCTAGCTATTATTTGTTTATTATTTATTCAGATTTATATATTGCCACCCCACTCAAACAAGCAACTCTGGGCTGCATTACAACAGGATAAATACACTACAATCTTAAAATATTTAAAACATGTTAAAACCCTTAATAAACACTAAAATTCCCTCCCTACCCTGTTTTAAAAGGTCATTCCCCAATTAAAATCCCTCCCACCCCTTTACATCTGTATAAAAGAGGAAGAGTCAGTTCAAACCAGCCAGCAGGCGGGAGTCACAGTTCCATCCACGCCCCACACCTGGCCCACTAGCCATGTTTTAAGACCTTTCCTAAAGGGCAGCAATTCCATCTGCAACCGTAGCTCTATTGGCAGGAGGTTCCAAAGTGCCGGTGCGGACATGAAGAAGGCCCTCCTTCTTGTGCTAGAGAGACGAGCCCCTCTAGCTGATGGTACAATTAGAGAGCCCTTCCTGTCAGCTAGCAATTATACAGTCCTCACTGGGTTTCCTAAGTGCAACGTAAGTCAGTGGGCATATTCATCCTCCTTGAGAATCCCAGTGGCAACACTCTAATTGCCAGTTTGAAGCATCAGATGTTATGCCACTTGTATTCCACACACAAAGCAACAAGATCTCAGCCACTGACTAGAAACAGGAATTCCAGACCTCAAGATTGTGACCAGCTGATCGGTTTAGATTACAGTTGCGATACTGTTGATGGAAATTCTAAGCGCTAGATCTCCACTCTTACGATTCTTGATTTTTAAACTGGACATGGAATGGACAGTTCTTGGAAAAGATTACATCATCAAATAGAAAACTCATCTGACATACACTCTGACAGAGAATTATTTTCTTCTTTAAGCTCCATCAGAATGATACGATTATAAATATTCCCCATGGTAATAACTATCCATGAAATCCCTGGATGTTGTCTCTTCCTCATGGACACAGTTTGGTGTGAAGCAGGGGTTCTCAACTGGATCATGCCACCTCAGACAGCTGAGCGAGCTGGACATGTGGTTTTCCCCTGCCGTAAATGCTGCTGTAAACCGCGGTGAGTGCATTTGCGTATGCGCAGGCGCATTTATGGCTGTCATAAACATGTCTGCTTCTGCTTCCAGGATCATTGCCACAGGCCAGGTCCACCCCGTGGGCCATAGGTTGCAAACCCCTGGTGTAAAGTTAGCAGGCAAGACTGTAATTGAGCCAGCACTGTATGACATCATATTCAAAAGCCTGTATGTCCAACACTACACCGGGGACCTAAAGGAGTGCTTTAACCACCTTGAAATTAGATATATTGTGACGGAAATGTAAGAATTAAGGATGGATTTTGGAATTGGTTTTGTGACCAAAAGGGCTAACACTGCTTAAATTTTTGCCTGGGTAAATGAATCAATGACTCTGCTTTTTCCCCAGAATCATTTTTGATTTATGAGGAATTATGCAAATTTTGAAAAGTTTTTATTCACATGTCTTTCATGCATGATCTCCCCAGCTAATGAATGAATGAATGGAAAGGAATTACTATGGATACCTGCATACGGACATTGCTGACTATGTCCTCACTGTGCTCTAACAGAGAAGCCTTTGTCTTCCCTTTGCTAAGTTATTGGCTGGTGGCTCAGTGTTTTCCCCCCATCACAAAATATCTAGCAAGTCCACTAGGTCAGAAGAGAGGGAAGTAGTGGGGCATCCAATCCAATCCAATCCAATTTTAATTTGGCATCTTGGGAAATGAAATGCAACAAATGAAGCAGGACATCACAAAGGGGGGAAAGGGAGCGTCTGAGTTTGTAAAAGTCCATGGAATGTTATTTGTATGTAGATTCAAATGAAGACAGCGGAACATGAATAACTGATCGTGGGACTGAGGATGGATGCTTGATGACCAGCACGAAAAGGAGACGAGGTTTGTGGTTTCATACTATCTTTACTCGTACAGACTCTCTTTCATCCTTCTTCCTTTCTTACTGTGTGTCTTTCCTTTTAGACATTTCCAAATACATTAGACTGTAATTCACTTCACCCACTCCAAATAACACACACACACACAGAGTAGTGTGGACATAAACACTTGATTATTTCTACCTTCTTTTATATGGTTTCGCACAACACTCTAACTATCATTGTATCATTCTTCATTGAGAGGCAGGGAACGAGACAAGTTTACCTTCTATGACAGTAATGGTGAACCTTTTAGAGACTGAGTGCCCAAGGAGGAGGAGGCGGTGTGCAAGCAGGCATTATTTGATGTCACTGGTGCACCTCTGGCCTCGCCACATGGGTGCATGCACACACGTGGTGCTCAAAGTTTTCTGCCGATGTCACATGGGAGCTTGCACACACACACCCCTTGGGTGCACACACCTGGTGAGCTAGCCATGTTTTTAGACCTTTTCTAAAAGGCAATGGCTCTTTCTGGAGGTGCAACTTGATTGGTAAGAGATTCCACCGGGTAGGAACAGGTATGGAGAAGGCTCTCCTTCGTTTGTGTGTGTGTGTGTGTGTTCACAAAGAATGTAATTGTATGTTCACATAATTGACATCTACTGAACATATTTTTTGCCATTCCGCCATATATTCTCCACAACTCCCGGGATAACACAGGGCCCCTTACCCACAACCACTCAGTCTTGCCAGGATTCAGCTGTATCCCATTGTCCCCCATCCAGCAATCACCTTCAGACTAGATATGTTTGAATTAATGGTGAGTGAATGAAATTCCCCTCAATTTGCCTGCACTATTTTATGAACCTTTTCATACAAGTCAAACAATTTATTTAAACACCAACCACCAAAGCAGAGACTGAAATCAAGGCATAGCTTCTTCACAACCTCTGCCCCTCCGAACAACCACTCTCCACAGACCGCCTTAGAACTATGGAAGATGAGCAAGGAAATACCAGATAACTGGGCAGAACCACACAACTCTCTACCACCTGGTCAAGAACAACCATGGTCTGTGTGGAAAGCTTTAAATAGACTGCATGCAGGGGTAGGAAGATCAAGGGCTAATCTGAAAAGTGGGGTTCCCCTGTAGATGACAGCTTGTGTAAATGCAGAGAAGTACAAACTATCTCCCATATGATACAATGCACACGATGCTCCTCATGCACTGAGGAGGGCCTTATGTTGGTAAAAGGAAATACTGTTGAAGTGGCCTGATATTGGGCAGATGTCATCTAGCCCATTTTAATTCTATTTTGTTCTTAGATGTGCTAATTTTAGCTTTGTGTTATTATATGCTGGTGGTGCATCTGACACAAATAAGGGGTGAGGGTCTGGATGGGGGACAATGGGATACAGCTGAATCCTGGCAAGACTGAGTGGTTGTGGGTAAGGGGCTCTGTCTTATCCCGGGAGCTGTGGAGAATATATGGCAGAATGGTAAAAAATCACAGGAAAAAGCTGAGAACCGTTCCAAGGAAGAAGAAACGCTAAAGATATTTCTAGAAAATGTTCATATAAATGAATAAAGACTCTTCTTAAATTATGTCATATTACTTCTTGTATTTTCTTCCAGCTACAATATAATGAGGTATATTCAACAAACAAGGTTATTCTACTGCAAATATCTTCACAAGAAAAATTACAAGAAGTAATATGACGTAACTTAAGAAGAGTTTTATTCATTTACTAGCATTTTTGCCCGACCTTGCCAGGCAGGTTTTGTTTTTTTTTAAATGTGATTTGGGGTTGTTTTTATACTGCCAAAGACATGACAAGGCGACAGGCAGGGATCTGCCACAGTAGGCATTTCCCTTGACGGATTTCTGCCTCTCGCCCTTGCCATTCTCCTTCCACTGTTTTGAAAACAGCCCTCAAAACAATGGAGGGAGAACGTCTAGGGCGCGAGGCAGGAATCTGTCAGAGGAGGAGCCTACTCTGGCAGATCCTTGCCTGGCATCTTCTCCCGTGGAAGGTGATGGCTTCCCTCTGGGAGATGAAGGCCGAGAATGGAGAGCCATTCTCGGCCTTCGTCTCCCGGAGGGAAGCGATTCATTTTCCTCGGTGGGTGAGGGCCAAAGCTTTCAGCCTCTGCCCTCCATGGAAGGCGATGGCTTCCTTCCGGGATACGAAGGCCGAGATCAGAGCGCCGTTCTCGTCTTTTGTCTCCCGGCGGGAAGCGGTTTGTTTCACTGCTACCCCACCGAAGGTACACAGGGAGGAGAGGGGCTCACCCTCCTCCCCGCCCAAGCCGTGGTGAGGCCGGTGCTGGCCTTCGTTGCTGGGGCCATGGGGAGAAGAGGGGCTCTCCCTCCTCCCCGCTACTCTGCCAAAGCCGCAGTGAGGCCAGCACCGGCCTTCATCCCCGGGGCCTAGGGGATGGCTTCCCTCTGGGAGATGAAGGCTGAGAATGGAGAACCGTTCTCGGCCTTCATCTCCCGGAGGGAAGTCATTGCCTTCCACTGAGTGTGGGGGCTGAAGATGGTGAACCGCCGTTCTCGGCCTTCATCTCCTGGAGGGAAGTGGTTCATTTTCTCAGTGCGCGGGGTCCGAAGCTTTCAGCCTCCACCCTCCGTGGAAAGTGATGGTTTCCCTCCAGGAAACAAAGGCTGAGAACGGAGCACCGTTCTCAGCCTTCGTCTCCTGGAGGGAAGTCATCGCCTTCCATGGAGTGCGGGGGCCGAAGCTTGCAGCCTCCACCCTCCATGGAAGGCAATGGCTTACCTCTGGGAGAAAAAAGGCTGAGAACAGACCGCCATTCTTGGCCTTTGTCTCCTGGAGGGAAGCGGTTCGTTTTCCTCTCCATTCTCGGCCTTTGTCTTCCGGAGGTAAGCCATCACCTTCCACAGAGGGCAGGGGCCGAAGCTTGCCGACCGCCGTTCTGGGCCTTTGTCTCCCGGAGGGAAGTGGTTCATTTTCCTCAGTGGGCGGGGGCCAAAGCTTGCAGACCGCCATTCTGGGCCTTCGTCTCCTGGAGGGAAGTGGTTCATTTTCCTCAGTGGGCAGGGGCCAAAGCTTTTGACCCCCACCCTCCATGGAAGGTGATGGCTTACCTCCGGGAGACAAAGGCTGAGAACGGAGCGCCGTCCACTCTCGGTTTCCGGACCCTTGTGGCGATGCTCGCAGGGTCTTCAGTTAAGTGTGGCTGGCTTGGTACAGGATGGTTGGACCAGGTGTAGCCACGTATGCCGGACACGCACGGCCCATCCTCCATTTTATAAGTAAAGATATGAACATGTTCTAGACATATCTTTAGCGTTTCTCCTTCCTTGGAATGGTTCTCAGCTTTATCCCGGGAGTTACCACCTTTGGTACTGGGTGGGGCTCTTTTGCCCCAGACTGACTCGTTGCATAATCTGGGGGTCAAGTCATCCTGGACTCACAACTCCTGCTTGAAGAGCAGGTGGCAGTGATTCACCAATTATGCCCATTCCTCGACCGGGACTCCTTGCTTATGGTCACTCATGCACTGGTCACCTTCAGACTAGATTATTGCAATGCGCTCTACATGGGGTTGCCCTTCATTTCCATTCGGAGGCTGCAACTGGTGCAAAATGCAGCTGCCTGCATGCTGATGGGGTGTTGGTGTTATGCCCCTGCCTCACCCTTGTTGTGGGAGCTGCATTGGCTGCCGGTGTACCTCCGGGTGCAATTCAAGGTGTTGGTGATTACCTTTAAAGCCCTACATACCACATTACCCCAAGGATATCAGATCGTCCCACCAGAGAAGACCGGAGGGGCTCCCTAATGGTACCAATGGCTAGAGAGCCTCACCTCTAGCATGAGGAGGGCCTTTTCAGTATCCTCTCTGGCCCTATGGAAGCTCCTGACGACCAAACGACACCTCCAGTCAGAGTTATTAGCCTTTAGAAAAAGCTTCAAAACTTGGCTGACCAAGCGGTTCTGGGGTGCTGCCTGTGGAGCAGCCCCCCGGCCCGCTGGTTCATATGAATGCCATCTGGGTTTTAGTCCTCAACTGTTGTGAATTGGAGATGTATTTTAATGTTTTTAAATGATTTTATGGTTTTAATTGTTATTGTGGGGATGCTTTTATATTTTAGTATTCTTATTGGTTAGACTGTAAGCTGTCTGGAGTCGCCTCAGTAAAGGGGCTGCAATAAAGGTTGAACAAAAGAAAGAAAGAAAGAAAGTATTTAAAGACCATGTACTCTATTGTTGTTGTTCAGTCCCACAGTCGATTCCGACCCTTTGCGACCCTATGGACCATTGTTCTCCAGGCGCCTCTGTCCTCGACCATCCCCCTCAGCCCTCCCAGTTCTGTGCCCATTGTGTCTACAATACCATCTAGCCACCTCATCTTTGGCCTCCCCCTTCTTCTTTTGCCCTCCACCTTTCCCAACATCAAGGCCTTCTCAAGTGAATCCTCCCTTCTCATTTGATGTCCAAAGTACTTTAGCTTCATCTTTACTATTTGACCTTCCAATGAGCAGTCAGGGTTGATTTCTTCTAAGATTTACCTATTTGTTCTCCTCGCTGTCCAGGGTACTCTCAAAACTCTCCTCCAACGACACATTTCAAAGGCATCTATTCTTCTGCGTTCAGCTTTCCTAATTGTCCAGCTCTCGCATCCGTACATTACCACTGGGAATACCATTGCTTTGACTATTCTAATTTTTGTTTTCAATGTGATGTCTCTGCTTTTCACTATGTTCCCCAGGTTTCTCATAGCTTGTCTCCCAAGAATCAGTCACCTTTTTATTTCATGGCTGCATTCCCCATCTGCAGTGATCTTTGATCCTAAGAATGTAAAATCTGTCACTGCTTCTACTTCTTCCCCATCTATTTTCCAGGAACTGATGGGGCCTGTTGCCATTATCTTGGTTTTCTTGATATTGAGTCTCAAGCCAGCTTTTGCACTCTCCTCCTACAGCCCAGATTCTTTAGGTCTTCCTCACTTTCTGCCATTAGGGTGGTATCGTCTGCATATCTCAGATTGTTGATGTTTCTCCCAGCAATTTTAATCCCATATTGCGATTCCTCCATCCCTGCATTGCGCATTATGTGATCTGTGTATAAGTTGAATAAGCATGGTGACAAAATGCAGCCTTGTCTTACTCCTTTTCCTATTCCAAACCACTCTGTCATTCCGTGTTCTGTCCTAACTGTTGCTTCTTGATTCATGTACAGATTTCTCAGGAGGCATATGAGGTGTTCTGGTATTCCCATCTCTTTAATTACTTGCCACATCTTGTTGTGGTCCACACAGTCAAATGCCTTGGTGTAGTCAATAAAACAAAAGTAAACTTGTTTCTGGTATTCCTTTGTTTTCTCCATGATCCAACGTATGTTGGCAATGTGGTCTCTAGTCCCCCTAGCCTCTTCTGAAACCAGCCTGCACCTCTGGTAATTCTCTCTCCACATGCTGCTGAAGTCTATCCTGTATTATCTTGAGCATCACCTTGCTGGAGTGTGGGCTGAGTGCAATTGTTTGATAATTTGAACATTCTTTGGCATTGCCCTTTTTTGGGATTGGAACGTATACTGATCTTTTCCAATCCTGTGGCCACTGTTTTGTTTTCCAAATCTGCTGGCATATTGAATGCAGTAATTTGACGCCATCATCTTTTAGAGCTTTGAAAAATTCAACTGGGATACCATCATTTCCACTAGCTTTGTTGTTTGCAGTGCTCTTTAGGGCCTTTATGACTTCGCTCTCCAGGATGTCTGGCTCAAGTTCAATTCTTTCATCGTTGTGATTATCAGTAGTATTGAGGTCCTTTTTGTAGAGTTCCTCTGTGTACTCTTTCCATCTTTTCTTAATCTTTTCTGCATCAGCTAGCTCCTTTCCGTCTTTGTCCCTTAGCATGGTCATTTTTGCTTTAAATGTTCCCTTGATTTCCCGGATTTTTTTTTGAAAATATCTCTAGTCCTGCCTCTTTTGTTGTTTTCCTCCATTTCTTTGCATTGTTCTTTTAGGTTGTTTTCCTTATCTCTCCTTGCTTTTCTTTGAAATTCTGTATTCAAATGATTGTATTTTTTCCTTTCTCCTTTGACTTTTGCGTTCCTTCTTTGCTATTTTGAGAACCTCATCAGACAACCACTTTGCTTTCTTACTCTTCTTTTCTTTTGGTTTGGTTTTCTTTGCTGCTTTCTGCATGATGTCCCTCATCTCTGTCCATAATTCTTCTGGCACTCTGTTTATCGAGTCTAAGCCATTAAATCTGTTCATCACCTCCACCGTGTATTCTTTAGGGATGCTGTCTAGGTGATATCTGTCTGGTCTCCTTGTTTTCCCTATTTTCTTTAGTCTAAGCCTGAATTTTGCGATCAGTAGGTTGTGATCTGAGCCACAGTCTTCTCCAGGTCTTGTTTTTGCTGACTGTATGGAGGTTCTCCATCTTTGGCTGCAGAGTATATAGTCAATCTGGTTTCGGTGTTGGCTATCTGGTGATGTCCATGTGTAAAGTTGCCTCTTGTGTTGCTGGAAGAGAGTGTTTGCTATGACCAGTGCGTTCTCTTGGCAGAACTCTATCAATCTTTGCCCTGCTTCATTCTGTGTTCCAAGACCAAACTTGCCTGTTATTCCCTTCACTTCCCTCCACTAATGTACTCTATTGCTGTGTGTAAAACCTTCTGCAACATTTGTCAACCCAAAGTTTCATGAGCTGGTGTCTTCCCAGCAAACATGGATGATATTCTGCAATATTTCTGCAGCTGGGGAGGAAATGCAAAACTAAGCTGCTTGTAGGTGCAAAGGTAAACAAGTTCAGGGCCATGGTGAATCTACTCTTGGCTTTAGTTCAAAGTTTAAAGACACTGTCCCAGGTACTGAACCAATTTGGAGGGTAGATTCAGTACTATGGATACTTTGGATATCTTCGGATCGTTATTCAGTGAGGAGTCCACGCATTGGTAGACAACTCTGCGATGACATTCCACATATGCAAATGGACCGGAGAAATCAAGTCCATTTGCATGCGGTTTTTTAGCCATTTGGATATCATGTCACCCACATGATGCTTTCACCTTGCCCAAAAGATCTGATGGAGGATGCTTTGGTGAGTTTTAGTCTTGCCTTAACATCATTGACAAGAGATGGGCAACACTGCCTAGTTAGACTGTTCAAGCCCCCACACGTCAACAAGGCTCTCACCTAGCGAGGAACTTTGGATAGCTTTTTAAAAATTCAGACAAAAACATGAAGCAGGTTTTTACCCTCAGGTCATCAGCCAATTTACATTAGTTACCATTCTCCACTAGATAAACCCCTGAAGACAGACTTGGCTCATAATGCACCATTGCTGGTTAACATCTATAAATGTAGTGGGAAATGTCACAGGCATGTTTCTGACTTGTGGCAACCATTTCCAGAGTTTTCCAGGGTAGAAAATATGCAGATATGGTTTACCATCCTCTTCTTCTGGAGGCATTTTTGGACAGTGCAGCCTGCCCAAGGCCACATGGACTGATTCTTCTTTCAGGAGGCACGATGGGGAATTGGACTCCCAACTTCTTTAGCCAGATACTTAAATCTGCAAGATAGATTTTGAAATTTATAATAGCAGAAACTCTTTCTTTGCAACTCATCTTAATTAACTGGGCACTCCTGAGTTTTAAGGGTACAATATAGGTAAAGACACAACCCAAACCTGATCTCTTTGTTTAACATTATAGGGCTTTCCTCCTGCTGCAGTTCCGATGGGCTCTCGCCATTTTCCAGCCCGGACTGTCCTGTTTGAAAGGGAGACAAGTGGAGTGACTTACCGGGTACCAGCGCTACTCCATATTCCCTGTGTATCCAGGTTGTTGGCTTTTGCAGAGGAGCGGCTAAGTGTTGATGATGCTCATGCAAACCTCCTTGTGCTTAGGAGGGGCACCCTCTACAAGAACTTTGTTGAGGTAAGTCAGGCTAAGGACTAGAGGCAATTATCTATGCCACACCTTCTTTCTTTTATCATTGGAGCAAAAATGGTACCTCCTGACACCTTGTACAATACTTATGTAGCATTCATCTGTAATTATCAGAAATGATTCAGAAATGATGGAATAATACAAAAGAAGCCTACTAATTAGTATACCCAGGTTCTGCTTCAACATGTCCTCTTTACCTGATCTACAATTTGCTTGCCTTACAACCAGAGACTGATGATATTTTTCTCACATAGAGTCACAGGAAACAATGAGAATAGAGAGGTTATAATTTAGGTCTTTGTGGGCTATCCCAATTTGCCTTCAAATACACCAGCATAATTATTACAGCCTATGTCAGGTCTGAGAAGGGTGTTTCAGAGTATTCAATTATTATTTTTTAGTATACATCAGTCCAGTAATCTTGTTAGCAGCAACCATGTAAAGCAACTACACATCTCAGTGAGTTAGGTACAGTAAAACCTCACATAAAGAGTGCCTTGCTTAGAGACTAACTCACTTAAACAGCAGAATTTTCTCTGAATAGTCGCCCTCATTTAACAACTAAAAACAACCAAAAACTCTCTTAGCAACTAAATCAGGGTTTGCAACCCCCCATCCCACCCCCACTGCCAGAAGTCACAATTGGTCACTTACAATGGCAGTGGTGGCATTTTTTCCAAGTGTTTTGCTTAAAGAGTAACTCGCTTAAAGAGCAATCCCATGGAATGTATTATGCTCTTAAAGCGAGGTACCACTGTATCTGGCTGCAGAGCCAGAGGCTGGGAGTTCAGTTCCTCGTTGTGCATCTCAGAAGAACCAGCCTGTATGGCACTGGGCAAGCTGCACAGTCCCAGGTTGCCCTAAAAGAGAGGTGTGGTAAACCACTTCTGAGTACCCTCTACTACCAAGACAACCTTTAGTGTCTTGCACGGAAGACAAAGAAGGAGTCGCAGTGAGGACTAACACAGGTTTATTGGTTGATGATCAGGATGAACATGTGGTAATGGCGGAGGTACAGCTCATTATATACTGCAGTACATACATTTGAATCTCGTTGCACGGTAGCTTATTGGCTGCTACCGGCGTGACGTCATTCTGAGTCACGCCCATCTTCTCCAGGTGATCCTCGCGCGGGAAAGGTTCCCGCGGCTGCCGGTGATTTGGGGAATGTGAACCATGTGAGCTGAACGCTCGCAGCTGCCCTCTATAGGCAGCTTACTCGCGTTCCTAAACAGCTGAGCTACATTGTAATTGTGGTCAGGTTACATTCATGCATTTCTTAAAGCAACATTGTACATACATAACACCCCTCCCCCCTAGGATGGGATGAAGTCCCTCAACCATTGTGGTTTGCCGCACTTGCGTCTGGGGCGTGCGGCCACTTGACTTAACACAGGGGAGCCGGGGGCTCCTGGTTCCGCGGAGTCCCTTCCTGCAATGGAAAGGGGGGACTCATTAGTGGTTCGGTGGGGACTCTGCGACAACCTTGCATTTGGGGATGGGAATGGAACGAACAGTTGGGACGTGAACCCCTGCCCCCCACTCGAGGAACTTGGGGTCCCCCCAGTACGAATGTCGGGACCGACGAGGAGACCCTCGTGGTCTCGCCATCCCCTGTTGCCTGTCCGGGAGTTCTAGGGGCTGAGGCGTGTGGATTCCCCCCTGCTGCCTGATTCGGGGGTGTCTGTCTCCGGGGGGCTGGAGCTATTGTGTATTCCAAAACAAAAGGACTGGGGGGACTGGAGGTACCAGGGGCTGAACTGAAACCCCTCTTCTCGCTAGGACGGGTGGGGGACCACTCCGCTATGCCCCCCTGGTACTGCAAATCATAACCAAACTCATCCCTCTCTTTCAAAGTATCCTCCTCTGTGGGTGAGAATCCAGGGTATGCATTTGTATCGGCGGATGCCGCCGTATCTCCCCCTTGGGTAACGCGGGTGGGGGAGGACCCTAACGCTGATTCCCCTTCACTGGTGACTCGCCTTCTGAGTTGGTCGGCGTGCCTTCTCCAGAGTAGACCCGAGCTAGTCTCGACCCTGTAGGATACTGGCCCCGTCTGCTCGATGATCGTCCCTGGTACCCATGCTGGCCCCGAGGCCGCATAGTTCCTGCAGTGAACCGGGTCCCCTACCGAAATTTTTTTGGAGCTATCTACCCCTATATTTACATTTCTCCCCTCATCCTCCACCCTGGACGGATCCATCCAGTCAAAAAGTGTTACCGGACGCCTCCTCATGAGGAGTTCGGCTGGCGAAAACCCTGAAGCTAGGGGGGTTGTCCTGTAGCAGATGAGGAACTGGCACAGGTGAAGATTCAACTCGCCAGGACCCATGCGCTGCAGTGCGTCTTTCGTAGTGCGCACTTGGCGCTCTACCTGACCATTTGTGGCGGGGTGAAAAGGGGCAGCGGTAATGTGCCTGATGGCGTTTCTTTCAATAAACGTTTTGAACTCCGCAGACGTGAAGGTACTAGCGTTATCGCTAACAAGGACGTCTGGCAGGCCGAAACAGGCAAAGACCTTGCGCAACTGTTTAATGGTTGCCGCAGAGGAGGTGCTGTTCATGGGGATTACTTCTAACCACTTTGAATAGGAGTCGACTATCAGTAGAAACATGGACCCGCGGAAAGGGCCAGCGAAGTCGACATGAATCCGGGACCATGGCCCGCGGGCCGTGTCCCATTCACTATGGGGTAACCGGGACTCCTCGGGCCGAGAGCTCTGGCAGCTCTCACACGTGCCCACTAAATGTTCTATATCCGCGTCTATCTGGGGCCACCAAAAGAAACTCCTGGCTAGAGCCTTGGAGCGCACTATTCCCGGGTGACTGGTATGCAGTAGCTTCAGCACCTTAGCCCTTAGCTTCTCTGGGATGACTACCCGTTGGCCCCAAAGTAGGCAGCCCCTTTCCAGGGAAAGCTCTACTCTATGCCTGAAAAATGGCTTGAAAAATTCCTCGGGGAGAGTGGATGGCCACCCTTTCCTAACCCAGGAACTAACTTGGGCCAGTATCTTGTCGGCCGCCGTGGCCTTGGCAAGGTCGGCCGGGATGATGGGGGGTGAGTCGAGGGACTCGATCAGCAGGACTTGGTGATCCTGCTCTACCTCGCATGCGGGGTCTCCTAAACTAGGGAGGGGAGATCGGGACAGCGCGTCCGCATGGGAGATCTCCTTCCCTGGGCGATAGACCAGCTCATACTGGTAGGCGTTAAGGAAAATCGCCCAACGTAGCATTCGGGGGGACAGGATTTGGGGGGTGGGCTTGCCTGTGGTGAAGATTCCCAGGAGAGGCTTGTGATCAGTCACTACCGTAAACTTGCGGCCGTATAGAAAATCGTGGAACTTCTTGGTTCCCGCGATTATGGCCAATGCCTCCCTATCTGTTTGCGCGTAGTTGTGCTCGGCCTTTGAAAGGGACCTAGAGTAATATGCAACTGGGGCTTCCCGCCCGCTCTCCAACACGTGGCATAGCACCACCCCCACCCCCACTGGGGACGCATCACAGACTAAAACTACTGGTTTTCTCGGGTCAAAATGGGTCAGGACAGCATCCGAGGATAGAAGGGCCTTTAGCTCCCTGAAAGCTTTCTCCTGCCTATCTCCCCACCGCCAAACCGCCTCTTTCTTTAAGAGTGCGTGCAGTGGCTCTGCAACGGATGCCTTCCTTGGCAGGAAGGAATGGTAAAAATTTAGGAGCCCTAGAAATGACTGCAGCTCCGGTTTCGCGGTGGGGCGAGGGGCATTTTGCACGGCCGCAACCTTGGACTCGGAGGGCTTGATGCCCTCTGGGGTTATCTTGAACCCAAGGAACTCAACCTCCCTCGCAAAGAATACACATTTGTCCCTTCTCAGTCGAAGTCCCGCTTTCTCGAATACCGAAAGGACCCCGTCTAGCCTCTTAGCTAACTCTAATTCGCTCCCAGCTGTTATCAACACATCGTCAAAATATAAAAGGATGCCTGGAAGTCCCTTTAAAAGGCGTTCCACGAGGGACTGGAAGATCCCGGGGGCCGAGTTCACGCCGAACTGTAGGCGCGTTACCTTAAATGCCCCCTTGTACGTGACGAAGGTTTGCGCAGCGGCAGCAGCTGGGGTTACGGAGAGCTGCTGATATGCCTGCGCCAGATCTAGCTTGGCAAAACACCTCCCCCCATGTAACGTGGCCAGTAAGTGGCTGACCACGGGCACCGGATATGCATTTGGCCGAATGGCCTTATTGATCGTACATTTATAGTCCGCACAAATCCTGACCTCCCCGTTTGAGTTAAGAGCCGTAACAATCGGCGTTTCCCACTCTGCCGAATCGACTGGAACCAAAATCCCCTGCCCCACCAATTTGTCCAGTTCCGCCTTGATCTTGTCCTTGAGGGCGAAGGGCACTCTCCTTGGCTTGAGGCGGATGGGTCGGATTTCTGGGTCCAGGTCAAAAGATACCGGGGGGCCCTTGTACTTCCCGAGCCCTTTCTTGAAAACGTCCGGGTGTGCATTGCACACGTCCCGCATTGGGTCAGTCTCGATGGCGTTAATGCCGGACAGTTCAATTCCCAGGGGAGCAAACCACTGCGTTCCCAAAAGGCAGCATCTCCCCCCTTGAGCACCACTAGGGGCAGTTTCTCGGAGTAACTCTTGAACTTCACCTTGAAGTTCCCCACCCCCAACACTGGGATCCCCTTTCCCTGCACATCCCGTAAGTGTGACCTCATGGCCCGCAGTTTGGGCCGCGCATCTGGGGGAATGCGCATGAACTCTTTTTGGGACAGGATGGAATATGATGACCCCGAGTCTATCTCCATCCTCACCGGGACCCCCTGTAACAGTACCTCTATGAAAAAACGCCGGTGCTCCAGGCCCACGCGGTTCACGCCTTCCTCGCTGTAGCTGGTCGAGACCTTCCTGGTGCCGGTCGCCTTCCGTTGGTGTGCCTGGGGGTGGCTCGAGGCGCCCTTGTCCTCAGGTCGCCCGCGCCTGCATACTCTGGTGATGTGCCCCTTTCAGCCGCAGTTGTGACACTCGGCCTTCCGAAACGGGCACCTCGTCCGGTCATGGGACGACCCACACCCGTCGCAGCAGCGGTCTTGCCGTTCGCGGGTCTGTCGCTTCTCCCCGCGTTTCTTTATTCTCTGGACGTCGTCGTCCTCGCTGGAGCAGGAGTCTGCCGTCGCGGACGACTCCTCAGATGTCGCTGGTGTGCCGGCGGGCGACTTGGGGGCCCGCCAGGCCGTCTTCGCCGGTGTCCGCCGGGCCGCCTGCACTGGTGACTTGGCTCTTTCGGATGTGGCCCCTCGGGACTTGAACACTCTGACCCCGCTCCTGGCCGCCTCGGCTGCCTGGGCCTCCCGCAGTACCTCGTTGAACGTGAGGCGATAGTTGCGGGTCATCAATTTCCTCTGGACCTCCTCGTCCCTCAGGCCGCACAGCATGCGGTCTCGGAGTGCTGTGTCCAGGTCTTCCCACTGGCAGTGCACCGCTGCCAGCCTGAGGGCCGCCGCGTAGGCAGACACGGACTCTCCCGGGCGCTGGTCCTGCCTGTGGAACGCGACCCTGGTCGGGAAGATTGACACGGGGGGCTGGAAGTGCTCACGCAGCAACTCTAGGATGCGGTCGAGGGGCACCACGTCCACCTTCCGGGGGGCCACCAGGTTCATCAGGATGCGCAGCGTGGCCGGCCCCACCTGGGCCAGGAAATGGGAGCGCATCTTCGCGTCGTTGTCGACGCCCGCGGCTTCCATCGCGTGCCGAAACTGGCACTCGTACAGCTCCCATTGCTCTGGGTCGCTGATATCGAAGTGGTAAGGCTTGGGATTCTCCATCGATCCCACCTTCGTCGCCAATTTAGTGTCTTGCACGGAAGACAAAGAAGGAGTCGCAGTGAGGACTAACACAGGTTTATTGGTTGATGATCAGGATGAACATGTGGTAATGGCGGAGGTACAGCTCATTATATACTGCAGTACATACATTTGAATCTCGTTGCACGGTAGCTTATTGGCTGCTACCGGCGTGATGTCATTCTGAGTCACGCCCATCTTCTCCAGGTGATCCTCGCGCGGGAAAGGTTCCCGTGGCTGCCGGTGATTTGGGGAATGTGAACCATGTGAGCTGAACGCTCGCAGCTGCCCTCTATAGGCAGCTTACTCGCGTTCCTAAACAGCTGAGCTACATTGTAATTGTGGTCAGGTTACATTCATGCATTTCTTAAAGCAACATTGTACATACATAACACAACCTTAGAAAGGGTATCCAGAAATCAAAATTGATTTGACAATAAACTACTGTATTATTATTCCTGAATTCCTGCTGGTCACAACTTGCTTTCCATTTCTTTTGCTGCCACGCTCTTTTTCTCCAGGTTCAACCAAAATGTTTCACAATTGGGTCTTCCCATCTTGGGGGAAGGGGGGGGGCTGCCAAGGGATCTTTTTACTCCTCTGGGATACCACTCGGTGACTGCTGCTGTCCAATGTCCATCTGTCATTCGAGAAACATGTCCCGCCCAGTGCAATTTCTGTTTATGATATTTGACAACAGCTTTGTTGATTCTGCTTTGTTTTCTTATCCGAGCTTTGGGGATGTGGTCACAAAGCAATACCTTTAGCATTGATCTTTCCATGGCTTTTATGCCTCTTGATAGTTGTTCTTCCTCTGCCTTCATTAATGAACATATTTCACTCCCATAGAGTACCACAGTTATTATTATTATCATCTTTATATTATACTTAGAGAAAAGGAGACCAAGGCTGAAACAATCGCGACCTTCTATAATTGATGATAAAGTTAGATAAGTCTGATTATTCTATATCATAGAAATGCCATAAAATTCCAGTCATCTGCCACTCGGTAAACTAAATCCTGGGAAGTCCTTACGATTTCTCAGTACTCAGAAATGTGATGCTAATAGTAATAATACTATTAAGAATTAAACCACAAATTATGGAAATTATATATATTTTCTGCCATGATATTTTCCCTTCAGACACACAGTTCCTTCATACCTCTGTGCCTGTGCAATCAGATATGCAGACAAAATTCACATTCATGTCTACCTTCTGGTAACCAGTCACAAAACAAAAGGACGCTAATCAGCAATACACAGAGCACGCAAGTTTGCCTTAAGAAAAACAGATATCTTTTCTATTATAAAGGAGATCAACTGGGATGGGTAGTGGTGGAAGAGAAACATTAACTCTTAAAGCTCATAGTCAAGGTTGAATAGACGCTGAAATAAATTTCTTGGTTGGATAAACTACACTATAACCCTGATCAGGCTACTCAAATTGTCACTGTACTTAGAGGTGAGCACCTAGCCCCTTCTTCCTTCATTGACATGCTTTTCTCAAGTTGAACACCTGCTTGAAGAAGAGTCCTGCTTACCAGTAGGCTCTGCACATGAGCAAGAATTAAGATTTTCCAGGATTCTTGTTTATGTGTAAGGCCTATACATAAACAGGAATCTCTCTTCTTCAGATGCAAATCTTAACCAGTGGAAAACAGAACAATGGAGGGGAACGAACTAGGCAATCTCCACTAACCATGTTCACAATGCTGGATGGTCTAAAGCCTGAATGAGGTTTATGAGTTAATGAGTCCTAACTCAAAATAAATTATGTAGGCAAATTCTAAGTAAACACCTGAGGCAGCAAGATGGAATGCAGTTGAGATTCTTAATTTCTTTTGATATTTTTCTTTGTCAGTGGGAAGACATGCAGGCCCTTGAAACAGCAACACTGCCACATCACAGGTCTATGAACCCTTGTCCCATCTACGATGAGCTTACAGGCATGGTTTTCCTGTTTTTCATTGCTGTGCTGGGCAGAACTCCTGAAGCCTTTCAAATCATCACAGGCCAAAATGCTGCCCGTCTTTGCTACGTGTCCAGTTCTGACCAGGGCAACAGCTGGAGTCATGTGACTGACCTCACCCAGGAAGTTATTGGTGTGTCCATTGAAGGTACAGAAATAATGTAGTAGCAGATTTAGGATAAAAGCATGGGGAGGGATATAGTCCAGATATGGATAAACTGGGAGACGTCAATCCCCAATAGTTTCCAAAATGGCATCCATAATAGACTGCAACAACAAAAATGACCAAATCATTTGGCATGTAAAAATCTAACATGTAAGTGTGTATGTATGTGTGTGTGTACCTATAAATGTTTACTAGTGAGGTAAATTTAACCCACATACAACACTCAGGGCTGGTTTATATCTGTAGTGGTTGTCTGAGAAAGTGGACTTGATCCACAAAATCTAACATTAAAATATAACAGTTAGTCTTCAAAGTGCAACAACATTTTTGTTTTGTTTATTCTCTGATATACTTGAAACACAGACTAATATGGCTACTATTCTAAAAAAATTCTGCTATATTTTCGTCAGACATAGGAGTGAGGCTTCATGTCATCAATTTATACAAATCAGGTTGTATAAAGCCACATTGATTTCTATACTTATCTGTTATGCTAACCAATCACTCTGTACCTCTGTACCTGCTGTGTATAAATTGATGCCATGAAGTCTCACTCCCATGTCTGACAAAGTGGACTAAATCCATAAAAGTTAACATTAAAATATAACATTTAATCTTCAAAGTGCTACAGTGTTTTTGCTTATGGTTTGTTTTGTTTATTCTCTAATATGCTTAAAATATAGCAGTTAGCCTTTAATTTTTTTTTGTTTTGTTTCTTGTCTTATTTGCTTATTAGCATTTATCTGGAAGTTTGATCACATCCTATTTGGCCTTGAATCAAGACAATGATTTATTGTGCCATATATATATCTCAACAAAGCCAGGCTAAGATGACTGTGACAGCAATACTATCCACACTTTTCATACATTTAATTGAATTGTCAGCAGTAGTATTTTTTAAAAAAACGTTCCATCACTATTTGCTCTGGGCGAACTATGGAGGATGGCAGATGACAGAGGAGCCTGGCATGCGGTGGTCCATGGGGTCGCAAAGGGTCGGACTCGACTGTGCAACTGAACAACAACAACTATTTGACCCTATGGATCCTTTGTAGTATTTTTGCTCTATGATTATATTGTAATAATATGCTGGCTAGGAGATTCTGAAGGTTGTAGTTTGCCTGTTTTTTGTTGACCCCAACACAGATATTTCTTCTTCTTTTCAATGCAGACTGGGCCACTTTTGCACTAGGCCCTGGGCATGGGATTCAGCTCAAGTCAGGCCGCCTCCTCTTGCCTGCCTATGCTTACCACATCGACTGCAAAGAGTGTTTTGGGAAGCTGTGCAAAACAACGCCACATGCTTTTGCCTTTTACAGTGATGACCATGGACAGAATTGGCACTATGGTGAATTTGTCCCAAACCTGCAAACTGTTGAGTGCCAGCTGGTGTCAGTAGATGAGGAGGATGGAAGTAACTTACTCTACTGTAATGCTAGAAGCCCCCTGGGCTTCCGGGTGCAAGCACTCAGCACAGATGATGGTGCAGTATTTCATTCAGAAGAGCTGGTGCAGCGTCTTATAGAGACCCCTCATGGTTGCCACGGCAGTGTCATTGGGTTCCCAGCTCCACTTTACTATATGAACCACAACGTTTACCGGTTCTGGAATGCAAAAGGGCCAACTAAAGGAACAAGCATCCTATCACAGCAGGGGGCTGAGGAAGGACAGTACCTTTGTCCTACTTCACTTACAAACCCTCTCTGCCATTTATCTTTGTGTCACCAAGAACAACAGGAGAAGTTTGCTTCATACAGAACATCTGGTGACCAATACAGCAATTTTCATGTTCCCACCCTCTCAATGGCAACACATATCAATCACAGCTATAATACATCCAGCTCTCCATCCAAATCAGACATTTATTTCCAAATCCCAACATGGGTGCTATATTCCCACCCAACAAACTCCAGATCCCGAGTCAACCTGGGGGTTTACCTCAGCACGTTTCCCAGGGATGCTGACAGCTGGACTGAGCCCTGGATCATTTATGAAGGGCCCAGTGCCTATTCAGACCTGGCTTATATTGAGCTGCCTTACTCAGAGGTGTCAATAACAGGGATCCCAGCTATAGCCTTTGCCTGCTTATATGAGAATGGATTGCGGTCTCCCTATGAACAAATCTCCTTCAGCATGTTTACCTTACACGAAGTTCTTCAGAACATTCCTATGGCAACTTCTTCCCTGAGATTGAAGAAGCCATCCACTGAAAGAAAAAGAAAGAGGAAGAGCTGCAGTCTATCTTAAAGCTTTTTATCAAAGATAAAAAAGGTATTTTCTGAAACCACAAATTCCAGAGAACACTAACCGGCATGCTCTCGCAAATGTGGGTAAAACTAGAAAGGGCACATGGACAGGTGATTAGAAACTATGCTAGAACTTCCTTACAATTAATTTTCATTCATTTGAACAAGGCAGTTAGCTCTCCCAAATTGTATTTAATTGCAAAATCCACACCCTATCAGACAATTACAGGAGGACATTTATTTTATAATATTGTCACCACACTGGAAAATATGTCATAGAGGCAGTGAAATGTACTGGGACAAAAAAAAGTAATAGGCCATGTTTTCCACTAGTGAAGCACGATGCTGCTGAGGAGCAGAAGTGAAGAATTCTGCTTGTCGGTAGATTGGATCTATTTGGGGTGGGGTGGGGACACTGAAGTTTTCAATGGGTTCAACAAATACTGTATGAGTAAATGTAATGTAAACCCTACCCTACCACTAATTTAACCTTGGGGGAAATAAAAAAAATCTAAGAACTTTCTTAATCCTTTCTTAATTCACATGGAGGAAGATTAATAATAGGGAAATAGGATTCATAGGGAATGCAATTTGCAGAGAGGAGACAAATAACTTTCTTCTTTCCAGCAGTGATTCCAGGGGGAAAATCATCACTAATGAGTGTAGTCATAAACCTTGGTGGGTGGGTGGAGTCTAATGTCTTGTGTACAGTGAGTGTTGTGGTCATTTCTAAGCATTACATGGTGTCCAATGACATAATTTCAAAAGCAGAGCCTAGCAAAGTTACTTTTTAGACTACAACTCCCATCACCCAGAGCTAGAATTTACAGTCTAGAAAAGGAATTTTCCCAAGTTCTACTGACAATAAAAATGCATCCATTTCCCCCCTTCTAAGGATATCAGTAAAATACGGGAAAGGAAAATGACTTCAAATTGGTTATAGCAGCTGGACTGCCAGGGAGTGGCAGCATCACCAAAAGAACATGGAGAGGGGGACCCTGGGGTTCTTAAGTTGTTTCCGGAGTGCCTGTCTCCAGGTTGTTGGCGAGGCATGAAAGGGGCTGCAGTCAGCATGGTGGCCCCCATGCAGCTGCTTCATTGGGCTATGGAAACTGGGAGAATTGGCATGGAGGATTCTCCACTGGCTTCCCATTGGCCTGTGGGTTTTTCCCCTCCCTACTGGCTTTCATTGGCTGACAGGAAATTTCAACTTAGAACTTCAGCACATGGATGATGGGGCAGTATGCTTCAATCTAGTCTACCTGCCTGACATAAAGAAGAAGTATAGAATCTACTCCAGCCAGTACTTGTCTTGCCAACAGAAGATGCCAGATTCCACCCAGACTTCTCTAGTTAGTACATAAAATACATAGAATTTGGTAGTTGACCCTGCAGAACTGTTGTGTTCAAGCAGTGTAACCTTCCACATGTGATATCAATGTATCTGAACCAATGTAACCTTGCCTATGAGTAACAATGTAACCTTCAGCTGTATCACTATAAACCCTGTAATTGGACGCGAGCTAATGACCACCAGCTGGCAGCAGCGAGCGTCCAAGCTCTCTTGGTCCAAACCCATCAAAGACCGCAGCGCGGGAAGTTTCCCGCCGCTACCTACACCTGGACAAGAAGGGCGTGACCAGCCATGACGTCACGCGGACCCGTAGCCAACGGGCTATCGTGGAGCCACATTCAAATACGTTACTACCATATATATAGAGCTGTTCATCCGCCATTACCCCATGTTCCCTCTGTCCACCATGCAATAAACCTGAGTTAACCCAGCCCTTGGCTGTGTCGTGTGTCTTGACTCTCATACACTAAATTGGCGACGAAGGTGGGATAATGGATCCCCATGGAGCCAGGACACAGAGCGGGTTCAACATCACCAAACCGCAAGACTGGGAGCTTTTTGAGATGGACTTCCAGGCGGCACTGGTGGAACTCAAAGTCAAAGAAGACGATGAGGAACGGAAGAGGGCCATCCTCACCCGCATGCTTGGAATGGAGACCAAGCGGACGCTGGTGGGCATTCTTGCACCGAAGAAGATGAGTGATTTCAAAGCCGGGGACATCATGAAACTGCTGCGTGAGCGTTTCCGACCCTCGAGGGCAATGTTTCCCGCTCGGAGCGCGTTTTGGAGGCGAGTCCAAGCGCCGGACGAGTCGGTAGAAGCATTCGTATCGGCCATGAGGGTAGCCGCCGCCCCCTGCAGATGGGACCACTTTCTAGAAATGGCCCTCAGGGACGGAGTGCTGTGCGGCCTGAAGGACAAGGAAGTGCAGCGCAGCCTCATGAACAAGGAGCCACCACCCACACTGGAAGAGGTTGTAGAGGCCGCGGAAGCCGCGGAGTCCACGAATGCTGGAGTAGACGAGATGCACAAGTGGCGTGAGTGGCGTCCGAGGGCCGGCAAAGCGGAAAACTCGTCGCACGGGAAGTCCGGTCAGTCGGTACATGCAACCCGACCGACCTCGAAGTCATCTTCCGATAGCAGCGACGGCGAAGAGGTCCAGAAGGTCCGGAGAGGAGGGCGCCGCTGCGATGGTTGCGGAGCGGCCCATGAGCGCGTGAGGTGCCCATTCAGGAAAGCCGAGTGTTTCAACTGCGGCCGTCGGGGGCACATCGCCAAGGCGTGCAGGAAATGGAAAGAGGGCCGGAGACAGTCGCAGGACCGCTCAGCCAGGCCGGACCGTCCGGCGAGGTCCAAAGATGGCGCCCGGACCACGAGGAAGCAGGACGGCGTGGGCCGCATCTCGGACGACAGCGAGGTCGACGCTCCTGTGTTCAGCGTTTCGGCGGGACAAGCCCATTACTTCGTTGAGGTACTAGTACAGGGGACCCCTATTAGGATGGAAATTGACTCGGGGTCCTCCTATTCTATAATTCCCCAGAGAGAGTTTTTGAGAATCGACCCCCACATGCGGCCCAAGCTCAAAGCGTTGAGGGCCACACTACGGGACGTACAGGGGAATAGCATTCCAGTGTTGGGGGTCGGGACATTCCGGGTTCGTTTTAAGAGACACTCTGCGGAACTTCCCCTAGTGGTACTCAAGGGGGGAAGTTGTAGCCTCCTCGGGACAGTGGTTTCAGCCTTTAGGTCTGTTCATAGGGGGAGTGCATGCAGTAGGGGAGGACCCGATACAAGCGGTGTGTAACGCACACCCCACCGTTTTTAAAAGTGGACTGGGAAAGTTCAAGGGACCCCCTGTAGCCTTCGACCTAGACCCGGAGGTCCGCCCGATAAGACTCAAGCCGCGCAGGGTACCGTTCGCGCTTAAGGACAAAATAGAGGCGGAACTGGACAAACTGGTGGGTCAGGGGATTCTTGTTCCTGTGGATTCCGCGGAGTGGGAGACTCCAATTGTAACAGCATTGAAGGCTAACGGGGAGGTGCGCATTTGCGCTGATTATAAGTGTACCATTAATAAGGCAATCCGCCCTAATGCATACCCGGTGCCGGTGGTCAGCCACCTCCTGGCCAGGCTAAATGGGGGAAAGTGTTTCGCTAAACTTGATTTAGCACAGGCCTACCAGCAACTCCCGGTAACCCCCGCCACAGCGGCGGCACAAACAATAGTCACACATAAGGGGGCGTTCCAGGTGTCGCGGTTGCAGTTCGGCGTGAACTCGGCACCCGGCATTTTTCAGTCGCTAGTGGAACGCCTCCTGAAGGGGCTGGAGGGGGTGTTGCCATACTTTGATGACGTGTTGATAACAGGGGGGAATAAGGCCGAGCTGGCTCACAGATTGGATAAGGTCCTGACCGTGTTCGAGAAAGCGGGGCTACGACTGAGAAAAGACAAATGTGTATTTTTCGAAACAGAGGTTGAGTTTTTAGGGTTCCGTGTCACACCCGAAGGAATTAGGCCGTCCAAATCGAAGGTAGCCGCAATTAAGAAAGCTCCTCGCCCCACTTCCAAAACCGAGCTACAGTCGTTTCTGGGGCTCCTCAATTTCTATCATACCTTCCTTCCGCGGAAGGCGTCTGTTGCCGAGCCGCTCCATCGGTTACTTAAGAAGGAGGAAAAATGGCTGTGGGGTGACGAGCAAGAGAAAGCGTTCACAGAGTTAAAACAACTCCTCACGTCCGAGGCCATCCTGACTCATTTCGACCCCAAACGGCCCATAGTTTTAGTCTGCGATGCATCCCCGGTGGGGGTGGGGGCGGTGCTTTGCCACGTGTTGGACGACGGAAGGGAGGCCCCGATAGCGTTTTATTCAAGGTCCCTGTCCCAAGCAGAGCGGAATTACGCACAGACCGATAGGGAGGCACTTGCGATAGTAGCGGGAACCAAAAAATTTCACGATTTTCTGTATGGTCGGCCGTTCAAAATCGTGACGGATCACAAACCCCTGTTAGGGATATTCACTGCAAATAAGCCCACGCCACAGATCCTGTCCCCAAGGATGCTGCGGTGGGCTATCTTTCTTAACGCATATCAACATGAGCTAGAGTACCGGCCAGGGAAGGAGATCAGCCATGCAGACGCGCTCTCACGGTCTCCGTTACCCTTGTCGGACGACCAAAAAGCAGGCATAAGACGAGACCGCCAAGTATTGCTAATAGAGGTCTTAGAGTCACCCCCAATAGTACCGGCCGACATTGCCAGGGCGACCGGAAAGGATAGAATTCTAGAGAAGGTATGCTCGTGGGTGCAGAAGGGGTGGCCAGCGTCATCCCCAGGCACGGAATTCGACCCATTCTTCCGAAAGCGAGTAGAATTGTCGTTAGAGAGGGGGTGCCTGTTGTGGGGCCAACGGGTGGTGGTTCCTACGTCCCTGCGGCCAAAAGTGCTAAAGCTGTTGCACGTCAGCCACCCGGGAATCGTCCGTTCAAAGGCGCTGGCCCGGAGTTACTTCTGGTGGCCCCAGCTGGACGCCGACATAGAGCATATGGTCGGCACTTGTGCGGCATGTCAGTGCTCCCGACCGGAGGAGGCCCGCCTCCCGCATAGGGAATGGGATGCAGCAAGGGGACCGTGGTCCAGAGTGCACGTAGATTTTGCTGGCCCGTTCCGGGGGACCATGTTTCTCCTGGTAGTGGATGCATACTCAAAGTGGCTGGAGGTCATTCCGGTAAAGAGCACGTCCTCCGCCACTACCATTCGCCAGCTAAGGAGGGTCTTTTCCACGTTCGGTTTACCCGACACTTTGGTCAGCGATAACGCCAGTTGTTTCACGTCCGCTGAGTTCGCAGCATTCATGGGGGCAAATGCAATTCGGCATGTCACATCCGCGCCGTTTCACCCGGCCACGAATGGCCAGGTGGAACGGTTGGTGCGCACAACAAAAGATGCGCTGCGCCGCATGGGCTCGGGAGATTTAAATCACCAAGTTTGTCAATTTCTGTTAGCGTACAGAGTGACCCCCTTAGCGTCTGGATACTCGCCGGCTGAGCTGCTGATGCGGAGGAAACTGACCACACTGTTGTCCAGGTTGGACCCGTCGAGGGTCGAGGACAAAGGGAAGAACATAGGTTTAGCAGTCTCGAAAGGTTTCGGCGTAGGCGATCCTGTACACTGCAGGAACTATGCCAACGCAGGCCCAGCCTGGGTGCCAGGGACGATAATAGAACAGACGGGACCAGTGTCATATCGGGTGGAAACTAGCACCGGTCTCCTCTGGAGGAGGCACGCTGACCAACTGAGGCACCGAGTGAGCGAGGGACCGATCAGTGGGGCTCAGCAACAAGATTCAGCGATAGGGTTCTCCCCCACCCGTTTAGCCCAAGGGGGAGACAGTGAGGGACATCAGCCCGAAACCAGGGGGGAAAGCAGTGGTCCCGACTCATATCCTTTTGATACCCCAGTTCTATCAGAGCCCGGGAGGAGGGAAAAGGAGTGTGCGGCCGCCGCCGCCGCCGATTCCCCCGAATCCGATTTTGATTTTGATTTTACTAGCTGGGGGGGGTTTTTGGAGTGTTCCCCCACCCATCCAAGCGAGAAGAGGGGTTTTTCGTTAGCCCCTAGTGCCCCCGGTCCATCCCAAACAAAGCACACACCCTTCAACAAAGCCGCAGAGCCGCGGCAAACCACTAACAAGTCATCCTCTCCCATTACAGGGCAGGAAGCCAGGGAGCAAGGAGGAGGGAGCGAAGCCAGGGCAGGGCAGCCCGCGCCGAGACCCCAGCGTGTTCGAAATAAGCCATCTTGGCTGAGAGACTTCGTCTCATCCTAGGGGGGAGGAGTGTTGTGTTCAAGCAGTGTAACCTTCCACATGTGATATCAATGTATCTGAACCAATGTAACCTTGCCTATGAGTAACAATGTAACCTTCAGCTGTATCACTATAAACCCTGTAATTGGACGCGAGCTAATGACCACCAGCTGGCAGCAGCGAGCGTCCAAGCTCTCTTGGTCCAAACCCATCAAAGACCGCAGCGCGGGAAGTTTCCCGCCGCTACCTACACCTGGACAAGAAGGGCGTGACCAGCCATGACGTCACGCGGACCCGTAGCCAACGGGCTATCGTGGAGCCACATTCAAATACGTTACTACCATATATATAGAGCTGTTCATCCGCCATTACCCCATGTTCCCTCTGTCCACCATGCAATAAACCTGAGTTAACCCAGCCCTTGGCTGTGTCGTGTGTCTTGACTCTCATACACTAAAAGAACTATATAAATCAAGTAGTAAATAGACACCCCTAAGTGAGATGGATAAATTTTCTGAGCTGGTAAAAGGGAGCTTCCAAGGCTTGTATGAGAAATACTATTGCATTGCAAATTCAATCATCTACAATTTTACATATAATACTCAGGGTTGGTTTATACTTGCAGTTACATAATGCCTTTCATTGAAGTGTATCACTTGCTCAGATACATTCATGATCAAGTCCCATGTTGCAACAGTGTCTACAACCAAAGAAGCACCATATGCAATAGTAGCAGTAATACATGTAGAAACTACCACATGTGATTACAACAGTAGTTTCAAGGAGTCACCACGATCACAGAAAAGTGCACAGTCTTAATGGCCATGCCAATCCTTCTTCTTTCATAGGACTGATAACATCCCATGAAGGGCATTTAGTGATACTGCTGCATGCATGTCATGAACTACGTCTCAGTTGTGGAAGGAGCAACTAAATAAAGTTTATTCAGAGGTAGCAGTATATGTAATAACTTTAGAGTACTGTATTGAAGGTGGGCCAACTTCAAATACAGTGATACCTCATACAACATCCAAACTTGGTTCCACAAGTTTGGACTTTATACGGATTTGGACTTTGTATGAGGCATGCAAAATTCTAGCCGCGATGCCTCATACAACGTCCAAATCCTTTCCGCAGTGCCTCATACAACGTCCAAATCTTTGCCATGATGCCTCATACAACGTCGTTTCCATAGAGATACATTGTACTGTAACAGCACAAACTTCAGGGCAAAGTCAAGGAAACAGACAGAAATCTGACAGAACTTTAAGAAATCATTGTCTAAAGGCTAAAAACATTACAAAAACATGTCAAACAACCCGGATTGTCCAAGAACCTGAAGAATGCTGCAAAAATCCCAGGAATGCTTCTAAAAATTCTGATGAAAAAATTCAAAAAAATCCAAAGTCGTGCTCAAAACCACTCCTAAACACTCTTCGCCTCGTGCAAAACCCACAAGAGCAATGCATGCATGCGTCCTGCCTTTTATACTGCCCAGACACAATGCAACCTGGGAAAAACCCCAATGCCTCATACAAAGTCACAGCGACTTTGTATGAGGCAACTTTTTTCAAGGAATTAGGCGATGTTGTATGAATCCGATGTTGTATGAAGCAGACTTTGTATGAGGTATTACTGTATCAGTTTTCCAGGCAAGCTCATTGCATTTAGAGCAATAAATATATTCCTTTTCACCATTTGATAGTAGGAATCAAGTTATTTTTTTAGGCCTTAGTTCTTATGTAAAACTATTATATTTCCCTAGTACTGGATGCACTTTGTTTTGTTCTTGGGGAAATATGTTTCTTCCTTCATATCAACAAAGCCCCTTCTTAAGAGAGTGCCAAAATTGTATTCATATTTTAAGACATGTTGAATTAAATTACGGTAGCAATGTGTATTATGATGTTTGCTGAAAAAAATTAATGCTAGCATCACTATGCAATAGGCAGGACAGTCAAATAAAATGCTAGGAGCATGGTTGTAGTTCGAGGAGCACAAGGCCACTTTGAAGAGGTGTGGTTGAGTTTTCCCTATGTCTGCGATGGCGAACCTTGGCACTCCAGATGTTCTTGGACTTCAATTCCTAGAAGCCCAAGCCCCCTGTGAATCCACACGAATGGGTTTACTGTGATTCATCCGGCCCGTGCTGCCCTCGTCGCTCCTGGAAGCAGAAGTAAATCGCACCCATATGGGCATGTTTTACTTCCATTTTTGGGAGCAACGAGGGCAGCGTGGGCCGGATGAATCGCTGTAAACCCATTCGTGTGGATTCACATGGGGCTTGGGCTTCTAGGAATTGAAGTCCAAGAACATCTGGAGTGCCAAGGTTCGCCATCACAGTCCTATGTTCTTCTGACTTGGCACCCCTTGACTTGTACCTATGGGGGACCTTAAATGATGTGGTGTACCATAGAAAACTGGCTACACTGGCGATACTTCAGGAAGGAATTGAAACAGCATGCACAGCAATAAAAGTGGGCACTTTGGTCAATGTTGCTCAAGCAGTGTGTGTGTGTGTGTGTGGGGGGTCAATTTGCATTGGAATTGATTTACAAAGATCAAGCTTTCAAAACATTCCTAAGTTAAACCTTTTTGCTGTTCATTTATAATATTGTCACTGTTACATCCAATTCAAAGAGTGAAATGCACTGAGGAAAATAGGGAAGTTTACTATCTACTAGACCATCTTCTACTTTTTCTTTTCTTTTGGTGAGATGTTTCCTGCTGGTACCAGTGGGGTTTCCGCTCAGTGCAGACAACAATTAAGAGGTGGGATTTTATTGACAATTGCAACAGGAGAAGAAAGAGTTATAGTTCCTGCGGCAGCTTAACTCTAGAATAGAAACGGAACCCCCCCTCTCATATAGTGTAGGAATCTATTGCTGTGATGGTGAACCTTGGCACTCACATTAAAATGAGAACAAATCTCATTAAAGCATGAGAGTGAGAGAGAAGTCTCTGCCCCCAGCCAAGAGCTGATTTGCCCCTGCATATATGAAATATCGCTCACCTCTAGAGTAGACTCCCGTCGGCCATATTGGCCATGTGTTAGGAGGAAAGTGAAAGAGAAACTCAGAACACTCCCTCCCCCCCTTCTCTCTCTCCCCTTCCACTTGCGAAAAGCCACAGGGCGACCTCTGCTGGCCAGAAAAAAAAAATACTGCAGCTTCGCCTCCGGTCAGGAATTTTTTAAAAAATAAATAAGGGAAAATCAGGAGAAATTAATAAAATGGGAGGGGCCGGGAAGAGGGGTAAAAATAAGGGGTTTTCCCAGGTAAAACGGGATGGTTGACAGGTATGTCCCTGCCTGCTCTGATCCTATGAATTATGAAACCACCTAAGGCAATTTGTACTAAGCTCATTGTTATATGCAAAGACACAGCAAGTACACATCTGCTTTGGCTTTACTGAGGTGAGAAAGTTTTCATTTTTCATGAACATGTAAGATATTGTCTTTTTGGGGACTGCCACCTTCTGGCCATTCCTAGCCATTGTACCTAACAAAAATCCTTGTTAAACTGGGAATTAGAAATACATCTATTTTTCATATTCTACCTTTAGTAACACTAATTTTCACCGTCCTGCTTACAAACACAGAGCTTTGTCCAGTTCTCAATATATAGTAGGAGAAGGAGGATCTCCAGATATTCTTGGAATACAGATCTGGCCAAACATGGCCAGTGATTAGGAATGGTGGGAGGTTAAGTACCTGGAAGATCATGAATTCACAGTTCCCAGATACTGATTGCTTAGCTCAGTCACTCTCGTGGCCTTAGGTGAGAGAGTGCAAACCATTTTTAATCAAATGAAAAAGTGGTGGCGATAGTGGTGTTAAGTAATCTGCCAAGGGTTGCATGCTGGCAAAAGCTAAAACTCAAACCAATTAATTCACTTTCATCAGAGGACCAAACTCCTCACTTGAAAATAGCTTTTGAAAGGGCCTCAGGTAAATCAAGTATAGTGGAACCTCATTTAACAAATGGCTCAGTTAACATAAAAATCGCATAACAAAAGGAAATCCATAGAAAATAGTGGCTCGGTTTATGGAATTTCCCCCCAGAATGGATCAATTGGTTTTCAATGCATTCCTATGGGAAACCGCATTTCAGTTAATGTATTATGGTTTTCAATGCATTCCTATGGGAAATTTCTTTCAATGCATTCCTATGGGAGAATCGGTTAAAATAATTTTGGCTGTAAGAAATGTCCCAGAGAACGCATTAATTACGTTAAATAAGGTTCCACTGTACCTGTTTTCAGTCCCCCCCCCCAACCACTTAGGGTGTGATAAAGACCTCCCCCACTCTCCAAAAATTACAGTCAACATTCACTCCAGGGAACAGGCAGAATTGCCAAAGAATAGGAGGGCTTGAGGTGGAATTATTTACATCAGGGATTCTCAACCTGTGGCACCATTTCATGTGGCCCCCCACTGACTCCACCACAACCAGAAGTGCCATGTTGTGGAGGAAGGGCAAAATGGCCATCCAGCCCCCAAAGCTGTCTGAGGGAGTGTGACCTGGTCCCTGGCTTGAAAATGTTGAGAACTCCTGATTTACATTAATTAACAAAGCCTTATCTTTCACCCAAGGGTGAGACAGTAGGACTATTTTCAGTGTACACTTTTAAAGATTATAGTACAATTAACGGAATATTTTAAAAAAAAATCAAAGAAGGATGCTGGGACCCAAGTGGGAAGACCATATGAATGCCACAGTTGCAATGAATGTTACCTGGCATCTCAGGTTTTTAAAAAAAGTGATGTAAGGAATAATGCAGGAATATTTTGTAGCTTCCAGAGCATGTTGCAAATGGTACAAGATTTTGGTCAAGATGATTTTTTAAAGAAAGAACTATGCATTTTTATTTAATATTTTGTCACAGTTATTCATTTATTTGACACAGGTTTTTAAATTAAATTTACAATAAATAACAAGGCAATGTACTGCAGATATTTACAAGTAAATAACAAACTAAAGATAAAATGATTAAAACATTATAACATATGTTGATTAAAATGCATCAAATTAAATTATGTCAGTGAAGAAAATAAATAACAGCAGTCAATAGATTACAGTCCCTCTTCACTAGCAGATTGGCTTAGATGCCTACATGAACAAAAATCTCCTTTGTGGTGCAATACACACCACAGATGGAGCTAATCTGATTTTATTTGGCAGAAAGGTTCATCAATAAGTTACCATTAAACCTATCTTGTGAAATGAAGCAAATACAAACCACATGTCTTGAAAATGCCTCTGAGCTTCCCAATAGGTTTCATCTTCAGCAGCTGCATCACAGGAAAATCAGGCACCTTGAAATAAGAAGTTGGAAGGGAACTGCCAATATTGCATTGTGTATTTGACAATGGCTCTATGAACACACATAGATAGGGAGCTAAACCTAGATACCAGCTCTGTACTCGGATCAACTCTGGCATCAACAATGTCACACACAACATTAGAGGTATGATTCATTTGGTCTTCTACTAATGTGATCTATGACATCCTTAACCAATAATCCTCTGCTGCATTCTACATAGGACAAACATGACAATCTCTGCACAAAAGCATTAACTGACATAAATCTGATGTCAGGAATTGCAACACACAAAAAACCTGTTGATCTACCTGGATACTCTCCAGGTAGATCAACAGGTTTTTTGTGTGTTGCAATTCCTGACATCAGATTTATGTCAGTTAATGCTTTTGTGCAGAGATTGTCATGTTTGTCCTATGTAGAATGCAGCAGAGGATTATTGGTTAAGGATGTCATAGATCACATTAGTAGAAGACCAAATGAATCATACCTCTAATGTTGTGTAAACTGCAAGTCACTGCTTTGGCAAAAAAAACCACTACAAAATGAGACTTGAAAGAGAAACAGCTGAAATAAGAGATATTGCAGGTGTTAGAGTCTCACCTAAAAAGACTGGATATCATTTAAGCATTTGTAAATTATCTCATGGTTTATTATTTGTGTCAATTATGCTATTATTACATTGTAGACCAGTGGTTCCCAACATGGGGCCCATGCCCCACAGGGGTACTTCAATTCCCAGAAGCCTATGTCAGTGCATTGGCTGATCAGTGCTTTGAAGGATTGACTTAGGCTTCTGGGAATTGAAGTCCAAAAACCAAAGGCTGAGAAACTCTGTTGTAGACTGATCACTGAAATTATTCACAGCCTGATAGCTTATTTCATTGCTAAGAAACAATTGCCATTTTGTTCATTTTTATCCCCAGTTATCATGGGGCTGTGTATAGACACAAGTCACACAATATCACTCTTGTATCAGAGGAAGTGGACTTGAACAAAGTGAACAAACATTCACAATAAAATATAAGCAGTTAGTCTTAAAGGTGCCACAATATTTTTTTATCTTACCTGTTTGCACACGCTAACACTACAATTTCTTCAAAAACTGTTTTTCTTGGGTCACAGCATTTTAAATCCATGAAGTAGGTGAGCAACTCCAGCAGGGTTTTTCCAGACTGATACTCAGTAATGGAACAGATAGAATTTTCATCATATTTCAACCTAGAGCAGCACACTAGAGTTTTCAATGGACTCATCAGTTGTTGCTTCTTTTGCCAGTTACTGGCTTGCATTTTTTGTGTGCTACAAAGCTGGACAAGAGAAGCCAGATTAAAAATAAACAAATAAAGGATGGATGAGCATCTGAGGTAACTCAGTTTACACCATCTTCCAGACATAGAAAGGCATACTGCTCCGCTTGCAAACTATCAAGACTAGGGCTAGCGTGTCTTCCATTGATGCTGAAACTCTTTGGTCTCTGTCCTGGCCTTGAGCATAATGTAGATATGTGTGCATGAACATGCACACTCTTATATGAACCACCACCCCTCCCCAAACTATGTAGTTTTTACTAACTGCTCATATCTAACATTCAATTTTGCATATCCATCAAGTTATACAACCCAAGCCAGGCTAATAACAGCTGTAAAATAATGTGGAAGGAACTTGGAGACCCGTAACTCTACAGATGTTAGAGCAGTCCTAACATGAGGCTTCAGACAACAAATACTCAGGGACTAGACATGGTAATGAGTTTGGATTAAAAACTCTGTGTGGCACATGGATTGCTCTCTGCCTACTGGGCTTCTTTGCTGTTTTCACCTCCAGGATCAGACATTGACCCAGTGCCAAAGAAAAGTTCATTTGCTGATCTGTTCAGCTTCTGTAAGTGTTATGAGAAGAGGGCCCATTTTGTCCTTTGCTTCAGGAGTCTGAGTTTTCTGCCATTCTGTATGGAACTTTCTGATCTGGATTGAAGACAAATAACTAATGATTTGTTGTCCTCTCATAAGACTTAAATCTGTCACATGACACAGCTGTCTCACCCTGCCTGCTGGGAAGGCCATCTCTGGGTGTTGTTTCCTAGTATGGAAGGAGAGAAGAAATTTTAGAAACTACAACCAGCTACTATTTTCTCCTGCTGTAGTTTTGATGAAGAAATGGCAGCCATTCCTCTGAAACTTTAAGAGGCGGCAGAGACAAAATATTTCTGAATTCATGACACTGATTTCTTCTCACAAAAGCCACAGATACACCCCAAAAAACCATTGATGATCTGGAGAGCAGACAGGACCATTTCCACAACACTGATGATTAGGAGGGCAGAGAAGAAATAGACATTCCAGGCCACAACGTTCTGAGGCTCGATGCAAACAGAGTTCCAAAGTCTGGGGTCATACAAGTAGTTCTGTATCCTTAAAATAATAGATATTTGAATTAGAGGTTTTCAGAGATCAGAAAAGGAGATATAAGACAAACTTGTTCAAAAGGTATGAATCTCTTTTTTTTTTTGCTTATAAAGTATTAGGTACCAAACCAAATCTTAACATGCTTATTGAGTATACAAGCCCCCCGCCATCCCTGATTCAGTAGGGTCTACTTTTTTGCCCCTCAAGCAGGACAAGTAAAATTCCCTTCCCCAAGAAGAAGTGGGACTTGTATAACAATTGAGTTAGGTGTTGGTTTACAATTGAATTAGTACTCTTTATGCTCCCTAGGGGCCATAAGAAGAAAACCTGGTATGTTTTGAGCAGACCTCACACTCTTTGTGGGCACTATACCATAATATTTTTGGCTATTTTACAAAAATGGCCTTCAGAAGATACAAGCAGTTTCAGTAACAACCCCCAATTTCTATCAGAAAAAATTGGGAGCGGAATCACAAGTTTGGAGGAAATGTGATAGGGATAGAAATTCATAGCTGCTTCTGTTTTTCCTTCTTGGTTGTATATACCTGTATGCTACCTGAGAACTCATCTTTCTCCCTCCTGAGACTTCCTCCTATGAAATTCATCCTCTACTGTTGTCATATTAAAATCAAATTTGTGTGCTTGCCATGTATTTGAAAGAAATTTAGCATGACACTGAAGATGTAGGCCATACATTTTATTATGTCTAATTCTGAAGAAAAACAATGTAGGTCTTGTCTGAGATAAATATCCAATTTTCTCCCTCCAATAAAAGTGATTCCTCCTCCCAGGCCAGTCCTTCGTCCTCCTGCATCTCTGAATCATATAATTAACCCTGCTTTATCCAGGACATAGTGATGTCTGAGGTTCCCTACAACTAGACTGTGTGCATGTATCCATATGGATATTACCAGTGGTGGGCTCAAAAAAAAATTACTACCACACTGTGGGTGTGGTATGGTGGGCGTGGCCAAGGGGAAGCCCTGCGTTGCACCCATTTAGGACTATTTTATTTCAAATCTTGGATGCGCTGGATCAGCCAGAATTTCTTCTACCGGTTCTGGTGAACTGGTGCGAACCTGCTGATGCCCACCATTGGATATTACATAATTTGTCATCCCTTGATGCAGGAAGGTTGCTATTTGAAGGAGTAACCTTTCTCCAATAAAATAAAAAGAACTTGTTTGTGAGTGAAGGTAAGGAGATGATCAAGTGATACAATGAGAGAACCTGAAACATTGACAATATTTGAAAATGTAGAACTTTTCTTATTTAATCTATCTCTATCCCCACCTCCAGACAAAGGTTCTTACAGCTTTCCACATGATGAATTTATAATAAGAAAATCAGTATAAGGGAGAACTAATTTGCAAGTAATGACCTGTTTCACATGATTGCTCTTTCTTCAGAAGAAACTATATCACAATCAAGTACAGCAATCATTTACAGCTCTCCTTTGCTTTCCTGAATCTGAATTCAATGGCAGGAGATTCTCAAAGTTTCCTCTTTAAGTCTAGAAGTTCCAGTAGTTAGAATGTGTTACTCCATCAAATGGAAGAATCAGAGCAAAAGGTGGCTTTGCTTTGCTACAAGCTGTTTCACAAATTCCAGACACCCTTACCTGCCATCATTCAAGGCCTGATTGTCCATGTCACGGAATGGGTAACCCCACTGCTTCATCTTCATGTGATTGTGGGTGACAACATAGAGACAGTGAGGGCCCTCTGTCAATCCCACACCAGACATGATAAAGCAAGCAGCCGATCCCAGCAAAGCCAATCCTGATAACACAATGGTGAGAAACATCTGTAGGCAAAAAAGAGAGTTTTTATACATTGCTGTCAAAATTCAGCAACATGATTTACTCACGTTTGGCATATATCACCCTCCAGACAGTAATATTTCTTGAAAAAAAGACAACCTGGACCCATGATGGTGAACCTTGGCACTCCAGATGTTCTTGGACTTCAATTCCCAGAAGCCCCCATGAACCCTCACGAATATGGGTGCGTTTTACTTCCGCTTCCAGGAGCAACGAGGGCGGCGTGGGCCGAATGAATCGCAGTAAACCCATTCGTGTGGGTTCATGGGGGCTTCTGGGGGCTTCTGGGAATTGAAGTCCAAGAACATCTGGAGTGCCAAGGTTCGCCATCACAGACCTAGACTATATCCACATATCTACATGTTATTATACACCAGTATTATGCTGGATCTTAAACTGTTATCACAATCCACTGAGGACATGAGACACATGTAAAATAATTGCAACATTATTTTAGCATATTTCCTCTCTCTGGAGCTCAAACCAAAGCCTGCTTCATATTCATGCACACTTATCTGTCTGTGCTTTTAATGTATGAGAATCAAGACACAAGGCACAGCCAAAGGCTGGGTTAACTCAGGTTTATTGCATGGTGGACAGAGGGAACATGAGGTAATGGCGGACGAACAGCTCTATATATATGGTAGTAACGTATTTGAATGTGGCTCCACGATAGCCCATTGGCTACTGGCCCGCGTGACGTCATGGCGGGTCACGCCCTTCTTGTCCAGGTGTAGGTAGCGGCGGGAAACTTCCCGCGCTGCGGTCTTTGATGGGTTTGAACCAAGAGAGCTTGGACGCTCGCTGCTGCCAGCTGGTGGTCATTAGCTCGCGTCCTATTACAGGGTTTATAGTGATACAGCTGAAGGTTACATTGTTACTCATAGGCAAGGTTACATTGGTTCAGATACATTGATATCACATGTGGAAGGTTACACTGTTAGAACACAACACTCCTCCCCCCTAGGATGAGACGAAGTCTCTCAGCCAAGATGGCTTATTTCGAACACGCTGGGGTCTCGGCGCGCGCTGCCCTGCCCCGGCTTCGCTCCCTCCTCCTTGCTCCCTGGCTTCCTGCCCTGTAATGGGAGAGGATGACTTGTTAGTGGTTTGCCGCGGCTCTGCGGCTTTGTTGGAAGGTGTGTGCTTTGTTTGGGACGAACCGGGGGCACTAGGGGCTAACGAAAAACCCCTCTTCTCGCTTGGATGGGTGGGGGAACACTCCAAAAAACCCCCCCGGCTAGCAAAATCAAAATCAAAATCGGATTCGGGGGAAGCGGCGGCGGCGGCCGCACACTCCTTTTCCCTCCCCCCGGGCTCTGATAGAACTGGTGTATCAAAAGGATATGAGTCGGGATCACTGCTTTCCCCCCTGGCTTCGGACTGGTGTCCCTCTCTGTCTCCCCCTTGGGCTAAACGGGTGGGGGAGAACCCTATCGCTGAATCCTGTTGCTGAGCCCCACTGATCGGCCCCTCACTCACTCGGTGCCTCAGTTGGTCAGCGTGCCTCCTCCAGAGGAGACCGGTGCTAGTTTCCACCCAATATGACACTGGTCCCGTCTGTTCTATTATCGTCCCTGGCACCCAGGCTGGGCCTGCGTTGGCATAGTTCCTGCAGTGTACAGGATCGCCTACGCCGAAACTTTTCGAGACTGCTAAACCTATGTTCTTCCCTTTGTCCTCGACCCTCGACGGGTCTAGCCTGGACAAAAGCGTGGTCAGTTTCCTCCGCATCAGCAGCTCAGCCGGCGAGTATCCAGACGCTAAGGGGGTCACTCTGTACGCTAACAGAAATTGACAAACTTGGTGATTTAGATCTCCCGAGCCCATGCGCCGCAGCGCATCTTTTGTTGTGCGCACCAACCGTTCCACTTGGCCATTCGTGGCCGGGTGAAATGGCGCGGATGTGACATGCCGAATTGCATTTGCCTCCATGAATGCTGCGAACTCAGCGGACGTGAAGCAACTAGCGTTATCGCTGACCAGAGTGTCGGGTAAACCGAACGTGGAAAAGACCCTCCTTAGCTGGCGAATGGTAGTGGCGGAGGATGTGCTCTTTACCGGAATGACCTCCAGCCACTTTGAGTATGCATCCACCACCAGGAGAAACATGGTCCCTCGGAACGGGCCAGCAAAATCTACGTGCACCCTGGACCACGGTCCCCTTGCTGCGTCCCATTCCCTATGCGGGAGGCGGGCCACCTCCGGTCGGGAGCACTGACATGCCTCACAAGTGCCAACCATATGCTCTATGTCGGCGTCCAGCTGGGGCCACCAGAAGTAACTCCGGGCCAACGCCTTGGAACGGACGATTCCCGGGTGGCTGACGTGCAACAGCTTTAGCACCTTCGGCCGCAGGGACGTAGGAACCACCACCCGTTGGCCCCACAAAAGGCACCCCCTCTCTAATGACAACTCTACTCGCTTTCGGAAAAATGGGTCGAATTCCGTGCCTGGGGATGACGCCGGCCACCCCTTCTGCACCCACGAGCATACTTTCTCTAGTGTTCTATCCTTTCCGGTCGCCCTGGCAATGTCGGCCGGTACTATTGGGGGTGACTCTAAGACCTCTATTAGCAATACCTGGCGGTCTCTTCCTACCCCTGCCTTCTGGACGTCCGACAAGGGTAACGGCGACCGCGAGAGCGCGTCTGCATGGCTGATCTCCTTCCCTGGCCGGTATTCTAACTCATGTTGATATGCGTTAAGAAAAATAGCCCACCGCAGCATCCTCGGGGACAGGATCTGTGGCGTGGGCTTATTTGCAGTGAATATTCCTAACAGGGGCTTGTGATCAGTAACGATCTTGAACGGGCGACCATACAGAAAATCGTGAAATTTTTTGGTTCCCGCTACTATCGCTAGTGCCTCCCTATCGGTCTGTGCGTAATTCCGCTCTGCTTGGGACAGGGACCTTGAATAAAACGCTATCGGGGCCTCCCTTCCGTCGTTCAACACGTGGCAAAGCACCGCCCCCACCCCCACCGGGGATGCATCGCAGACTAAAACTATGGGCCGTTTGGGGTCGAAATGAGTCAGGATAGCCTCGGATGTGAGGAGTTGCTTTAACTCTGTGAACGCTCTCTCTTGCTCGTCACCCCACAGCCATTTTTCCTCCTTTTTAAGTAACCGATGGAGCGGCTCGGCAACAGACGCCTTCCGTGGAAGAAAGGTATGGTAGAAATTGAGAAGCCCCAGAAACGACTGTAGCTCGGTTTTGGAAGTGGGGCGAGGAGCTTTCTTGATGGCGGCTACCTTAGATTTGGACGGCCTAATTCCTTCGGGCGTGACACGGAACCCTAAAAACTCAACCTCTGTTTCGAAAAATACACATTTGTCTTTTCTCAGTCGCAGCCCCGCTTTCTCGAACACGGTCAGGACCTTATCCAATCTGTGAGCCAGCTCGGCCTTACTCCCCCCCGTTATCAACACGTCATCAAAATATGGTAACACCCCCTCCAGCCCCTTCAGGAGGCGTTCCACTAGCGACTGAAAAATGCCAGGTGCCGAGTTCACGCCGAACTGTAACCGCGACACCTGGAACGCCCCCTTATGTGTGACTATTGTTTGTGCCGCCGCTGTGGCGGGGGTTACCGGGAGTTGCTGGTAGGCCTGTGCTAAATCGAGTTTAGCGAAACACTTTCCCCCATTCAGCCTGGCCAGAAGGTGGCTGACCACTGGCACCGGGTATGCATTAGGGCGGATTGCCTTATTAATGGTACACTTATAATCAGCGCAAATGCGCACCTCCCCGTTAGCCTTCAGTGCTGTTACAATTGGAGTCTCCCACTCCGCGGAATCCACAGGAACAAGAATTCCCTGACCCACCAGTTTGTCCAGTTCCGCCTCTATTTTGTCCTTAAGCGCGAACGGTACCCTGCGCGGTTTGAGTCTTATCGGGCGGACCTCCGGGTCTAAGTCGAAGGCTACAGGGGGTCCCTTGAACTTTCCCAGTCCACTTTTAAAAACGGCGGGGTGTGCGTCACACACCGCTTGTATTGGGTCCTCGCCTACGGCATGCACCCCCCCTATGAACAGACCTAAGGGCTGAAACCACTGTGTTCCGAGAAGGCTACAACTTCCCCCTTTGAGCACCACTAGGGGAAGTTCCGCAGAATGTCTCTTAAACCGAACCCGGAATGTCCCGACCCCCAACACTGGAATGCTGTTCCCCTGTACGTCCCGTAGTGTGGCCCTCAACGCTTTGAGCTTGGGCCGCATGTGGGGGTCGATTCTCAAGAACTCTCTCTGGGGAATTATAGAATAGGAGGACCCCGAGTCAATTTCCATCCTAATAGGGGTCCCTTGTACTAGTACCTCAACGAAGTAATGGGTCTGTCCCGCAGATACGCTGAACACAGGAGCGTCGCCCTCGCTGTCGTCCGAGATGCGGCCCACGCCGTCCTGCTTCCTCGTGGTCCGGGCGCCATCTTTGGACCTCGCTGGACGGTCCGGTCTGGCCGAACGGTCTTGCGACTGTCTCCGGCCCTCTTTCCATTTCCTGCACGCCTTGGCGATGTGTCCTCGACGGCCGCAGTTGAAACACTCGGCTTTTCTGAATGGGCACCTCACGCGCTCATGGGCCGCTCCGCAACCATCGCAGCGGCGCCCTCCTCTCCAGACCTTCTGGACCTCCTCGCCGTCGCTGCTTTCTGAAGACGACTTCGAGGTCGGTCGGGTTGCATGCACCGACTGACCGGACTTTCCGTGCAACGAGTTTTCCGCTTTGCCGGCCCTCGGACGCCACTCACGCCACTTGTGCATCTCATCTACTCCAGCATTCGTGGATTCCGCGGCTTCCGCGGCCTCTACAACCTCTTCCAGTGTGGGTGGTGGCTCCTTGTTCATCAGGCTGCGCTGTACCTCCTTGTCCTTCAGGCCACACAGCACTCCGTCCCTGAGGGCCATCTCTAGGAAGTGGTCCCATCTGCAGGGGGCGGCGGCTACCCTCATAGCCGTTACGAAGGCTTCTACCGACTCGTCCGGCGCTTGAACTCCCCTCCAAAACGCGCTCCGAGCGGGAAACATTGCCCTCGAGGGTCGGAAACGCTCACGCAGCAGTTTCATGATGTCACCGGCTTTGAAATCACTCATCTTCTTCGGTGCAAGAATGCCCACCAGCGTCCGCTTGGTTTCCATCCCAAGCATGCGGGTGAGGATGGCCCTCTTCCTTTCCTCGTCGTCTTCTTTGACTTTGAGTTCCACCAGTGCCGCCTGGAAGTCCATCTCAAAAAGCTCCCAGTCTTGCGGTTTGGTGATGTTGAACCCGCTCTGTGTCCTGGCTCCATGGGGATCCATTATCCCACCTTCGTCGCCAATTTAATGTATGAGAGTCAAGACACAAGGCACAGCCAAAGGCTGGGTTAACTCAGGTTTATTGCATGGTGGACAGAGGGAACATGAGGTAATGGCGGACGAACAGCTCTATATATATGGTAGTAACGTATTTGAATGTGGCTCCACGATAGCCCATTGGCTACTGGCCCGCGTGACGTCATGGCGGGTCACGCCCTTCTTGTCCAGGTGTAGGTAGCGGCAGGAAACTTCCCGCGCTGCGGTCTTTGATGGGTTTGAACCAAGAGAGCTTGGACGCTCGCTGCTGCCAGCTGGTGGTCATTAGCTCGCGTCCTATTACAGGGTTTATAGTGATACAGCTGAAGGTTACATTGTTACTCATAGGCAAGGTTACATTGGTTCAGATACATTGATATCACATGTGGAAGGTTACACTGTTAGAACACAACAGTGCTCCTGTTGGATCCGGCCCTTATAAGCACTAGTCCAGAACAACATTGTAACAAACAGCAACAGGCTTTATTAAACAATCAAAGAAGGCACCCAGGGCATAGCACTACCCGGCTACTCAAATGGTGTGTGGGAAGTATAGATCCGGTCCAGCCCCACCCTGGTCTAGCCATGGGGCTTATATAGTGTCTCTCCAGTGGTAGCTCAAGGTAGTGACCCGCCGGGTGGACGTAACTAACCAATCATAACCGGGGATAAGTGTGATTAACCAACGGAGAACAAGATCCAAAAGTGTAACCAATCATAGGGCTTGGTTTGGCTTGGTTTTATCAGCGCGCCCTTTTGCAGGGGTTTCGTGCCACTTTGGGCTTCTTACTAGAATGGTGGGAAACCGACATTTTCCCTTTGCAAGAGCGCTCCTGCGCTTCTTTGCAAATGTGCCTCAATACACAACAGCTCCCCATCAACTACTTCCTGTTCTTTTATCCAAGTACTTAACCTGCATAAACCAGAATTGGAAATTCATGAAAATTCTCTGCCCTTAAATTGGGAACTATATCATTTGTGGGATGATACAGCCATTACCTTACCTTCTGACAATTTCCTGAGCTACTACTGCAGCTCCACCTCCATCCAATGCCTGTGATCTGAATTGCTGCAGGGAAAACCTGTGTGAGAGAAGTGATTCACGATGAACAAATTTTCCCCGTGATCCAGAGTCAGACCCATGAAGGGACCCTTTATCCTGACACTGTTTTTCCCTCTCTCCAAATCATCCAATGCAGCACTCTGTCCTCACACTGGAAGCATTGAATGGCAACAGTCATTGTTCAATTATTCATATTTTCTTACGATAAGGGGGGAAACACCTGAAGTCCTCCTGATCCAAATGGACCACATCCTTCATCATTCCTGTTCAGTGTCTAAGCCAGGGGCCCCCAAACTACTGCCCGTGGGTCAGATCCAGCCCTGACACCAATTCATCTGACCCGTGCTGCCCTCATCGCTCCTGGAAGTGCATGCATTTTACTTCCATTTCTGGGAGTGACGAGGGCAGCGTGGACTGGATGAACTGGTGTCAGGGGTCGGATCTGGTCCATGGGCCATAGTTTGGGCAACTCTGCTTTAAGCAGAGAAAGTGGCAGCCTAAAAACTATGTCATCCTGTTGCAAAACAAATATGTTGCAAAACAGATTGCAATGCATGTTTTACTTCCACTTCTGGTGGGAGGAACCACGTGATCAGCCCGCTGAGCCGCATGACCAACCCACGGTCCACAACATTTGGGCACCCCTGGTCTAAGCTGACTAAAGCTGATAGGAACAGTACAAAAGCATCACTGATTTTACTCCCCTTCATTAAGATCACAGAATCTTAGAACCATAAAATAACAGAGTTGGAAGAGACCTATAAAGCCATTGAGTTCAACCTTCTGGTCAATGCAGGAATTCAACTCAAACTGTATCTGCCAGATGGCTGTCTAACTTTTTCTTGAATACCTCCAGTTTTGGAGAGCTTACCAAAATATCACTATCATTTACAAAATATTTCATTTCTGAGGCAGCAAAGACATATGTTGCTTGGATACTTCTTCAGACGCTACTTTTGTTGTGTTCATGGTCTATCTTTCACATACATAACACGATTTGCGTCTATAGCCAAAATCATCATCATAATAAAGTAATGTGCTTAAATGAAAGACATCCATTGGAATTTAGAGTGAGGACAGAAAAAATCTGCATAGACCAGGGATTCTCAACCTGCAGCCCACAGTACCATTCCATGTGACCCCCACCGCCTCCACCACATCAGCAAGTGCCATGTGGAGG
Source organism: Bradypodion pumilum (assembly GCA_035047305.1). NCBI lineage: Eukaryota > Metazoa > Chordata > Lepidosauria > Squamata > Chamaeleonidae > Bradypodion > Bradypodion pumilum. The sequence continues at coordinate 324,131,955 of JAWDJD010000003.1, read as the reverse complement.
AAGAAGGTCAAAATGGCATCTGGCCCCCAAAGCTGTCTGAGGGAGTGTGACCAAGCCCCCGGCTTAGAAAGGTTGATAACTCCTGGCATAGACCATAGTCCTACTGGTGTGCATACAAAACTTGCAGAATGTGTAATGGCTAGTTGTAGCTAATTGATGAGATGCTGGGACACATCTCTGTTGCAAATGAAGCATGCAAATGACCTACATATAGTCCAACACATATCCAATTAGCCACAGCAAGTTAATAATAATAATGTGACATTAAATCAATTCTAATTTGTGGTGATGCTTTCCAAGGTTTTCTAGGTGGAGAATACATAGAAATGGGTTGCCATTCCCTTCTTTTGGAACTTCATAACATGAAAATGAATGATGAAAATAAAAAAGGATGACAATATGAGTGAAGTGGTTTCAGTGCCTTAAGATGCCATAAAAATGGCAAGTATTATATGCTTCATATGAAGTTAATAACTGAAAGGAAAAGCTGATAGATAACAGATTGATCACATCTATACCTATAAAAAGTCCCCTTAACCGTTGGGTTCGTTCAAAGGCTCCCGCACCCGGCCCAACCATCCCCGACCGAGCCCTCTGCACTTACCTTAACCCCTGCCTCACCAACGCTGCGGGGATCCGGAGGTCGCCAGTGGGGCAGCCACCCCATGACCAAAAAAATAAAACTACGAGTCCCAGAGTCCTCTGTGCTGCACAATCCCTCAGCCAATCAGACTGAGGGACGTGAGTGCAGAGGAGGCCCGGGAGGGAGACTTGAAAGACCCAGCCGGAGCCAGGAAAAGGTAAGTGTGGTCGGTGGGGGTTAGGGATGGGGGGGAGGCACGGCCCTGGTAATCAGCCCCCCCCTGCCTCACCACCTATCCCCCCCATCCCTAACACCCACTGACTGCACTTACCTTTTCCTGGCTCCAGCTGGGTCTTTCAAAGTATCCCTCTCGGCGCGGCCTTCTATGTAGGGAAAAACACCGGCCTCTCCTTCGTCTCTGCGGACGATGTGGCCTTGACGCCCACAGGGATGAAGGACAGGCCGGTGCTTCTCCCTGAGGGAAGTAGTTCATCTTCCTAGGAGGATGGAGGCCAAAAGATTCGGGCCCCGTCTTCCAAGGAAGACGAACACCTTACAAACGGGAGACGAAGTCCAAGCACGGAGCACCGTTCTCGGCCTCTGTCTCCCACAACCGCCCCATAGCTTGGAGGAGGGGGGAGGATGCCCCATCCTCCCCCCCAGGCTTCTCAAAGGCAGCAGGGAAAAAAATTCCCCCACAGCCTCGGAGGCTGGCACAAGCCACCACCGTAGCATGGGGGTGGGGAAAGAGGATACTCCTCTCTCCCCCCCCCCCGACCCATGCTTCGGCGAGGCAGCGGGGAAAAACTATGTTTTCCCCCACAGCTTCGGAGGCCTGCACTAGCCGGCCCGTAGCTTGGGGGGGAGGTGATACCCCCCTCTCCCCCCCCAACCCAGGCTACAGCAAGACACCGGCCGGGCACCCTGTAAAAAACCCATAAATAAATAAACGCGCCCCCCCACGCCAGGATTTAACGTGGCCTGGCCAGCAAGGCAAGGCCACGTTAAACCCTCCTAACCCACCCAACCCACCACACACACACTCACCCTCCCCACACACACACACAAACATAAAACCCTCCCACCCACAACAATAAAAAAACCTAGAACTCACCTACAGGGAACAACCAACACAGACGTCCTACCTCCTTGAACGCTTCCTCGCACTGAACGTTAGTGAATGTAGTCCACCAGAGGGTGCTATTTTTAGTTAACTAAAAATATTAACTAAAAATAGCACCCTCTGGTGGACTACATTCACGCACAGACACAGACATACACACACACACACACACACGCCACTCCTGCCATAATAAAAATTTTTAATGTGTGAGTTGGTGGTTGGAGTGGTTTTTTACGTAGGAGTGGTGGTTGTGCAAAACCAAAAGCACCCAAACCACCAACACACACATTAAAAATGCCCAGCAGGGCTGGGCAGAATATGCTAGTTTCTTATAGGGAACAGAGCATTCTCTCTATTAGCCAACTGACACAAGTGACTGTTCCTGTCTCGAATTCCAACTACCAAGGTTTCATATACTCTACCTTGATACAAGCTCTGACTTATAAGTCCTATCTCAAAGCACAGAGTGGTTAAAAAGCACTTTTTACTTAGATTCTTTAAAAAACATATACTGGGGAAATGTCCGCTCACCAAAAGACCTCCTCCCCACACTCCTGGTACAAGATGTGCTTTTTCTGTAATCAGACCCAAGTGTAAGTAACGGCTCTCCAGGCTTGGGAAGAGGAGGAAAAGGTTGGCAAGGATGGAAAGCAGTCCCAAAAGAAGGAGGCAAGGCCCCAGGATCCGAGCACAGGTCCCCACGCACATTTCCAATAAAGTACCCTGCAAAGGGAAAGTGGGAGAAAGGGAAGAGGACAAGAAGACAGGATTGTGCCATTCTCTAATTGCCTTTGACTAAGTGCAGACACAAACAAGACAACAGTGAGGCATTCAAAAGGAGATGCAACATTAAGCCTCTAAAGCAAGGATTCTCAACCTGTGGCCCATGGGCCAGATGCAGCCGGCACCATTTCATGTGGCCCCCCACAGCCTCCACAACATCAGGAAGTGCCATGTGGTGGAGGAAGGGCAAAATGGCCATCCAGCCCCCGAAGCTGTCTGAGGGAGTGTGATCCAACCCCTGGCTTTAAAAGGTTGAGAACTCCTGCTCTAAAGATTCATTTCTCAAAGCTTCTTGTCAGCATATGCAATTCTCAATTGAACGCCAGGCATAATGCTGCAAACAGTCACGCGGAAAAAACTAACATGCTCTATCTTTTAAAGAGAGATCAGTTTCTAACTGCAAAGCTGGCATATCTTCTTCTTCAAGTGCCATATCCAATTCCAGATATTGACGATCTTCATGCAGAATAGCCATGAAGATTGTTCTGGGAACAATATAATGCAGTGGCCTTCCATTTGCCTTCCGCATCAGAGCTTGACACCCGTACCACTGATCCAGTTACGCAAGTCATTTTCTGGTCCTGAGCCCTATTGGCACACAAAGTCCTCCTCAGTCCCAGACCAGTATGGATGAAGCTGCTGCCGTCCATCAAGATGGATTCAAGTGAGATTTACTTCCCTGTGTACTTTGCCATCCAAGGCCAGTTAATCCTTAGGGTTGGTAGTTTAGTTAACTGCCACTTGACAATCAGCATTGGGTCACTGTCAGTATGATCTACTCCAGTGATAGCAAACTTTGGCACTCCAGCTGTTCTTGAACTTCAATTCCCAGAAGCCCTGATCAGCAGGAGTGCTGACTTGAGCTTCTGGTAATTGAAGTCCAAGAACACCTGGAGTGCCAAGGTTAGCCATCATAGGTCTACTCTATTACCATAGCAGGATAACATGGCCAGACTGGTCTAAACCACCAGCCAACAAAAATTCAGAAGAAAAGCACTGATTTAGTTTGATTTAGCATACCTATGTTAAGTGTTCTCAAGGCAGAACCAATTTACAGCATCTCCAACAGGGCTTTTTAAATTAGGTGAAATGTTTAAGTAGTGGTTTTACCAGTTCCATACACCCATTGAATTTCCATGGCTGAGTGGGGATTCAAACCTAGGCCTTCTGAGCTCTATCATCCCAACATGCTACACCCCATCTATTAAACCAAGGCAAGTTATTGTGTTCTTGATGAGAACACAGCACAGCCTTCCTCAGCCTGGTATCTTCCAGAGAGTTTTGGCTAACTGATATCCTGGCTAGCCATGATGACAGTTGTTGTGGTATCTGAAAACATTGGGATAGGGGAGGCTGGTATAATGTTCCAAAAAATAATCTTGATTTTAAAATGATTTGAATAATTCCTCTATTCATTTAAATGAAGCTTTGAACATTTTTATAGTTTGTGATTGACATATTCTCGAGACAGAATCCACCCACCCCAAAAGTCTAAAAGCAGCTTACAGTAATACCTCATACAAAGTCCGCTTCATACAACATCGGATTCATACAACATCGCCTAATTCCTTGAAAAATGTTGCCTCATTCAAAGTCGTGCGACGTTGTATGAGGCATTGGGGTTTTCCCAGGTTGCATTGTGCCTGGGCAGTACAAAAGGCAGGACACATGCGTGCATTGTTCTTGTGGGTTTTGCATAAAGCAAAGAGTGTTTAGGAGTGTTTAGGAGTGGTTTTGAGCACGATTTTAGATTTTTTTGGATTTTTTCGTCAGAATTTTTAGAAGCATTCCTGGGATTTTTGCAATATTCTTCAGGTTCTTGGACAATCAGGGTTTTTTGACAAGTTTTTGTAATGTATTTAGCCTTTAGACAATGATTTCTTAAAGTTCTGTCAGTTTCCTGTCTGTTTCCTTGACTTTGCCCTGAAGTCTGTGCTGTTACAGTACAATGTATCTCTATGGAAACGACGTTGTATGAGGCATCGCGGCAAGGATTTGGACATTGTATGAGGCATTGCAGCTAGGATTTTGCATGCCTCATACAAAGTCCAAATCCGTATAAAGTCCAAACTTGTGGAACCAAGTTTGGACGTTGTGTGAGGTATCACTGTATTGTGGAGGTGGTTTTGGAAGGGGCAACTGCTCACGGGGCAAACTGAAGGACTGCTGTTTAAACTAAGATTCCCGCTGTCATACTAGGTAGAAATGCATCAGTTCAGGAGGCATGGATGATTCCTTCATGTAATGGATATTATACTAGGTTGGAACTACCTTTGGTTCTCAGAGTAACTTTAGATGGGATCTGCTCTGTCTGTTCAGATCACATACAGATTATGACTGAAGTGTCTCTTGTAAGAAGTGAACTATACATTAGTCAGTCAAACTGTTATATGAAGGTTGGTGGGTTTGTGACTACAAAATGAACTAATCTCTCATGATTGGTGACAAAACATCAGCCTGGGTACTGCCCACAAGAAGGGCTTGGCCTTATTTTTTAAACAATTGCAGTTCTGAACCTGTCTGGCCAGACATCTCGCTATGGTAAAGGAGTAGACCGTACAGCCAGCAACTTAACGCCGAGTGTTGGGTGGTGGTAAATAACTTGGCCACCTAAAGGGGCCAACAGCTATGGGCAGATGAGCCCCTTTAGGTGGGGTGATGGTCCCCACTGGAAACCATCATATGCGCAGAGGAAGAACTCTGATTCCCAATCACCATGGAGGCAGAAGAGGCCATGCCAGATGGACTGGCTGTGAAGGTGCACCTTGATAATATTATCAAGGCTGCAGCAGTCCATTGCAGTCCTGGTGTTAAATCCTGCATGTCTTATTTCATATGTGCCGCAGTAGATGGCTCTATGATCATAGTGTGTGGGTCACTTCATGGCAAGCTGGGATCCACCTTAAACAAATTCACGCCAGTGGCATTTTTTCTGCTTCAGGAAAAAAAATGCATTCTTGGATACAAGTTGCAGCAGATGACGACGACGATGGTTCTGAAATTGGCAGAATTTCCATAATTGTCCCTTAACCAAACTATGACACTGGGGAAAAATACTAGAGACTATATGGCAATTAAACTGTGCATTATAGATAATCTGTAATTAGAAGAGGGAATGTATGAAGTGCTGGAAAACATTATTTACAGCTTCTGTGGTTTGTACATTTGAATATTTTGGAACTATGCAAGTAAATGTGTGTCCATTCTCAGTAACAAAGATCTACCTCAGTCATGTCTCTGGAACATTAATGCATTTCAGCCTCTATTGAAATCTATAATGTGCATTTTAGCCCTTAATCTCAAAACATCTTTGACTTATTTCAGCAAGAAGTTAAAGCACATCATGTATTGACTTCAGATTGAATTTATAGCTGAGATTCCTTGACTTGGCAGACCATCATCACTGGCACCCCCATTCATTCATCTTCTCAGGCTTTCCACTTACCTTCGACAAATAGAATGCAGAGATGCAGAGGAAAGGAGTTGGTAGTATCACCTAGCTGTTGGTTCCCTGGTATGATATCCAGTAAGAGCTAGTACTGGGTTTGCAACAGACTGTGCAAATGAGATTTTGATGGACATGGCAACAGAGGCCGATGACTATTTAAAGCCTTTTGGCTGTTACAAGCAATCTGTACCTCCACCTCTTTTCTCCCTAGATGGTCAGATTTGATGCCCTTCTAGTCTATACACATATCAGTCACATGCCCTGTTTCCCATGATGGGCAATTCCAACAACTCATTTCATGTGGAAGAAAATAGCCTTTATAAGGAAATGAGTAATTAAAGAAAGTCACTTCCATGAGGAACTGGATTTAGAGGGGATGATTGTACATGGAACAGGTTTGATGCAGACTACATGCTGAAACAAAACAAAAGCACTAATTTTAGAAGAAAATTGCAACAGAAACAGGAAAGAGATTGCTGCCATCTATCAGCTTTTATGTGGTTTACATGTTCTACAGTCTATAAAAACAGCAACAGCTTCTTGGGAGAAAGTTAAACTGAACTCAGTGAGGATTCCTTCTAAGCAGACATACGTAGTATTTGTGTTGCCGGTTTGTATGATTCATAACAGTCTTTTGCTGTTCATTTGTTCGTTCTGTCTTTTTGTTTTGTTTTATTTTGTTTTGTTTGGGTCTTATGTCTAACAGTGTGAATGCATCTTTACAGAAAATGGACAAATTTTTTTGTTCAGGCAAGTGTTTCTGTTTCTGCTAAGACCTGACTATGTGCTTCATTGGCACACACTTGGCCTTGGGACCCTCACAGTGCTGACCCCAGTTGCGAAAGTATGTGTGTGCCATGTATCACGGGGTTTCCTCCAGGGGTGTGGAAACGTATTCCACATACGGACGGCCACACCTCTTCCTTATAGGTATAGAAGATAGCAAGAATATGATACATATAGGGTACCCAGTATGGTGTAGTGAATAGAGGTACAGACTAAAAGCATGTTTGTCTGGCTGACTTGTCAATCACTTCTCCTCATCCATAAAAGATGCCTTAGCAGGAAATTCAGCTGAACCTGAAATTGACTGCTGGGGCACCTGTTCACAACATACACTTCCATGCAGCTGAGATGCTATAATAAACCCATCCACTGCCTCTGTGAGATGTGAAACTCCACTTTATTTCCTCCCTTAAATTCCAAAGGAAGACAGTGGAGAGAATTAAAACACTGTGGTTCAAATTGGAGTAACTATGCCACTGTGTTGGCTATAAACCCCAAATGTTTGTGTAAAAGGCATGCCCACATTTGGGTAAATTTATGGCAGCAAAAATCTCAGTTACCTCTGAAATATGTCTGGAATGATAACTAGAGTATGGGATTTCCAACTTCACTTTCTACCCTCTTGCTCTGAGCCATTGATGAATGTGGTCTGCATACTTTGCTGCCAATTTCACAACAGTTTGCTGTTGGTAGATAGTTTTAAAGGCTTTGAGAGAAATATCCCAAGTTGAGTGGGTATAAATTAAGCATTATTTTATTTTTATTTTAGTTTGTGATGTATTTGTCGGTTGTTTGTTTTGATTTGCTGTGTTTTCTGTTATTTGTTATCTGTTTGTACACCACCCAGAGTGGGATACCACCCAAATGGGTGGCATAGAAATGCAATAAATAAATAAATAATTGGCAAAATATCATGCTTTAAAGAGCAGGTCCCAAATAGCATTGATAGGAATGCATGCTATCATAGAAAGTAAGTTCTTAGAAGTAAAGAAATAAAATAAATATCCAGTTTAGAATCTTCAAACTAAGACTTTGTATTTCTTTTTTTTATATTGATTTTTATTAAATTTTTTAAACAGACATACAGAAAAAAAAGAAAACAATAACATTACAATACAGTAATACCTCAAAGATAACCTCAATACAATATTAACTCACATTCATAGAGGCTAGCACATAACAGTACTTATACTGATTGTTTACCATTTAACCACAATATTAGATATCACAATGTAAAATATTATTCAATCAAACAATAAAAGTTTTCTAAGCTACCTCTATGATGATTTTTTAATAATTACAAATCACCCTGTGAATATATACAATGCCCGGAGAGTTTAGTTGCTATTTCAACTCCAAAAACCTCTTTGCGATGGTGCAGGTCCTGAACTGTCATTTACCATAAGAGAATGATCCACAAACGGTTTCCATATATTCCAAAACCTATTCTCTTTTAAATTATCTCGTTTCACTTTAATCTCCCATGTCAATTTGTCATTCAATGCTAGGCTCCACATTTCCTTGTACCATTCTCCGATCTGTATATCTACATCATTTTTCCAATTTCTAGCTATACATTGTCTACCTGTGGTCAATACAATTTCCAATAATTCTTTTTCCTCCTTATTCAAACCCAAACCTTCCACATTTGTTAAAAGAATGGTACCTGACACCAACTTGACCTTTTTACTCAATATTTCACCAAACTCCCCTTCTATTCTTCCCCAAAAATCCCTTATTTTTTTACAACTCCACCACATGTGTTCATATGTTCCATATGTTTCTTTACATCTCCAACATAACTTATCTCTTTTATTATCCATCTGATAAAGCTTTAGTGGTGTCAAGTACCATTGCCACAACATTTTAAAATTATGTTCTTTAATTCTTACAGACATTGTTCTCATGATTCTCTTTTTCCATTTGTTTCTCCATTCAACCTCCCCAATCTTTATATTCAAATTTTGTTCCCACTTCCGCTTCAAGTCTTCCTGTGGATCATTACCCTTGTTCAATATAATATAAAGTTTGCTTACAAGACCCTTAATGCCTCTTTCCCCTTTTCTGATCTTTATTACCAAATCCTCAAATTCCGTCTTATTTCTATCTAACCCTGCTTCTCTTTTATATTTTTTATTCCAGTTATCCGCCTTCAATTTCTGAAACCAATCCAAATTTAGCTTCTCAAATATTTTTTTCCTCTTAGTATCATCATCACACACTTTTAACCAATCCTTCAATAAAAGCACCCCATTTTTATCCAATATTTCCATTTTTCCTTATCTATTTTTATTGGGAAACACCCCATATCCGTCAATTCCAAAATTGGAGAGAGATTTGGGACTATATCTTTCTTTACTTTCTTCCACACTTCCATGAGACCTCTCATCATAATATTATTTGACCTTTTCACCTTGTCCTTTGTTCCCAAGAAAATCATACTGCCAATGTCTCTATATTCTTTCATCTCCAGTTGCTCCCAAATTGTCTTTTCTCTTGCCAAGATCTTCACAACATTCTTAATTTGGAATGCTCGATAGTATGCTAACAAATTTGGCATACCCAAACCCCCTTTTTTCTGAGACAAGTACCATAGTTTCTTTTGAAGTCTAGATTTTTTACCACCATTACAAAAGCCATTGAACATATTTTGAAACTCATTAATTTCCTTCTCCTTCAGATGGATCGCTAATGCATCAAATAAAAAATTAATCTTTGGCAACAATATCATTTTACAAATAGCGATCCTTCCGAACCATGACAGCTTCAACTTCTGAAACTCTTGTATTTTATTCTTAAATTCCACTCTCAAGCTGTCATAGTTCAATCGTTTAAGTTCTTCTAATTTATTTGAGATAATTATCCCCAGATACTTCAGCTTATCTTTAATTTGTATATTAAGTGTCTCCACATTCCTACCCATCTCACTTGCTCCCAAGTTACACAACATCAATTCTGATTTATCCCAATTTATCATTAATCCAGGTATAGCTTCAAATACCTGTAAGAGATCTTTGATCCTGTCCATTACCAGCTCCGGGTGTTTCACCATAAGCAATGTATCATCCGCATACATGCTCACTTTGTTACCCATAATCCCTTCTATATTTAAATCATCCCTTATATTTTTAGCTAGAATCTCCATTGCCATAATAAATAAGATAGGAGATAATGGACAGCCCTGCCTAGTACCAGCCTCTAAATTTACCACATCAGTAAGCTCCTCATTTACTCTAACCCTAGCGTTCCCTTTTTGATATAATAAATCTATTACCCTATTGAATCTATCCCCAAACCCATATTTTTTAACTATTTCTTTAATTGAAGACCACTGTAATGAGTCGAATGCCTTAAAAATATCTAATGATAATAAACCCACCTTTTCCTTAGTTTGGTTAACATTATCAATTAAATCTAATACCCTTCTAGTCAAATCCGCCATATGCCGACCTTTTAGGAACCCAACTTGATCTACATTTATGTATTCCCCCATAAAACTGTTTAATCGATTAGCCAATATTGCTGTGAAGATCTTAGCATCCTGATTTATAAGTGAAATTGGTCTGTATGATTCCACTCTTTCGAGATTCTTGCCAGGCTTTGGCAGTAGAACGATTATGGTATTATACCATGAAGTCGGAATTGATCCTCCATCTAACATATAATTATATAGCTTCACCAATTTTGGAACCACTACCTCCTTAAATTCTTTGTAAAACTCTGTCGATAATCCATCATCCCCCAGAGCTTTCCCCGTCTTCAACCCACTAATCACCTCCTTAACCTCTTTATCATTAATCCTTTCCTCCATTTTCTCCCTATGTTCTTGTTTTATTCCATTCCCTAACTGTCTCTCCAATATCTTTTTAAGCTTCTCCAGGTCTACTTCCTTTTTTGCATATAATAGCTGATAAAATTCCCTGACAATTTTACATTTATCTCCGTTCTTATTACACCTTGAACCTTGCTTATCAACCAATACCCCTATTTCTCTTTTTTCCCTTTTAGCCTTAGCTGCTCTTGCTAATAATTTTGAACTTCTATTACTAAATTCAAAATATTCTCTATTTAAATAAATCAAATCTCGTTTAACTTTATCAATATCCTTACCCATTAGTTCCGCTTTAAGCCTTTGTAATTTCGTAAAAAAAATTTTATCTTTACTTTTCGCATGATCCTCCTGTAATTGTTTTATTTCTCTTTCTTTTTCTATCTGTTCTGCTTTATATTTTTTATATTTAAAACTTGCCAATTTTATACTTTCCCCTCTAAAAACCGACTTCATGGTATCCCATACCACATTAAAATTAACCTCATTATTATCGTTCCACTGCCAACTTTCTTTCCATCTTCCCATAATCTGCTCTTTACATTTCTGATCTTTAAACAAATTAGGATCGTACCTCCAATTTCTAACTCTACGAGTATCTTTTTGTTCTTTCAATTCCAAATATACTTTAGCATGATCCGATTCCTTGATAATCCCAATTTCCATTCCTTCTATGTCTTTAATCAAATTTTCGGTAAGAAAAACATAGTCTATTCTTGAGTAGGTCCCATGAACATGTGAATAAAAAGAATATGCCCTTTCAGAGCCCTTATACTCTCTCCAAGAATCCTTCAAACCCATAACATCCATCCATTTATCCAAAACCTTCCCTTTCAAGCCAAATGGGCCATTACTTTTAGCTTGTCTGCCCAATTTGCGAATTTTACCAACACATTTCTTTGAACCTCCCTCTTCTTGGGCCCACCCGGAATACACTTACAAAATCTTCCTGGACAAATTCTTTTCCCATAGTCAGACCATTTAACCACTGAACCACTCTTTCCCTTAACAAGTCCGGAGTTCGTTCCACGACCTGACGGATCACAATATTCTGCTTTCTCATCATATCTTCCACAGCATCAATCCTTCTCTCTTGTTCCTCCAATTTCAGCTTATTCTCCCGCGCCACCTCCTGAATCCCTTTTATTTCCTTTTTTATGGCAGTTACCTCGGTTTGAACCAATTGCACATTTCCCTCAATTTTTTTCAAACTTAAGTCCACCTTTTTTGAAAAATCTGCAACAGATGATACCACCTTATCTTGCTTTTTCATCATTTCATTTCTGTCTTTCACCCTTGAATCCTCATTCTTCTCCAATTTCTGAAACAGCTTGCCAATTTCCACCATAATTTGGGTTTGATCGAAGGGCACTGTGGGCGGGGATGAAGACTGAGGGGCTTCCTCCATTGGTACTTTTTCCTTCTTCTTAGGCTTAACAGCTGGATCTTCTTCCTTTGCTTTCCCTCTTGTACCTTTATCCATAATAGTATAAAATCCCAAAGTTGCAGATCGTTGTAAAAATTAGTCAAACAAATAAGCCTATAACACTGCAACCCCTGGTTCCACAAATCCAACAGGGAAACTTATATTAAACAGAAGTCCAAAGAGATATTGTAATCCACAAAAAAAGAGCAGAAGGAACCAATATTCCCAACAGGCAGCTGAGAAGAAAAAGAAGAAGGGCGAAAAAGAAAATAATAATCCACAGCGGGTCCATTTCCCCAAAGCAATCAGTCCAGCCAGTCGTCTTCCACACTGCAATGTAAGTGCTCCAAGGAAACAGTCACCCAAAACTTCTCCTTTAAATCCAAGCCGCCGAAAAGTAAAAAAGAAAAAAAGGGAGGGGAGACTGGAGGGAGAAAAAGCCCAAAATCCAAACAGGAAAGCAGGAGAAGTGAGAAGCAATATTTTCCAAAAAGATTAAGTATTTATAATCCACACGGTGAAGGAGCAAAAAAAAAGCCCAATTAATCCTTCTCTTGAAGCGGACAAGTCAAAACACCATTTTCCAGCGGCTGCTTTAACTTCTGGGTAAAAGCCCCCCTTCTTCTTCTGTGGAACGGCAAACTTTTCCCAAACATTTTAAGCTGGGAAATTCACTGTTACCTTCCAATGTTATAGCCCAGACAGGTATTTTTTTTTAAACCACTTTGTTATCGTCAAAACACGGCGTGGTCCTTCTGGTGTGTGAAAAAAACATAAACCCAAACACGATCACTTTTGTTTTCCAGAATCACCGCCATTAACGAAACAATCACTTGTTTTCATCTACTTCAACCCATTTCCATTTCAAAGCCCGGGCTCATTAAACAAGATCTCCAGCTGAGTTTAATCTTTAGTACTCCATTCATGCACTTACATGCAGCTGTTTTCGTGCGAAACAACTTCTTGCCAGCTCCAAAGTTTCTCCGCAGTCTCGCTGATCCCGTTCTCGGCTCCTCAGCAGAAAAGCCGCGACTGCCGTCGCAGGCCTCAATCACCCAGGAAAACCTCCCGAACTTCGACCATCCGACTTCAAAAGTTCCCAAAATTTTCCAAAAAGACAAGCAAGATTCTTATCTACAGAAGTTGCCTCTTTAAAAATTTCCCATTTCACTCCAACACATTAATTACCACTTTGTTAAGTGCGAGCATCCGAATCAAGATGTTACTCGTCGGCCATCTTAGCCAAGCCCTCCCAGACTTTGTATTTCTAAGCCTATGGTGCATAGAAATCTCCCACGTGAAGGCCCACTATGATGTTAGGAAAGAAAGATCAGAAATCCTAACAGTATCTGGATGAGGAATATATGTGCTGCCTTCCAAATGTTGTTGGATTGCATCTCCCAAAACTCTTTACCATTAGCAAGGATTGATAAAAATTGCAGCCCAGTAACATGTTAGAACCCCTAGTGACCTGTATTGAGCTTTAATTTATGAAGTGGTTTTATTAGATCCATGCTGCCAGTGAGCTTTCTTGGTTGAGTGGAGATTCAAACTCAGGTCCTAGTCCCGTGCTGGCAAACCTTGGCACTCCACGTATTCTTGAACTTCAATTCCCAGAAGCCCTGATCAGCAGGAGTGCTGATTTGGGCTTCTAGTAATTGAAGTCCAAGAACAACTGGAGTGCCAAGGTTCACCATCACTGCCCTAGTCTGTCACTCTGTTCACTCTACCATACTGGGTACCCTATATGTTCCATATTCTTGCTATAATTAATATAATGACATGCAAAGCTAAGAAAAGTGAATACTGTACACAGCTAACAATGCACCATATTTTAGCTACAAAATTTTGTCTTCATAAACAAAATGCACTGCCTTTTTTGTTGTTGTTCAGTCGCAAGTTGATTCCAACCCTTTGCGACCCTATGGAACATTGTCCTCCAGGCACCTCTGTCCTCCACCATACTCCCTAGCCCACCTAGCTCTGTGCCCATTGTGTCTACAATATCATCTAGCCATCTCATTTTTGGCTGCCCCCTTCTTCTTTTGCCCTCCACCTTTCCCAGCATCAAGGCTTTCTCAAGTGAATCCTCCCTTCTCATTTGATGTCCAAAGTACTTCAGCTTCATCTTTACTATTTGACCTTCCAATGAGTAGTCAGGGTTGATTTCTTCTAAGATTGACCTATTTGTTCTCTTCGCTGTCCAGGGGACTCTCAAAACTCTCCTGCAACACCACATCTCAAAGGCATCTATTTTTCTGCGCTCAGCTTTCCTAATGGTCCAGCTCTCACACCCATACATTACCACCAGGAAACCTTTGGTTTTTGGACTTCAATTCCCAGAAGCTGAAGTCAATTTCCCAAAGCACTAATCAGCCAATGTACTGCCTTAGGCTTCTGGGAATTGAAATCCCCCTGTAGGGCACTGGGAACCACTGCTTTAGAGGGAAGAAATGTACAAACAAGACAGAGCAGGGATAGTTGTATGTTATGGAAGAGATATGGAGTAGTCCAAGAAATCTCCAGTCATGTTTACATAGTTGGGGTGCTCCTATAAATCAGTAAAATTTGGCTCAGTATTTTAGAAGAGGGCTGTTTCAATAGCATTGTCTCTGCCATTTACTAGATCTCCTTTTGTACACACAGTGGGACGTAAATTGCATGCACATAAATGCTGTATTGACTGAATTTTTCCACATTCACAGAAGAATGCATAGTTTCTGTGAAGGTGGTATAATATAACATACAACATATATAGCAGCATATAACAACCTATTACTTGTGGTGTATCAGATTTGATAATGTCCTAGAAAACCTTGACTGATATTGGTGGTAAGTTTCAGGCACCCAGTAATAATCCTACATGATTAATTAAGAATAGAATAGAATAGAAACTTTATTTATACCCCGCTCTCCTGGTGCAAGCACCACTCTGGGCGGCTTACAATATAAAGAGAGAATTTAGCTACATTCACTTATTTTGGGATGTGCTGATTTATACTATATGGCATTAACATATTTTGCTGTGGAGTAGCACATGGACAAAGCTGTTATTCCTATTGTTTGTGGGTATGCAGCCCAGTCTAACGCAACTAGTTTTGTAAGTAAGTTGTTTCTGGCAGCAACATTCTACCTGGTGTGTTGACAATGTTTTTTGCAGGTTACTGTCTGATCCAGAGTGATGTCCAAATACTTTTGGGATAGAATAATGTTCCAAATCTTGTCTTCCCAGCTAACTCGCAACATTTTAGAAGTTAAAAAGGCTAAAATCTGAACAAAAAATTTGTTATAGCAAAAGGAAAAAGGGATAGGGCAAAAGAGATTGTATGGTTGTCATCTTCTTTCGTGTCCAGATCAAACCCTGGATTGCCAAAATGAAGCCGCTTTCTTCGTTTTGTCAGTGACCAAACTTAATTTCTCATTGGTGTTTGTTTCTGGCAGTAATTGGCAGACCAGTAAATGAGCCGGATTCTGTATCTCCTCACATTCACACAGTGTGTTGTTGTCTGCCAGCAGCCCCCACTTGAGCATGTTGGGCTTGGATTTAGAGACTCCAACCCTCAGCCTATTCAGAGTCCTCCAAGTGACATAAGGGAGGTAGAGTTCCTCTGCTACGGTATATCCTCCTTTAATGTTGTCACTTGTGTGGATACAAATTAAATTTGACATTATTTGCATAACGCTAATTATTCTACAACCATTGTTCAAAGACATTGATACACAAAATGCAGGCACTCCACAAAGGAAATCATATATAATATTCAGTATTGGAACAGCTCGTGTTCATGACAGTGTGATTTGTACACATGGGAAAGAGGATATTTCATTATGAAGAGCAAGCACATTATAAAATCATGCTTGCAATTTGTTATTGCTGAGTGATAATGAGGTTGCCTGAATCATTAAAAAAATAGAGAAACTAGTAAGATTCATTGTATTAGTTGTGCTCACACATGAGCGTTTATCATGTGAATGCCTTGCATAACATAATGTCTTACATAACAACTTTACCTTAAAATTTGGAAACTAACTGGAGTAGAAAGGCTGGATGGACCCCCATTTGGAAAGCAACGTTTAGGTAACAACAACAAAACAAAATAAAAAGAAAACATTTTAAAGATATTTAAGACAAATTTATTTCAGTGTGACCTTCTGTGGATTACAATCCATGTCATCAGATGCTTGGAACACAATATATAAGCCACAGGTTTAAACAGTATACTTGGAGTAAGGACATGGATGAAAGCATGTGTGGCAAATAGGTCAAGTGGAGTGATAATTGCATATTTACATGCGATGTTAACATGCATTGCAAGGCAACTGCAAAAAAAAGAAAAAAAGAAGGTAAATGCTATTTTAGGCTACATTAACAGAAACATGATTTTCAAATCACATGAAGGACTAGTTCCCCTCTATTTGTTACTGGTTAGGCATCCAGTACTTCACACTTTTAAGAAGGATGCAGAGAAACTGAAACAAGTACAGAAGAGGGCAATGAGGATGAACAGGGGATTGGAAACCATCCCCTATGAGAAAAGGCTGAAAGAATTTAGCATGTTTGGCCTTGAGAAAAGAAGATTGATGAGAGATAGGGTGCATTTTATTTCTGCTTCCATGAGTGACGAGGGCAGTGTGGGCCAGATGAATCACAGTAAACCCATTCGTGTCGATTCACAGGGTGCTTGGGCTTCTGGGAATTGAAGTCCAGGAAAATCTGGAGTGCCAAGGTTCGTCATCACGGATGTAGGGAAAGGCTGAACCAAACTTATGAAATGTGTCTTTTCCCTATAAGCATAGTGTTGCTGGTATAGTCAGTCCATATTTGTTTCCCCCCTGACCCTCAACTTTGCTTGCCTGAAGCAAGTTCATCAGTTTCCTCATCCTTGTTATGTCACTGGTAGGAAAATATTGGCTCATGGATGTAGGGACCCAGAGCTAAGAAGCTGAAGAGAGATTATTGTCTCTAAGAGGAGAATGTGGGAAAGAATAGACGGGCATTTTGAAGAATAGGTGGGCAGTTCAAACTCGTATGACTAGGAGTGGGTAGGAGTGGAATTTGGGAAATAATGACATATGCATTTTAAAACATGTTCTCTGTGGTGACAACATCTAGTTATCTTGTGTTCTCATCTTAATCCATTTTGGGGTGAATTAATGTCGAACAAAACAATTTTGCTATCACAGTTCCCCACAGCAAGTTTGATGGAATATGTTCATCCTTTAGAACCTGTCCCTTTTGACAGTAGTACAGTAATACCTCATACAAAGTCTGCTTCGTACAACACCAAATTCCTTGAAAAACTTGCCTCATACAAAGTCGCTGCGACTTTATATGAGGCATTCAGGTTTTTCCCAGGTTGCATTGTGCCTGGGCAGTATAAAAGGCAGGACACATCCGTGCATTCCTCTTGTGGGTTTTGCACGAGGCAAAACCTGCACTTCAAAAGTTTTCAAAAGTTAAAAACTTGTTGCATGGTTTGTCCCCTAAATCAAGGTTGTTTGACATGTTTTTGTAATGTATTTAGCCTTTAGACAATGATTTCTTAAAGTTCTGTCAGTTTCCTGGACTTTACCCTGAAGTCTGTCCTGTTACAGCACAATGTATTTCTATGGTAACAACGTTGTACGAGGCATTGTGGCAAAGATTTGGACGTTGTATGAGGCATCACGACTAGGATTTTGCATACCTCATACAAAGTCCAAAGCCGTATAAAGTCCAAACTTGTGGTACCAAGTTTGGACGTTGTATGAGGTATCACTGTATCTACTTTCAGCCTAGATGCACAAAAAAATGTTGTTAACATTTCCACTTGGAAGAACAATATTATTATTTTACAAGGTTTTGAAGAATACGCTGCTGCTCCTAACAGTCCAACAGTTTTTTGGGTTTTTTGGTGTTAACATAAAATTCTTCTACCTAACAGCTAATCTGGGATTCTTTTAATAGTATTTGGGAACATGAGATTGGATGAAGGTGTGCAACTCTAAAATCAATTCCAGCTCTTATGCCTCAAATAAAGAATGCCTAACCAAAGACATGCTATTGCTATTCTCAATTTTCAACGTATTTTCTGTTCATTTAATTATTTCCGTATTCTTGTATTAGGAGTTCATCTTGCATCACACATGTTGAAATATTCTTGCGCAATGATTCTGCTCCTTTAAAGACTGTGGGAGTACACAAGTTCTCATCCACCTCCAGATTTTGTTCTTTAAATAGTGGACTGGTAAGAATTGGTGGGTATAATCATCCCTTCTTTGTCAGCATTTCTTGCTTTTCCCCACGTTCGTCATGAAGACTACTTCAGTATTAAAGGAAAATTTGTAGGTTTACTGGGGTGTGAAATAATGGTCAAAGAACCTGAACTTTTGAACAAAAACAGCTAGTAAAGGAAATACAATAAGTTCCACCCCAGATATTATTTGTAACAGACCATTCTCAAACATACTTTTAAAACATGGCACACTAGAAATTTCTCTTTAAAATTGACATTTTTTTACCATGATGGTATTGACACTAGAGATCATCCCAGGTTTATTTAGAGCAGTGGTTCCCAATGTGGGGCTCACGCCACACAGGAGGACTTCAATTCCCAGAAACCTAAATCAGTACATTGGCTGATCAGTGCTTTAAGAAGTAGTTGACTTAGGCTTCTGGGAATTGACATCCAAAAACCAATGGTTGGGAAATACTGATTTAGAGCTGTAAGCATTTATTCCTATTTTTCTCCAAAAATTGCATTACACTGTTTACTCATGCTGAACTTGTTGTTGTCTGACAGTTCTTTACAAATATTGAATTCATTCTATTTTTGTGCACCTGATTTTTCCTGCTAAGATGAAGAACTCTACATTTTCCTCTACTGAAACCAGCGATGCACTGAGGCCGCTTCTCAACAGTTCTTGCGAACCGGTAGCAGAAATTCCCCCAGGCCACGCCCACCTGGCTGACCACACCCACCTCCCTGCCACATCATTCCCACCTCTCCTTCCCTCTGTCTCCGCACTCCGGATGTGACCAGGAGCCAGGAAGAAGAGGAGGAAGAGCAGCCGCCGCTGGCGCTGCTGGGAGGAGAGCAGGGTGGTTTGGTGGGCTGGCCAGCCTCCCCCTCCCAGCACTGCCAGAAATGCTTCCCATTCGCCTCACCCAGGGCGGAAGGCGCGCGGGAAGTGCAGAGGTGAAGGCGCGCCTTTGGTCCTGGCTGGGTGAGGTGAATGGGATGCGTTTCCGGTGGCACTGGGAAGGGGAGGCCGGCCAGCCCACCAACCCGCCCCGCTCACCTCCCAGCAGCGTCGCTGATGAAAGCATGCGAGGACGGTGAGGGACTGACCTGCTCTGAGACTCCTCCTTGTCATCTCTGGGACAATGGGCAAAGCAAGAAAGCAAGGTAGGTTTTCTTTTTTTTCCTTTTTTCTTGGGAGGAGGGGTGTGATGTCACATCCACAGATAGCCACACCCACAGTGTGGGTAGTAATTTTTTTTAGAGTGCATCACTGACTGAAACACATTCTGTTTTGGCCCAGCACTTCATTCTGTTAAAGTAATTTTAAACCTTGACTTTTTCCCCTTAAGTATTAGCTTAAGAAATATAAGCTTATATCATGCCACAAGAAGTTGGTGAATACAAACATAATAAGGTTCTTATCTCCGTAATGATGTCATACAAACATTTTTTCTCATACTGCTAGTCATTCAATATTTTCTTAAAACCAAACACTCTAGTAATTAGTGAAAAGATCTGCTTTATTTCCAGGATCAAAATATTACAGTAGGAAGGACATTTACATTTATTTATAAAAATGCAGCAGTTGTGTATATATAGATCAAAGGTTGCCTCGAGTTTGCTCTTCCCACCACAACAAGGTGAAATCTTTCTCTTCCTCCCATCATAGAAATTTCTCTTACTTGCAAACAAAATGGCTTCTACTAAAAATGTAGCAGATCAGTTTTATACAGCCAGAGCTACGAAGATTTAGAGACAACTAACCAACATTAAAAGTCAGCTTAATGTTTTAAAGGGTACCAAAATCTTGATTTAACAGCAACCCAACCATGTCCTCTCACTTTAAATTGTTTGTAATATTGACAACCCATCTTCTCTGCGCCTATTCTGGGGTTTACCTTCAAATATCAAATCCTGTAGATATGCGGGATACTTTAAATGGAACTTTATTTTTAAGGTTATCTATAGGGTTTTGATTGGGGGGGGGGCGTCGTAGGTTTGTAACACTAAGGAAAACCTAGCTTCATACAGGTGAAACTCAGAAAATTAGAATAGCGCGCAAATGTCCATTCATTTCACTTAAAAGGTGAAACAAATATATGAGATACTCACTGCATGCAAAGCGAGAGGTGTCATGCCTTAATTCGTTATAATTGTGATGGTCATGGCATACAGCGTACATGGGATTATGTGATTATGGGCTACATGAGACTGGGGGTGGTGGTGGTGGTTTTCATAAGCTGTAAACCATAAGCATCAATATTATAACAAAGTAAGGCTTGGACTATCTCGCTTTGCATGTAATGAGTCTATCTCATATATTTGTTTCACCTTTTAAGTTGCATTACTGAACTGAATGAACATTGGCACAATATTCTAATTTTCCAAGTTTCACCTGTCGTTCTTGTTTAATTCTAACACGAAATTCACCACACCCTAAAATCCATTGTCAAGAAAGGCTTGTCATTTGGTGCCTGAAACAGGGTGAAATCAGTACTCAGAAGCCCCTTATACACCCTTTTGTGTCCAAGTCATAACAATCCAAAATTATAACAGAGTTAATGGGGAGGGTGCTCTAAGACTTCAAATGAACAACATAATTTAATGTGTCAGTTTAGTATTATTTTCCTTTAAAGTTGTGATTTATATCCTGCTTCTTTGCTCTCAAGGCACTTTTTACAGGAGCTCTGGTGTCAAGATTCCCAAAACCCACTGAGTATTTTGGAATAACTAAGCATCACACAACTTTCTGATGATTTCCTGAACAATTCCAAAGAATAGAATAAAAGGCAGAACAGGGAATGTTAAGATAAATGACTAAATATCAGCCCATCAGAACATCAAATTAGAAAAAGAAATAAAGGGGAAAACCTATTACTTTTTCAAAAGGATGACAGAGATGTCTAATCAGAATCTCATTTAAGTTTCTCCTGACATCCCTGCATGTTTTTAACACCCTGCAAAACCATTCCCAGTTTCTTTATAGCAGTGATGACCAACTTTGGCAATCCAGGTGTTCTTGGACTTCAATTCCCAGAAGCCAAAGTCAACACACTTGCTGTTCAGGGCTTCTGGAAATTGAAGTTTGAGAACACCTGGAGTGCTAAGGTTGGCCATCACTGCTCTATAGATTTTGACCATGTAAAATAATTTGTTCAAATTGGTTTGCTGCCTGTCTTCTCTTTAATGGATCTTATTAATAATTAGAACAGCTCTAATTATTAAAAAAAAATGGAAGTTATTTGCTGTACCTTAAAAATAAGCTGTATATGAAACAACTATCCTTTATACCATTAGTCTTTAAAATAGCCATATCAACTGTAACTTAGCAAGGGGTCATCATCTTAGCCTCCAGATGCTACTTTGGAAGAATGGCTGTAAGGATCCTAAGTGTGCAAAAACAGTTTCAAGTTGGCTGACTGGAAGCCACTAACCCTTACAACAAAACCCCAATGGATACAATCCTCTATTCTGAATGAAACAATTCTAAAGAAAGGATCTGTCTACATGCACATTTGATACAAAGAGACAGTGGGAGATGCATGTAAGACTAATTATATCTATTTGCTCTACTCAGGATGAGGTAAGGCTAGTGGTGACAACAACAGCCTTATTAATATTGGCTGGTTTGTACCTAGCATCAATATTGCTTGATTTTCCAATTTTAGGCAATGATGTACTTATTTCCCCAGGTTTCTGATGCATTAATGAATGGTTGAGTGTGTTATTGATGTTGTTTGCTTGTATTTTATCTTGTTTGATAAACCAACCTAGAAGAACAATATACAAGATTTCAAAATAAGTTAGAATACATGCAGAAGTATTGGGCATTAAACATCAGTGACCTTTCATTAACTAATGCCTACATATATAAGTTGGAGGATAAGTTGGTAGAAAGTATGGGAGGAAAAAACTGAGTTCAAGAGAGAAAAACCCTTGCTATTTAGATTACCCTAAAATGGGCTGTACATGTTGCAGTTGCCATTCCTCATAATTGCTGATGCAAAGACCATTGTTAATGACCCACCAATAAATTCAGTTCTTCCACTCTCTAACTGTATTTTGTAATCCAACTACAATGGTTGTGTGCCAGCAGAAGCTAGTCCTCCAAGACATTCAAAATTATGATCTTCTAGATATCTCATGACAGCAGAGAACACATGAAATTATAATACCAAGACCAACACAGCTCATGAAGACTAAGGGCAGTTTTACAGAACTGACTGCCAAGGAAATATCCTCAAGAAATTATATTAGATATTACACCATATTTTCTTTGATTGCCTAATCACAGCAGTGGCAGAAAACTCAGAATTGTGCTTTGACAATGAAGACTCCGACCAGTTAGATGGTCTTAGGTTGAAAGGTTTACACATATGTCAAGAGCTCAGGGATCAAAGCTCTAGTAATTTTTTCAGTCGACTTGCAGACTGTGAACAGGTGTCTAATAGGTTATGGGCTTGACTGAAACATGACACAAGTCTTATGGATAGTAGTACTACAGGCTGACCATTGGAAATCGAGCCTTTGAGGTAATGATAAAGGGTAAGGATGAACTCAAAAGAAAACGTGTGAAAGCAAAGTACACATCAGACAATGGGTCACCAAAAGAAAAGAAAGAGTAAAGAAAAGGTGGATGAACAAGAAAAAGTCCCGGGAATAAAAGTAGAAGTGACAGGAAAATGGAGCAACAAGGTAAAGGAGAACTTTACCTTGATAACCAGGCAATTATTAAGTAATAGATTTGTAGATAAGTTGTGCTCCTTACCAACAAATCAACTGTTTGCTGGCATCAGTTTCAACGGAAGGAAACCTAAATTTCTTTTAGATGCTAGTTCCATCTCTACCTCCAGTCTTTACTCTTCATTTTACATATTCCCAAGTACGTGATTTTAAATTTTTAGCTTAAAATCAATTGTGTCTTGAATGTTCAAAACCCACCAACACAATTACACACAGTGTAATCTCCCAGTTATAAGTCAGTGTAAATTTGCTTCTAGAAAATGTTCCATTTTACAATGCAGCATACTCATTTTAATTGAAGTTTGGAATACCACTGGTGTTGATGTAGGAACGATATAACTTGCTGCAGCTAACTGACAAGATGCCACTATGCATCTTAGTTCCACACCTGGAGTGAGATCAAGCATGTGGTCAAGTCATGTTGTTTCAATTAGCTGTAATCAGCCATGCAATCCAAAGGTGAACATCGACAGGATTCTGAGCAAAAACTTTCTTATTATAAGCTTGTACATGCAGATGAAACAAGTACAATGATAACATAAGACATCTTACTGAAATTAAAACCCAAACATAATTTGTTATCAAACCAAAGAAAGTTACACCACACCTAGCATAAAATTACATCTTTTTTATCTACATTTTTTGTAGCCAGTTTGAACCAATCAGGGCAAGCAATTATGTCTAAACCAGTGTTTCCCAACCTTTGGTTTTTGGACTTCAATTCCCAGAAGCCTACATCAATTCCTCAAAGCACTGATCAGCCAATGTACTGACTTAGGCTTCTGGGAATTTACGTCCCCCTGTGGAGCCTGTGTCCCACTTTGGGAACCACTGATCTAAACTGTAGCTGTGACATCAAACTATTGCCACATTCCCACACCATCTTACCTTGTTTATGCTGTTGGGGTATTAATTAATTTCTTAAAAATCAAGATGAATGAAAAACTTTAAGGAATGTTTTCTTTAAACATAGTACCTATACAAATAGACTAAGGCCCCACAAATTTCTATCAATGTGGCATGTAAAGCAAAACACTTTTAAATTATGACAGAAGTTGTTTTACATTCATAGTCAATTATCTTGCCAGATTCTGCTGCTGGTAAAACAGAAGATCAAAACATCTCCCGACTCCCATTTTAACTGTACAAAGGAAATAGCATGGTACAGTATGGGGAATCAGTGGAATTGAGCAATGTCATACTAAATCTACTAATTTCTTTTTGTCTTTAAAGTACTTCGTCCTATCGGGGGTGGGGGAAGGAGGAGCTGTCATACTGTTACACAATCTGGGTCTTTCTGGAACTGAGCTTGCTATGAATCTCAAAGGGCTACAAGTCAACAGATCTCGTTTTATTAATATTTCCTCCAAATGCTGTCAAGAATCAAAACTTCTTAAAACAGCTATCTATGCATATGCTGCTTGTCAGAAAAACTGTTCCAAACCCATGACAATCAGGTAACGTACACTTGTTACCACGTACGATATTCCATTTTTGAGCACATGGTGACTTTCAAGGAAAAGAAGCCATACTTGCTTGAGAACCAATTCCTGCATAGGGCAATGGGAACACAAAATGGCCTCCATGCAACCAGCAGCTGTCTGCAGAAGAAGTCCTTAATGTATGGTTACATGGCCTTTTAAAAAATAAATTATATTAATGAAAATAGACTTTTCTTCTGACAGAAAGGAAAACTATTTCTTGTTCTGGCTGTTTAATGCCCCATGCATGCTAGACAGACATATGGACAGTCCTTCCTATTTTGAACCATTGTAGCAGGCATGCTCTCCTCCAGCATCAAAGCCAAATAAATTTATCCTGTTACTTCCAGGTGGATCACTTGCCAAGAATTAACAGGAAGGGAAAGAAAGTAGTCAGCAAATGGCTGGCTAATTTCAGCTCTGGAATTTCTTGGCGCCAACTGCACACTTGGTGACTTAGCGATTGTAGGCAAAGAGGACAGAGGGGAGGCAGCAGAACTAATTTCTTTCTTGCACAAAGACAGTCTCTTGAGGACAAAGACCAGCTTCTTGTAATGTAATGTCATAGTCCAGATGGGAAAGTTTCCTACGGGGGAAATTGGTGAGGAGTTCAAAACGTTCATTAGGGTATCCTTTTGACTGTACATGTTTGATAAGAGCCTGCAAAAAAACACAAAAAAGCAGTGTCAGTCATGGAGTACAAACATACAATAAGAGCAGATAACACAATGGAACTTAAGAGCAGAGGAAACCTACAAATGAGACAAGACTGGAGAAAAGCAACCATATGTTGCCAAGAATATAGCAAGTCTTTAAAGCAGGGTTTCTCAACCTACAGCCCATGGGCCGGACACAGCCTGCAGCACCATTTCATGCAGCCCGTGCCGCCACCGGTGGAAGTGTTTATGACAGCTGTAAATGCGCCCATGGCTGTTGTAAATGCATTTATTACAGCCAAGGAAGCATTTTACGGCAGTGTTTATTGCAGGGGAACCACCAGTCTGGCCTGCTCAGCCATCTGATGGGGCGTCATCCGGGTGGCGGCTTAAAAAGGTTGAGAACCCCAGCTTTAAAGCATTATTTGGTCATGGATCACATTTTAATAACTGATAACTATGGGCATAATTAAATATACCCTGGGCAAGAACAGTGCCCTGTCAACTGACACTTCTACTCCAGAATACCACCAGATTGCTTCTGACACTAACAGAGAAAAATACAGTGGTCAAAACTCTGTTGTATAAAATAATCAAAGTTGTAAGTTCCAGTCTGTTTCTTGCTGGTAAATGAAGAGCCCTGCTGTCAAAACTGTGAGGATTTTTTATTTACTGGCAAGGAACAGGCCAAATCTTATTAATCTGCTTATGTTATACAAAAGAATGCTAGCCAACATTTTGAATACCACTTATCAGTTAGTAAAATGTACTACGAACAACTGATCCTCCTGAGTAAATGGCTTAGTTTTGCCAGGAGGGGACACTTGCAATATAGAACATAAAATATAAATCTGAGTGAAGTTCTTCGATGATATCACTAGATCAACACTGCCCAATGTGTTGACCTCCAAAAGAGGTAGACTACCAATACTCTAACCCCACCTATACTCAATTATCATGGGGGACATGAGGACAATGAAATCCCAAACATCTAGAGAACATCAGGATGGGGGAGGGCTGCACCTAATCTAGAAAGAGGATTGAGCAATTAAGAAATGTCCAGAACGACAGTCAGTATGAAAGCGGAAAGGAAAACATATTTTGTCTGCAGAAACGTCAGGTGCATTAAAAAAAAAAAGAAACAAAAAAATCAGCATCCGAACACAGAGATGCAAAAAGCCAATAAGAACAAAAGACTTCTGGCAACTGCTCTTCTGTTACTTCTACTTACCAGAAGCTTAGCTTGTTCAGGAAGTGAAATTTGTTCCCTCTTCCCATCTGGATACCTCAGCATTAACTGTGCCTTTGGTCCTATCAGAAGGAAGCAAAATGTAAAATAGAATCCTTCCATTTAGCTTTAGCACTCTGTGTACTAGTAACTAAATAACTAAGGAATACAAACACTTATAACAAAGGATAAAAGATATTACTGAGATGATCGAACTATAACTGTTGAATTAATGGGAGGCCCACAACTCAGTAGAAGGTAACAACTCAGAATTCTATTCTTGAACCTAGTTATGCTTTTCCCTCTGGTAAATTCATCTGTGCTTACCAACATGTATATGCTAATGGAATCCAGTTCTATCTTCCTGCTACTTCCTTTTCTCACTACCTTTTATTTTTGTATCTTAATTTATTTTGCCAATTTCTATTATGAACATTACTGAAAGGTTTTAATGTTGTCCCTCCATTTTACTTTTATCTCACCCATCTTTGCATTTTGATTCTTTATGCCTTTCCTCTCTTAAGCACTGATTTGCTGAAGTTCCACACATTCAATGAATTTACTCTAAGAGACTAAAACTAACACCAATTAACTTGCAGGCATCATCTTTAAAATATCAGTTTAGATATGTTGTAAGTAACATATAAGGATAATTATGCCAAACGATTGTTTAAAAATAAACTAGATAAATTAACTTTGAAATGATGCAAGTCAGGTAATGCTTAGGTGAAGAAGAAATCTATTTGTTCTAGAGGGCAAATGTGTATATCTTGCCCTTTCTGAGAAGCAGCCTGATGTTCTGTAACATATACAGTGGTACCTCATACAACGATTTTAATCCGTTCCACAGGGTTTGTTGTTGTATGAAACAATTGCTATACGATGCATGCATCGTATAGCGATTTTCCCTATGGGATGCATCGTACAGCAATTTTTCAATGGGAAAAACCACTTAGCGGAAAAAAAATTGTGCGATTTTTTTCCATAGGGAAAATTGTTATGCGGGATGCCATTTACCCCAAAAACCTAATTGTTATACAATTTCATTGCTATATGGGGTGATTGTTGTATGAGGTTCCACTGTACATTTTATTACAAATGGTACCAGTGTTTAATCAGAACAGTTGTCAAGACAGACCAATCAAATGTATTTGGGATTTTACTGAAGTTCAGTTCTGAAATTTTTATTGACAAATCAACTTAGTATACTGGAACATGTAAATTTTAATGGGAGATTAAAAATGAGTCACTTTGCTATTTTCTCTGAATATGTTGTCAGTAATAGAAACATGTAGCACGGTATGATCAATCTAGTCTAATTTTATCTTTTTTATAATCAGTTTATCCAGTTTTAAAATGCCAAAAAAGAGAGGGATACATCTAGTCACCACACTTACCATTTACATTCAGTTCCTTCACTGCACCTTCTGGCTTGGATCCATCCTCCTCTAGCACTGCCGAATCCGTGCAAGATATTCCTCGATGGTTTGTTACCATCTCAGGTTCAGTCCTTGCTGTTGGCTCAGGCTGTGGCCTTCTGCCTTCTTCTTTTCTACACCCCATGTCTTTGTGTGGAGATTTCCTAGATTTAGCAGAATTGTCTAGCTCATCCTCATCTGAACCACAAACAGAAATAAACTCCTCACTTCCAGAGAAAAGCTCCGATTCAGATTCTTCATCTGATCTGCTTTCCTGCTTGACTTGGTCAGAGTCAAAATGTGTCTCTTGTAGCGATGCTCTGATGGCAGCTTCCAACTGGCTATCTTCACTTGCATCAATGAGACTTTCCTAACCCATACAGACAAAAATGGAAGAAAAGTTGCATTAAATTATACAAGAAGTGGAAGGAAAGAGCAGATAGAGCATTAATTTTCCTTTTCAATAGCATTTTTGTCTTAACTAGTAAAGTATGGCCCCGCTTAGTGTATTTTTGAATAATAATGGACATCTTGTATATTACTGACAAAAATGTACTTAGTGCATCTTTCCCAGCCATCCCATACTTACAGAGCGAGTGCGTTTCTGGGGAGGGCTAGTAGAATGTCCATCTAGTTGACCATGTTCACCTAAGAATCCAGTCACTTGGTCCAAAAATGAACTTACGTCCAGCTGACGCCATTCCACTAACTTCTGCCCTGTTTAGATAATAAAAAGCTATGATTCAAGAACTGCAGTCCTAAATCATCACCTAAGTACCACTGTACAAAGGAAGGAAAAAAAGAGTCTACTTTTGCATTGCAAGAGGCTAATAAAGTACAATCCCAAGTGTCATTTCAACAGGATTCCTAAAATACTGTACCTGCAAAACAGTTTGGAAGAGGGAGAAAAAGTAGTACTGTAAACAATCAACAGGACAGAAATACTTCACCCTATTATTCCCAAAAGTCAGATAACTGCAATATGGTAAATGTCTTCCTTGCTTGAAAGCTGGTTGTGACAGACTCTAGGGGACCGTGCTCATCTCATTTACAGCCAAAGAGCCAGCACTGTCTACATCTGCAAACATTTCCATGGTCATGAGGCAGGTATGACGAGATGCAGGAGAGCATGGGACACTCACCTTTCCCACCAAAGTGATACCTATTTATCTACTTGCAATTTCTTACTTTCAAACTGCTAGGATGACAGGTACTGGTAGCTTCCAGTCATCAAGATCAGCGTCTTAACTACTAAGTCACTGCAGCCCCTACAGTAATGGACATCTTGTATATTACTGACAAAAATGTACAAAAATGCAACATCAAAATGAACTTTCCCAGTAGGTTAAACCCAGGGGCCATCTGGTCAAGTATGCTGAGAGCAGTTCACAGGGAGAGCAAAAATTCTTCCCTGTTTGAGCTTATGAAAGGATTTTTTGATAGCAAAAAAGAAAAATAAAGAAAAGAAGAGATTATTAGGTCAAAAAGTACTAACTAATTACTCCTCCTAAAGGAGAGGAAAGCTAATGATCTAAGTACAGTAATACCCCGCATAACGTTAAAGCTTGGTTCCATGATCCTTAACGTGTGCTGTTTTTAACGTTATGAGATACATGTATTGTACAACGTTAAACCCTATGGGATGTATCGCACAATGAAAGCCCTCCGCCGGCCTCTTTGACCTGGGAAGAGCTGGGGGAACCCAGTACCAGCCAGGGAAGCTTCTAGGCGCTCTCCCCAAGTCAAAGTGGCCAGAGGAGGGCAAGAGATCTACAGAGGTGCCCCTGCTGTTTCGAGGCAAGCCTAGGAACAGCAAGGCAGCCTCCATAGACCTAAGTCCCAAAGCCTGCGGGGCTGGTCTCCGCCTGGGAAAGTGCTTCCCAGGTGGAGAGCAGCCCTGCGGGCTTTGGGGCAGACATCTACGGAGGTACTGTACCCTTTCTGTTCCGAGGCAAGCCTTAGAACAGCAACAGGGGGCCCTCTGTAGACCCAAGTCCCAAAGCCCACAGGGCTGATCTCTGCCTGGGAAGGCACTTACTAGGCGAAGAGCAGCCCTGCGGGCTTTGGGGCAGACTGTACCCTTGCCGTAGACCCAAGTCCCAAAACCTGCAGGGCTGGTCTCCGCCTGGGAAGGCGCTTCCCAGGCGGAGACCAGCCCTGCGGCTTTGGGGCATAAAAATCTGGGGGAAACGCGATGTATCACACAACGTCGACTTAACGTTGTGTGGTGCACATTTTTCTTCAGATTTTTTTAACTTTGTGCAGTTTTAACGTTGTGCAGTGCACATGTTATGTGGGGTATTACTGTACTGTATTTATTCTAGTGTAGCCATAAGTATAAGCAGCTGATTTCACTCTTACCAGTCCGAGGATCTAAGATAGATACGTAAGGGAAATCTGACAGTTTGTAGAATTGTATATATCTTTGTCCTTCCTCACTGTCATGATAGACCTACAAAACAGGGGGAAATGCTTTAATGCTTGAGAACATGCTAAGATTAAAGAGATTTTCACCATTTGGAAGTACAGTGGGACCTCAGTTAACGTAATTAATGAGTTCTCCGGGACGTTTCTTACAGTGAAAATTACTTAAACCAAATTTCCCATAGTAATGCATTGAAAGCAATTTCTCATAGGAATGCATTGAAAACCAAAATACAGTACATTAATTGAAACAGTTTCCCATAGGAATGCAATGAAAACCAATTTATCCATTCTGAAAAAAATTCCGTAAACTGAGCCACTATTTTCTATGGATTTCCTTTTATGTGATTTTTATGTTAACTGAGCTATTTGTTAACCAAGGTTCCACTGTATGACCTGATTTTTAGCCACAGCATAATGTTCATTATTCTACTGCCCCAAAATGATTTGAATGTGATTAATCAGGAAAATTAAATACAAAATATTGACTCTGTTGCTTTTTTTTTGGCACTGAGGAAGAAAGCTTCTTACCTGCCAAAAAATGAAGTGTTCCCGTATAATATTCTTCACAGCCTCATTGCTCCAAACATCACGGTTGAGACACTGACAGGCAAAATCCTGCACATTCTGTATGTTAATCATGAGCCACTTGTTCTGCATCTGACCACACTCCTTCGCCTGGAGATAAAAAAAAAGAATATTAGACATGTTAGTGAAGAATGAAGATCCAGCAAGAGACAATGCCACCAATGACGGTTTCTGCCTACTGTGCACTCTTCACTAAACCTTCTGCATATTGCAAAACAGCACCAGGAGATTCAACAAAGATCATCTGTAAGCAAGCCTGACAAGGAGTGTACAAAAACAGAGAACTCTAGAGCTCAAATTGTCATAATAAAGACCACTCACTAGTAATCCCAAACTGATAGCTGTTAAATATGTCAAACACAAGAAAGCTGGGGAAAGAAGCAATTGTTTATTCCAAAACTGAAAAGACAAATAAAACGTGTTATAGTAGAGTATAATAGGAGTTATATGTCAAGATTCGAACAAGTTTTTGTTTTCGCATTTGCAGAATTCCCCAGCACGCAAGCCAGTGCCATGCTAGCTGGGGATTCTGGGAGCTGCAGTCCAAAACATTAAACTTCTCAAAGCTCTAATCATATGGACTGGATTGCAAGACAAATTAGCCGATCCAAGAGGCAAAACTGTGGTGGATTAGTATTACTAACAAAATTGCAGTTTCTTTCTCCACTGTTCATCCTCAGGTTATATTTTAACATTACTGGAGAACTACTTTCCAATAATCATTCAGACTGCAAGTGTGAGAGATGGGAAAACTTGAAGTTGCAGGAAGAAATCTTACTGGTTTGGGTCACAAAGCTGGCATTGCCTGATTGGTTGATTGCAAGTTAATGTAGGATTTTGATCAAGAAATGTAATTCTGATCCTTGAATTGTCATACCTGTTGGGAAAAAGAGTGCTAGATCAAAAATTAGAATGCTCATATTTCCCGAATAAATAGGAAAAAATGTATGGCCTTCCTCAAAGGAGGTTTATGCCATAGTCTGCACTAATTGTATTATTCATGAAAGGAAACATGAATGTCCTGCAAATGCTGCTTTGTAAAAAATAATATTTTACTTTTCTAAAGTTACACATCTGATTGTACTGAACTACTGAATGAGTAAATAAAATAGTCAACCTATATGAGAAGAGAAAAAAACTAGATACACCTAGCTCTTTAAAAAAAGTCACATAAAAAACACTTCTCAGGTCAATCACTAGCATGATATTCTAGTGAAGACACTTTGGTGTGAAAATATATATTCTTGGTGTAGATGACAATTTGAATATGGTTTAGGAAAAGAAGTTATAACATTTTTAATCTTTAACTTACAAAATAACTTTAGTTCTTTGTTATTTTGCTCTTGGAAGAAGTTAAAAGTAAACTAAAGTATTAGACTCATTCTTCAATTGTATTAAAGATATACCTGTACTCTTAATAGTTTTGCATGGTCCATCAACGTATAATGAAGGCATTTCTCTCACTCACAGAAAAGGACAGTATACAAAGAAAAGGTCTGGAATTAGTATCAAGTCTTTCTAACAGAATCTTTACTTTTATACATTTAAGGGCACAGACAGTTTCAGCTGCTAACAGTGATCATACAATTATGACTTCAAGTGCATTTGTGTATGGCACTGTTTATCTAACTCGGGGTTTCTCAACCTTGGGCCCCCAGGTGTTCTTGGACTTCGGTTCCCAAAAGCCCAAGACAGTACACCAGCTGATCCAGACCTCTAGGAATTGAAGTCCAAGTACATCTGAGGGGCCAAGGTTGACAAATCCTGATTCTATTGGCTGTTTCAGGCCATTTGGAAGGGGAATGTGTTAAAAATAAAATGAACACCTGTGCCTGCTAAAAATTACAATTTAATTTAGACTCAGTGTTTCAGGGAGACTGGGAACAAAACTTGCCAGGGCCATGTGCTTTGTGCTTGCATGCCTGTCCTACAATGTTGAACTTTCACAAACACCTGCAAAATATACAACCGGTAGTTAGACTAAAACAAGATCCGTTTTTGATTATTTTTTTCATCACGTTTTGCACCTCCAGAAGCATTCCCCGCAAACAGGAAGCGCTGGAAATCCCCCCCCCCCCCCGTCTCTTCATCAGCTGTTCGGCAGCTACTTTTCCTGCAATTGCAAGGGCTGGCCACTAGATGGCACTATCAGAAACGTGCTGAATATGCATTGCAGATAAATAAAAAATCAGTTCTGGAACTCACTAAAATGCCATAAAAAGTATCCCCTCTGCTCCAAACACTTTCTAAAGTACACTTTGGAATTTTTTGCTGTGTTTTCGCCACTTTAGAAAGAGCTTTGAGCAGAAAAAACATGTTTCCTTGGCTCCTTTCTAACCTCTGGAATGGAAATACTGGTTTTCAATGCATTCCTATGGGAAACCACAGTTCACTTTAAGGAAAAATCGCTATAAGGAAAACCCTGTGGAATAGATTAATTCCGTAAAGCAGGGGTTCACTGTAAAAGCAGTTTCAAAATGTAGATTTGCAGAAGCAAATACAAAATCTCTAATATCAAAGCTGTAAGATGAACTATTGCACCTTGTCTAGGAAGTAGGCACGAAAACACACAATCAACAGAGCCCCATAAAACAAATAAGCTAGCTATCCTATCCTCCTTACATTACCATAGTCCCAAAGAATAAGGAGAGTTCCAGAAGCGAGATAGTAATCACTATATGACTCCTCCCTCCTGCTTTATACTCCTCTCTCTCTCTCAAAGTCTTTTCCACCAATGGAATTTCCTAGCTACTAAGGGTGGCTTCCGTTGGGTGGTTAATATAGGGGAGGATGCCTGCCCCATGGTTTCTTCAGTTCCTGCACCCCTCTCTTTTTAGGGGTGGGTTCTTATTGCTGGTTTTTATGTTTTATTTGTTTTTATCTGTTTTTAACCAACTGTTGTGAACCGCCCGGAGTCGGCTTTGGCTGAGTGGGCGGTATAAAAAATTAACAATAAATAACAATAAATAAATAAATAAATAAACTTCCAGCTCTTCACTAACTGAAATAATTTGCAGATTAAACACTTTCAGGAATGACCTTGAGGAGCTGAGTCTTCCCAGAGATAATAAATCCAGCTTCTCTAACTTCATGCATTCTCACTCCTTCACTTACCGCTCCTTTTCTGCTTGACAGTTGAGCTAATCAGGCGTCCTAACAAAGCACAGGATGGCAAAGCAGACTCTGTTTTAACTAGCAGAACAATTTCTTCACAATTAGGCATTTTGGGTGGGCAAGTGTCTTACTTTTAAGAAAACTATTCATTAATGTGTTAAGAGTTATCCATCCAAGTCCATTTTAAAGATAGCTGTCTGAAGGGAAAGCCCATCAACAGTTATTACCAGAACAACAGACTGAGCAGGAAGAAATTGTCATAATCTTCCCCACTATGGTAAAATGTATTATATGTTTATGTAGATCAGGGATTCTCAACTTGCGGCCCGTGGGCCGGAAGCAGGCCATGGCACCATTTCGTGTGGCCCCCTCACTGCCTCCACCACACCAGGAGAGGGCCATGTGGTGGAGGAAGGGCAAAATGGCCGTCTGGTCCCCGAAGCTATCTGAGGGATTGTGATCCGGCCCCCCGCTGTAACTTGTCCAAGGTAATGCAGGACAGTTCTTCTCCTACATGGCACAGTAGAGTGTTGCTAAGCACTCTATGTAAATGAGAGGAAATATTTCTAGTTTGCTCTTGTTCATATAACACAATTCAGATTTTGCCTCATTGTGCCCTCTTTTTAGGCGATGAATAAATGATCAACCTGTGATATTAAACACAGCAATTTACCTCAGAATAAACACAGCTTACCTCTAAGTAGACTGTTCAGCACTAGTGACTGAGAGACCCGTACAGGTATTTTTTTTGCAAGTGCACATTATGGTGAGTGACAATTAAACATTGGTATGCAACTGAAGATTTGGGTGTACAAATTTCCGTGGCCTGAAGAGGCGGCCAGTGGGAGCTGTTGTTGTCGCCGAGCACATGGTAGTGGCGCGTGTGTACCTGCCCGTCACGGCTGGGAAGGGGGGCCACGTGGGCGCCCGTAGCTGCCATCCGGCGCCATTGTTAGGCAGTCATTTGTGACGTCGTGCTTCTGGCGTGGAATTGTGATGCCCGTGTGCTTGCACATGCAGGCAAACCAGCGGCACCATCGGGATGCCTGCGGGTGGGGCTTATGTCCCACCAGCAGTCCCCGGACCCCTCTCTTTGACCTCTTGGACATGGAAGGTAGGTCTGGGACGATTGTTGAGGGGGTGGGTGGTGAGGGGGGAGGGCATGCAGGACATAAAAACGTACATCTTTGCTTTGGATATATAGATTATAGTTTAGTCAAAGCCTGAGGTTTGCATGAATAGCTTTTTAGGACGGACTAAAATGATTTAGGTTGAAATTACAGTCAGCTAGGCAAGGTTTGAAGTTTATTCTCCAACATGTAAAGATGCTAGTCACTGACTGCCCTGACTGCCTAAGGATACTGGTTTTCTTTAAATTATATTGCTAATCTGCTTAGGTGTGGAATAGAATGACAAGCAATTCCAATTAATCTTACAGAATTAAAAAGCTAGAATAAACAAAAGACCCTCCAGACCAGAAAGTGTCAGCTTCACTGCACCAGAATATATCTGTATTCCCACATCAGTGAAAACAATCTGAACTTACCCAAGAGCATTAACTTGTGTTTAATAGTTCCATACAATTGTAATTTTGGGTTGTTAAATTATTTGTAACTATACTAAGGATAAACAGTGGTAATGACCAGATCATGTAATGGAGAGCTTTCACACACACCCCTTTTACTCCCCTAGGAATGCTAAGAGATTGTTGACAGCCTTTACAAACTAGACAATCAGCTAGACAATCAGCAAGAGCAAGGGTTCTCAACCTTTTGAAGCTGCGGGCCAGATCACGCTCCCTTGGACTGTTGAGTGGGCTGGACTGGTGGTCCCCCCCCACTGCAAAACGCATCCGCGGCTATCATAAATGCATTCATGACAGCCGCGGCTGCATTTACGGCTGTCGTAAATGTTTCTGGGAGTGGTGGAAACAGCCATAAATGCGTCTGTGGCTGTTGTTAAGCTGTAAATGCATTTACGGCAGCTGTGGATGCCTTTACTGCTGTTTCCACCACTTCCACTGGCGGCAGTGGGAGCAAGGGCAGCTGGCAACATTAAATGGTGCTGTGGGACGGATTTGGCCCTCGGTCTGTAGGATGAAAAACCACGAGCAAGAGGAAAGACAAATCTATTTTCTATAGATTTGTTACGTGATTTTTATGTTAACCAAGCCGTTTGTTAACTGAGGTTCCACTGTATGCCTTTTTTCTATGTTGATCAGCGCTCTGGAAAGCCTGCAACAGCAATAACCATCATGGCAAGGAAATGCATACTCCCCTGCTTTAAAAGTAAAGTGTGACTTCTTTGTTGCTGAGGTGTGGCAGCAAATCTGGTGGCAATGCACAAAAGTTGTTCACTTCCAATGCAACTTTACTGAATTGCAAATTAGGAATGGGGCTTCCAGAAAACACAAACTCACAGTCCCATAATTTGGTGTGGACACCCCAGACTGAGTTATGGGACACGGAGCCATCAAACAGCAGGCCTCCTGCCTCCATGTTGTTCATATGTGGCTTCTTCAATCAGTTTGCAAAATGCCCCCATTCACCTCTATGAATCGTAAGAATTCCCTTGCATGAGGAAGGGGTATGAAGAAACAAGTCCTGACAGAGGCTGCCTTTGTAGAAAGGGTGTGGAGGCAACCTCTGTAGGGATTCATCTTCACATGCAACCTTGAGAGCTGCAGGAAATTATTGTGACTCACAGAGATAGATCAGGGGGCTTTTCAGAGGCATGAAGTAATCCAGTGCTCAAAGCACAGAGAGATATCAGAGAGTAAACAAAACAAAAAGATTAAAAAAAACTTGTGGCACAGAGATACGAATATAAACTCCCATACACGTTGCTTTTCCTCTAACATTTATCATAAACAGCACTGTTAAATGGACTGCATTTTCTACTCATCAGCAAAAAACATTTTATAC
This sequence comes from Bradypodion pumilum, assembly GCA_035047305.1. Lineage (NCBI taxonomy): Eukaryota > Metazoa > Chordata > Lepidosauria > Squamata > Chamaeleonidae > Bradypodion > Bradypodion pumilum. Next base: position 324,095,177 of record JAWDJD010000003.1, on the reverse strand, counting down.
TTATTCAGTATTGTTAATGTTTCAATGACTTAAAATACAGAGAGTGCCAAAAATGTACAGTATACACATTTTAAGAGATGTTATCTATGTCTTTCTTTTTGAAGTTGAATTGAATTATGCTAACACTATGTAGTATGATGTTCATTCAAAAGAATGTTCACCAGGCAGGACAGTCAAAGAAAATGGCAGAAGCATGGTTGTTGTTTGAGGAAGCAAAGACCATTTTGAAGAGGTGTGGTTGAGTTTCCACTGTGTTCTCCTGACTTAACACCCCTTGACATCTACCTATGGGGGACCTTAAAGGATGTGATGTGCTGTAGAAAACTAGCTACACTGGTGGTACTTCAGAAAGGAATTTAAATGGCATGCACAGCAATACAAGTGGACATGTTGCATGAGCAGTAGTTCACTGCAATGAGAAGTGTCTGGATGCTGATAGTAACCATTTTGAGCACCTCTTGTAATTGCAGAAGTCAGATATGACTTGTATTCATCTTTTGTTATTTATATATGTTAAGTAATACAATTTTAATAGTTTTTTTCTTTCTTAAAATATGTATAGTTTTGGCACCCTCTATGTAAACTGACAGAAAAATATGCTCCCATGAATTAATGGTGGTGGTAGCTGCATTAGTCTATTTTACCAAAATTAACAAGAACTACCAAAAAGTATCCAAAGAGGTAGGCTACAGTCCACAAAAGTTTGGTCCAAATAAAATCTGTTAGTCTTGTGCCACAAGAATCCTTCTTGTTATGAATTCAGAGTTACAATGGAGATAAATTCTACAGTAGCTGCTTATATCACAAGTACACATGTAGTATTAAAATGAAGGCAAAAAGACTCTATCTTAAGGATCTATAAACATATATTTTAATATGCAAGATAATACATAATGCAAATATTTAAGAAAGTTGCTCAACAGCAGTTAGCAGAAGTATGGAAGCCTGAACAGAGGTGGATAAAGAGACTCACAGAGAGATGTATTTCAAAAAAATTGAGACAGAGGAAAGAATATCTGAACTTTACATGTTAAAAATACTGCAGGCAGTGTACCACTGAACATAGATGGACTAGCAACTAGCTAAGGACAAACTACTGAAGGAAGAAAGGCTTATTGACAAACAGTGAAGCACCAAAGCATTCAAGAATGTGGCAGATCTGGACCAGAACAACAACTTTTGAAATCAGATTAAATTATCCACATGCATAAAAAAATCAAAGATACAAAAAAAAAGTCCAGCATTAGTTTCACAGAATCATTGGAGAAATGAGTAAATTGATTCCCTTTATCCTGCAGCTGCTACAAAGAAAACAAGACATTTATCCCTTGAACCATTCTGCACATTATATAACAGAAATTTATTAAATTATATGCAGTTTTTATGCATAATGGATATAATGATTTACACTTTATACTCAAGCACCCAGGAACAGAACCAGCACTTATTAATGAGTAGCAATTTGGTGCTGCTATTTGCACAATTTTCCTTACACAAGTGTAAATTCCAATAGGAAAGAAATATAGTCATTTCATTTCTATGAGTATAATTGATATCTATATGTTTTTAGGTCAATTAAGTTTTGTCCCAATTTATAATAATCAGGGGTGCGTGGCGGGCAGTGGTCCATGGGGTCGGAATTGACTGTGCGACCGAACAACAACAAAAATAATCATTGTGTGCTGTCAAGCCAATTCTGACTTAAAGCGATCCTTTCCAGGGTTTTCTGAGATAAGAATACAGAAAAGTGGCTTACTATTCCCTTCTTCTGGGGCTAACCTGGGGCTGTGCAGTTTGCTCACCACTATATAGGCTGGTTCTTCCCTTGAGAGGCACCAGGAGGGAACTGAATTCCCAAACTCTTTCTCTGCAGCCAGATAACTAAACCCCTAAAGCCAGTGGTGGCCAAACTATGTTCCACGGTCCCATTTCATGTGGTCCACCACTGCCCTCACTGCACCTGGAAGTGGAAGCGTCAGCCTTAAAGTGTACCCATGCCTGTGTAAACGCACCTTCACCTGCGGTAAATGCACCCACAGCTGTTATAAACGTGTTTACGACAGCCGCATGTGCATTTACGACAGTGTTTACAGTGGGAAGGACCATGTGACCGGGCTGCTCAACCATGTGACTGGCCCACAGCACAAAAAGTTTGGGGACCCTGTCCTAAGCTATCCAGCAAACCCCCAATTTATAAAGCAGACTGCAAAGTATAAACAGTGTACTTCTAACAAACTTCAAAGCTTCATTCAGTCAAAAAGTATACTTCATAGAAGTTAAGTTTATTGAAAACCTAATGATAGAAGAAACTGTTTTAAACTGAGGCAGATAATTAGCTAGTTGAGCCTTTAGCTCCTACTCTGACTACGGTATTTTATTCATGATTTCAGGCCAAGTTTCTTCTGCAGCATGACAGCAGATGCCTTTGAAAAGTGTACTATCAAGAGTTCCTACTGGAACATTATAGACACAAAACATATTCTTTATAACTAAATTATGATTCCTCCTCTGAAACAACTGCCTGTTAGAAGAACTTTTTCACTAAGGCATAAAGAAAGTGCAAACCTCTTTTTAGGCACATAGCTTGCTAGTCAGTGAAACTAGAGTTCCTCCACCTAAGTCACTGTAATATAAAGGTTAAAGTAAAGGTAAAGGTTTCCCTTGCTCAAAAGCCAGTCGTATCTGACTCTAGGGTTCAGTGCCCATCTCTGTTTCAAAGCTGAAGAGCCAGCGCTGCCTGCTTCTGCAGACGTTTCTGTGGTCATGTGGCAGGCATGACTAGACACCAGAGTGCATGGAACACTGTTTACCTTCCCACCGAAGTGGTCCCTATTTATCTACTTGGAATTTCTTGCTTTTGAACTGCTAGGTAGGCAGGAGCTGGGACAAAGACGGGAGCTCATTCCATCCTGCAGTACACGGGAATCGAACTGCTGACCTCCCGCATTCCAGTCAGCGTCTTAGCCACTTGAGCCACTTAACTGCTAACACTGGCTGCACACCTTTGATGAAAAGTGAGAGGGGATAATGATGGACATAAACATAATGAATTGGCATAATAAAAAGCTACACGCATGTGTGCATATTCACAGAAGCCATTTGTGCCCAAGCCACCATGGAATGTGATCAAAACATAGTAACGTACTGTTTCAAAACTTCCTTTATGCATCAGATCTATTGGAGGCCTGAAGAGATCCGCAAGTGTGGTAAGTTTCTTGTCTATTGCGCCTCCATTTCTCAACTCTTGCTCCTGCCGAACTGTAGGGACCCAGAAAGAAAGAAAAAAGAGGGAGTTAGACCACATTTTCATGGCAACATTCTATTTCCATCACACATAAAGCAAGTAGTGCACAAGGTTTGTTTTAAAATACCTGTACTGACCAAGACAGTAAAATGGGCAGGGCAGAGAAATTATTTGCATTTGTCTTAACATTAAAATATTAAACATTAAAATAGGTCACTGGTAAGCTGCAAGGCAACACACTGGCCTCAACACTAGCTTTATCATTTCAAAAAATGATACTAGGCGCCATGCCAGGGTCCAGAAGCAATATTAAAAAATAAAAGTGTTGCTCAGCCATAGTCCAGTACTTCCTTTTTGCATTGTACCCAGATATCTAGGGGAAAGGTATCAGAGGACCAAGCAGTGGGGAATATATGTTGGAGGGAGTTTTACAACACACTAGCATACGCCTGAGGGCTAAAGAGGATGACAGAAGCAAACAGAACAGTTCTGCTTGCTCAGTGTTTGTGTTTTGCCTGGTTTTGTGTTAGCTATATTTAGTGTGGCATGGTAAGGTGTTACATGGTCTGCTTTATTCTTTCTCTTGGATATGGAGCACTCCACCTAGTGAGACTATGTTCTTATAAAATTGTACGTAGTGGGCTTTTTGACTGTACGCAGATACTCTGTTGTGCTCTATGACAGGGTTCCCCAACCTTTTTTGCACCACGGACACTTGGTGATGGTGGGACTGGACGGTGCAAGCACATAATAAAATATGATAAATTGCCAGCTACACTGTTTGACTCAGGCAGTGACGTATCACATTGCACACAGGTGTGGAGCAGAGCACCGTCATAGTTAAGCAACGTGGAGGAGGGGCCCGGTCACCTGCCTATCTGCTATGTCTGAAGCCCGTCCTCTAGCTCTGGCAGACCCAGCGGAGCACGTTGAGGGTAGAAGGCTGCCATTGGGGATCCTGGTGCCACCAGCACTGCCACCATCCCGTGGCCCAGTTCAGGACAGCCAGTGGCCTGGTATCAGTCCGCGGCCTGGTGGTTGGGGACCCCTGCTCTATGGGAACAAAGATATGATTCAACCTCTGCCTCACATTCAGCTTCTTGGCCAAGTTACTTGTCTCTCAGCTCCAACTGCTTGCCTTTTGTTAAATAGGTTGTGATGCAGAAAATGATTGGTTCATAAGACTGGTTTTGTTTGTTGGAAGTCACCCCCCATGTCCTTTTTATTCAGTTTTCTGGACAAGTTACTTTCCTTTTTTCCTCATTAATTTGGCCACATTACTTAGCATGCAACAAGATAACAGATTCCCCACTTCTACTCCAAAGAGTCAACATTGTAACCACAGATACAGCTAGTGAACAAAGGCAAAATGATATGTAAAGGTAATATTCACAAATACTTACTAGTTTCTGTCTGGAAATCCCGAAAACCATCAAATATTGAACGAGCAGGTCTGCGCCTTTTTGGAGCTTAATCAAAACAGAATTTAAAACACAGGTTATTTTTTTAAAAAAATTAACATAACCACATTGTGGATTTACTATAGAAAAGTCTGATGCGTCAGTGCAATTTCGGTGACAGAGTCACTTTACAATATCAATAATGAATTATGCTCATTTATCTTCTACATATACTCAATATATGAATTCTATACACCAAATCTTCCCATGTCTGCAGGCTGATGTATATTTTCTATTTAAAGGGCTACAGCTGAATCTTGGCAAAACTGAGTGGCTATGGATTGGGGGTGCTACGTTATCCTGGGAGCTACCATCTTTGGTTCTGGATGGGGCTGTTTTGCCCCAGACAGACCAGGCGCGCAACTTGGGGGTCCTCCTGGACTCGCAACTGCTGCTTGAAGAGCAGGTGGCGGCCGTGGCCAGGAGGGCTTTTGCACAACTTTGGGTTGTCCGCCAGTTGCGCCCGCTCCTGGACCGGGACTCCTTGCTCATGGTCACTCATGCTCTGGTCACCTCCAGACTCGATTATTGTGATGCGCTCTACATGGGGCTGCCCTTGACGACCATTCGGAGGCTGCAGCTGGTCCAAAATGCGGTGGCTCGGGTGGTGATGGGGTGTGGGCGTTATGCCCGCGCCTCGCCACTGCTTCGGGAGCTGCATTGGTTACCAGTTTGTCTCCGGGTGCAATTCAAGGTGCTGCTTTTGGCCTTTAAAGCCCTACATGGTAGTGGGCCAGGATACCTAAGAGACCGCATCGTCCCAAGAACGTCTGTCTGCCCGAACAGAGTGGACTGGAGGGGCTCTCTGATTGTACCATCAGCTAGAGGGGCTCGTCTCTCTAGCACAAGGAGGGCCTTCTCTGTGTCTGCACCGGTCCTTTGGAACCTCCTGCCAACAGAGTTGCGACTCCAGACGGAATTGCTGCCCTTCAGAAAAGAACTTAAACCTGGCTGGTGGGCCAAGTATGGGGTGCTGGTGGGAGGATGACCACCTTTGGGTTGGCTGATATAGATCAGATTGCCTCCCGCCTTCGGTTCCACCACCCTTTTTTATTGGGGGGGGGGTAGTTTTAATTGTTTTATCTGCTGTTTTATCCTGTTTGTTAGCCGACCTGAGTTGGCCTTGGCTGATTGGACGGGGTAGAAATTGAACCAATAAATAAATAAAAAGGCCACTTTCCCACACTAACAGTCTCAAACCAACTGATAGATCTGGGTGCCACGGGCCGGTCACATGGTTGAGCGTGCCAGTCATGTAGTTCCTCCCACCAGAGGCGGAAGTAAAATGCGCTTGTGCATAATGCTGCCATAAATGACCTGCGGCTGTCATAAATACATTTACGACAGCTGCTGGTCATTAACGGCAGCATTATGCACATGCGTGTTTTACTTCTGCTTCCAGGAGCACTGTGGGCCGGATGATTAGGCACTGCAGGTTGTAGTTTGGGAACCCCTTTGATAGATGATGTGTAAGTAAAATACTGTACAAAAAAACATTACAAATTTAGAAAAATTAGAAATTCCTGAAAACTGGAAAGCACTCACTAGCAAGATATACAGTGCTGGCAAAATACAATGCAGCAGAAACACAGACCCAGGCAATAAAAATCAAAGCAAAATAAAACTGCTCAGTGAAATATCCACAATGGTGGGCTGTACAAGAGATCAGGAATTACTTGACACAACACATTCCTAACCGACAACATCCTCTCCTCAGCCTGGCCCACTTCCTGGAAGTACCTCTCAAAGCTTCCTCCTACTACTTTCCCCACAAAAGGACTAAAGAAGTGTGATTTTTCAGGGAGAAGGGATGGATAGCAGAAACGCCAGTTTAAGAATAATTGAGGGTAAAATGGTGTGGTACACTTTAATAGTATTGCTGATGTTTACCAGCTGCAATGACACTGGGCAAAAAGGAGAAAGCATCAGTAAAGAGAGTTTAGTTCAATGGGTTTTTCATTTGGCAAATAAACGCTTTTTGTTTCAGTACTGTAGAAATCCTCTGCCCTATAGATGTATTTAGGTAAATTTACACCAGCCTCAAAATATATCCACTGTCAACACCTCAGAAAAAATAACTGTTCAACAAATATAATTCTAGCAGGTAAACTTAATTATACCGTTCAAATTTTGTTTTGATATAAATCTTTTGCGTACTTTTGTGATCTAAGCAAAAAGTAAAAGAACAACAACCAGGTATCCTCCTGAATTATATCAATGCTTTTCTACAACAAGCTGACTGATGGTACTCATCTTTTGCCTATAACTAACCCATTACCTGTATTGCAAGACAGTCCACTTTTCTTGGTCATTCTCTGTTGACTTTCCTGCCACCTAAAAAAGCAGTCTTTTGAATGTCAAGCTGCTAAAAACCTGATCTCATTGTACTATTCCACAATTATACTTTTCCATATGTAACTCATTAAGCTCAACTGGTCTATCCAAGTTATATTTCGCAAAGTAGCAGACTTTCCTTTAAAAATGGAGATGAGAAACTTTTCACTCTCCTAATATTCTTGGTTTTCCTTTTCTATCAACACTAGGAAGCACAGATTCCAGATACTACCAGCTGCAGTCCAACATGCAAGGTCACATGTTTTCTACCTCTGTCATAGAAGGCTGGAGCATCTTGTCACTAGTTCAACTGATTTTAAGTATAAAACACAAAATCTTTTATCATAATCATGGGAAAAGTATAAAAAGAGAATCTGGGAAATTATATTTGAGCAAGATCACTCTGCCTCAGTTTTCTGTCCAGAAAATGAGAACATCAGCAGTTTATATACTTACACAGTTGAATTTTTTGGAATAGTAGCCATATTAGTCTGTGTTTCAAGCATATCAGAGAATAAACAAAACAAAAAAACATTGTAGCACCTTGAAGACTAACTATCTGATGAAGTGGACTTGATCCACAAAAGCTCACATTAAAATTTAAGTTAGTATTCAAGATGCTACGTTTTTGTTTTGTTTATTCTCTAATATACTTACACAGTATATGAAACATATTCTTAGGATACCAATTTAAGCATGAAAGCAATAGTTTTGTTGTGCATAACTAGCAGGGCTGGGATTAAGTTGTTGCATATATACTTCAGTACAGCAAGATCACATTTTGAAACTCGATAGAAGAAATATATAGAGATAGACAGAACAGTAGACAACCAAGTACATTCTCAGTTATATACACATACAAACAAGAATTTTTTTAAATGGAACTCACTTACCACCAAATAAAGGCTCAGGTTCAACCAGGATTTCTTGCTTTTGAGGAATTGGAGCTCTTACTTCATCTCTATAAAGATTAAAGACACATAACTGCTTGAACATGGCAACAAATACTGATAGCAGGGTTTTGCGTCTCAAGTCAGATTTTTAGTAGCTATTTAAACAATGTTTGGGCTAGGAGAACTGGATGAGACAGTAATAAACCACATTAAAATAAATAAATTGAAATCTGATATTTATACCATCACAGCATACATATTTTAAAAATGCACAATACATTAAGGCATTTAACTAACACAAGAATTTCCAGAACAATGATTATTTTTGCAATAAGTGGCTTTTGTTAATAAAAGTACTCTAGCAAGAGCACTTTGATATTTCTCACAATATTCAAAAACAAGAATATTTATTTCTACCGTACCTTTCTCCATAGAAGTCCAAGGCAATATAAATCAAGAGTACAATAGAAACAACTTATCTATTAGCAAACAAAGGAACAATATACTATCCCTTTTTTGGTCTCTTCCACATGAATAAGACTAATGGCCTTTGGTGTAAAAGTCCACAGGGAAGGGTGATAGTCCTCAAGTGGATTATATCCCACTTGAATCCATCTTAATGGAGGGCAGCAGCTTCATCGATACTGGCCTAGGGCTGAGGAAGATTTTGTGTGTCAAAAGGGCTCAGGACCAGAAAGTGACTTACAGAACTGGATCAGTGGTACGGGTGTCATGCTGCGATGTGGAAGGCAAATGGAAGACCACTGCATTATATTGTTCCAGAACAATCTTCATGGCTGACCACCATGAGGATAGCCAATATTTGGAATCAGATACAGTGTTAAAGAAGAAGTAATAAAATGGGGGGTAAAAGACTATAAGTGCATCTATAATATCTCACAAGATCTGTTACTCACAAATCTCAATGCAAATCATTTATTTTATGGATATTCATACATACTCTGTATGAGGGCGAAGGTTTGATACGCTTGCAGAACTAGTGCTGGGTTCCTCAGCTATCCCTCCACCATCAAGGAACATAGTAACAGCCATTTCCAGATTATTGTTACATGCTTCAAGCATGTGCTTGCCTACGCTTTCACTGGCACCTATGATACAAAGCAAAACAAAACCAGATGTTAAACATAGTTTAAGAATACAGATCCAAGATTATGTAAAACTAGCAGGAGTGCCCGGCTTTGCCCGGGGGTTATCTGGGTTAGCCTTACCTGGACGCTCTTCTACACCCACCCACCCCAGATACACAGTGTGTTGTTGTGGCGCGCGCACACACATGCACACACACAGTGATAGTGATAAACCGTGTTTGGGACTATCTGCCAGGGGTGTCTTCCGAGGAGGCATGGGACAGGCAGGTAGGCCACCGCGTCTCGTCCTCGCCGACCGGCAAGGAGAGTCCCCACCGTGTCTGGAGGCAGTCCAGGCTTTGGAAGATGAATGGGCAGCAGACGGGGAGGGCATGCGAGGGAGAGTTTGGCAGACCTAGCAGGGAGCGGCCAGAGGAGGTGGGTGTACCATCCGTTCCCGAGGGGGCATTGGGCCCGGGAGGGAAGAGGGTGGAAGTGCTGCTTTGGAGAGAGAGAGAGGAGGAGGTGGATCCAGAGCCATGCAGCCAGATGTTGGTAAGGACGGGGCAGGAAGGTTTAGGCCTAGGGGTTTTGGCTCAGGCCCTGGCCGGCCCTTTGGGTGTTTGGGGTGGTGGTGGCAAACCACCCGGGGTGGCTTTTTCCCCTGGCCCCCATGCACCTTATCTGTCCTTTGTTTGTCATCCTCCTCTGCCGCCTCCGCTACCTAGGCGAGCACCAGTGAGCAGGAGCGGCAGGGGCCAGGCCGTTGGACATGGCGTGGTTTGCCTGCTGCTCCCGGGTGCTGCTTTCTCCATTGCTGCTGCAGCCTGGGCGGATCGGACCACCACCGCGGGTGTCTGCGTGCTCATCTGTGCTGACGGCCCCGGCGGCGGCAGTCTGATCTGCCCTGGCTGCAGCAGCAAGAGAGAAAACAGCACCCGGAAGCAGTGGGAGAACAGCGTCATGTCCAACGGCCTTGCCCCCACCGTTCCCATTATCTGGCGCTCACCCGGGTGTCAGAGGCAGCGGCGGAGGACAACAAACAAAGGAAAGATAAGGTGCATGGGGGCCAGGGAAAAGAGCTGCTGCCACCACCCCAGAGGGTTAACCAGCACTGCCCCAAACACCCAAAGGGCCGACCGGGGCCTGAGCAAAAAATCCCGTCCTAAACCATCCCGCCCCATCCTTACCTCCGTCTGCCCGCAAGGCTCTGGATCCACCTCCCCTCTCTCACTCCAAAGAAGCGCAGACCTCGCACTCGCCCCCTGTGTTGTGTAGGAACAATATTGACCCCTCTGTGGAGGCTATGCGAGGCCAGGGCTGGCCGGCGACCAATGCTACCCTGGTAATGCAGGCCCCACCGAGGAGGCTATGCGAGGATGGGTATTTTGCGGCCTGCTTTCCCCCCATTCTTCCCTCCACCCTTCCCCTGCTGCCACTGTCAGCCAGGCCACGAAGCAACAGGCCCCGCACCCACTTCCTGGGCAGCCCGGTGGCGAGTGCAGGGCCTGTTGCTGTTGAGCCTGACTAGCAGTGGTGGTGGGGTAGGGCGGATGGAAGGATGGGGTGAAGAGCAGGCCGTGAAATACCCATCCTCATGTTTTTGGGAAGCGTTGGTCACCGGTTAGCCCAGGAGGCGAGTGCGAGGTCTGTTGCCAATGGGCCTGGACGGCAGAGGCGGCGGAGAAGTGCGCTGGGACAACCGCCGTCCATTGGTCTGTTGTGTGTGCGGCCATAGCCCCTCCCCTTGTGCCGGCCTCTCTGATTGGCTGGCGCGGGCCGCAGAGGCTGCTGGGGATTGTAGTTTTTGTTGTCCGGACCCTGACATTGACCTTCTCTGTACTGCCAGGTAACTCTGTGTGCAGTGTGGTCGGGGACACTACAGGGGTGTGGATTCGTATTAAGTACCCACAAGGGGACATCTATTTTAGATATATAGATAGATGACTCAGAAAAATCAGCTGGAAAGGTAGGGGATCAGTCTTCCTTCTTGTGGTGCACGGGGAGCCTTTTTGTGGGGGTGGGCAGGGGTGGCGGAGACCCTCAAATGTGCAGAAAAACCTCCATCATGATGGAATTTTTTTTACACATTTTGGGGTCTCCTCCACCCCTGCCACCTCTAGGTGGCTTGGGGGACTTGATCCAGGCTGTTTCCGACACCCCCTGACTTTTTTCGACGCTGTTGCAAGCCAAAACCTGCAGCTGACGAAGGAGTTCTTTCCAGTGTTTTGGCTTACAGCAATGTTGGAAAAGGTCAGGGGGTGTCAGAAATAGCCTGGATCAGGTCAACTGAGCCTCCCAGAGGTGGCGGGGTGGAGGAGACCCCTAAATGTGCAAAAAAAAAAAATCCATCCATATAACGACAAAATCCCAATAACGATGTGACTTGGGGAATCAAGTTTTGTCGTTATTCAGGGGTCCACTGTATCCGACTTTAGGGATTGGTGCTCATCTCCATTTATAGCCAAAGAGCCAGCACTGTTTGTGTCTGCAGACGTTTTCGTGAACATGTGGCAGGCATGACTAGACACCACAGTGCACAAAATGCTGTTTATCTTCCTATTGAAGTGGTACCTATTTATCTACTTGCAATTTCTTAGCTAGGACAGAGATGGGAGCTCACTCCGTCGTGCAGCACTGTCTCAAACTGCTGACCTGTCAACTTTCCAGTTGTCAAGTTCAGCGTCTTAACAGTGTTACCCTAACAGTCTGTCAAGTCCCCACTCTTGCCAGAATGCATAACAAGCATACAGATTCCTCCAGTCCAAGCTTCAGCCGACTCCAAAGATATGATCCTGCTTTCTTTGATCTACAGTCGTGGTTCCCAACGAGGGGCGATTTGATTTTTAAGGGGGACAATTTGAGAATGAGTTATTAACAGTTAATGGCCTTTTAGGCTTCCTCCACATGAATAAGAGTTCACTTTTTCAATAATAAGAATTATACATCACAGGGAGGGTCGATATCAAGATTTTAGATGTTTAAGTGGGGTATGGCCAAAAAAACGTTGGGAACCACTGATCTACAGCAAACATGTAGATGTGTGCAAGCATCTCATGTTATCCTCAGTTTTGGAGAAAACAAAAGCAGAATGAAAGATTTATACATCTTTTGCATGCTACCAAGTTCAACATTGCTTGAAACTCTGACTCCATCCTGTGTGTATGTCAAAGTCTCAAGTAAGGAGGATGAAGAATTAACATATAGCCTCTGGACTATGACTCCCAATTCCCTTTGGCCCAAATATCCAAAGTGATAACATAATAAAAAGAGAATTTTTCCTGTTTACACATGGCTTCTTACTTCTTCCACAATATATTTCTATCACACTAAACCATGGAAGCAATTTTAATTGACCTTTCTAGCACACCAAGCAACAATAAAGGGGTAATCAAATGTAACCCCTCACTGAGAAACCACCTCTTTACCTGAATTCAAAGAGTCCTTAGTTCTATGTTAAAAAATACTCCAGAGCATGAAAAGTCAACATAATCTCTCCCCAATTTTCATCAACTAAAAACAATTAAACTTGAGCTTGCAAACAATATATTATATGTAAAATAGTTAGTTACATGTAACTATACAAATATTTTTTTAAAATCTAATGAGTCATTTCAAAGTATTTTTATTGGTGTAATATCCATTACTGTATTTTAAAGAACTGCAAAGTAAATGGCTTATTTTTTAAACAATGCAAAACTTCTGGATAATTCTATTGCACAAAAGTGATTGTGGAAGTTGCTGCACTTAACTGTCAAGCTCCGGGATAAATGTACAATTGGAAAAATGACTAGGCATGCTATCAATTAGCAGCAGCAACTTCCACAATCCATCTTATTTATTAATAAATATCCAATAGCATTTTGGTCACTGTGATGTATAATGAGAATTAGTTCATTTTTAAAAGTAACTTTACAATGTCTGGTTAAATATACATTTACAATCATATTAATAAGTCCTATTGACTTATCCAGATTTGCTTCCATGTAAGTTTGAGTATAGCAATATTCTCTAGTTTATTTTTTAAAAAAATTTAAATGTAACATTGATACATGTGGCTTAGAAATGCAAAACTTCAGTTCATCTCATAAGTAAAATGGAAGAGGTAATATTTTACATTTTTCTTATTATACCTCAATACTTTGGATTATACATGACTAGCATATTTGTGCCCGGCCAGCTGGGCAGTTTTTATTTGTTTGTTTTTTTTGTTTTTTTTTTTTTTTTTTTTGTTAAGGGTGGTTTGGGTTGGGGTGTTTTGCATTTGTGGTTTGTAACTTTTTTTGATCTATTTTATTAGATTTATTTGTGATTTTGATTTATTTCTTATTTTTCTGACTTGTTTTTACTCTTGTGGCCTCTAGGTGGGGCTGTTAGCAAGAGGGCTGCTTTGCATTTTTTGACTTGTTTTTAATCTTCCGGCCTGCAGGTGGGGCTGTTAGTAATAGTGTTGGATTATTTATTTGTTTGACTTGTTTTTTCTCTCCCGGCCTCTAGGTGGGGCTTCCTTCGGTAAGTAGACTTTGTTTCTTCATTTCTGTTCCGGAGACATAGAGGGAGGGTGTGCTGGTGAGTCCTCTGGGTTTTTTTGTTCTGGGTTTTTGTGTGTGTGTGTGTGTTGGGCTGGTAGGTGTTTCTGTTTCTTCTTTTGTGGGTTTTTTTGGGTTCTAGATGTGTTTGTTTTGTTTATTTCTGGTTGTTTTTTATGTTTCTGATTTCTTTTGTGTTTATTTTTTTTATTTGTGGTATTTTTGTTGTTTGAGTTAGGTATTTTCATGTTGTAATTAGGTGTTTTTTCTGTGCTTTCATGGTATTTTGGGTGTTTTTGTTTGTGGATTTTGTTGTTTATTGTTTTGTTGGTTAACATGTTTTTTAATTATTTATTTACCGTATTTATTCGAGTATAACGCGCACTCGTGTATAACGCGCACCCCTAATTTTCCATGAAATCTCGGTATAAAATTTTTTTCACACCACGCATTGAAATTGACATAAGAAACGTGCCTACCCTTGCCGGCTCTTGAGTCGCGCGGCGCGGGAGCGCGGGTGGCTGGCGGTAGCGCCTCCCCCAGAGGGTTCCCGTACCGTTCCAGTGGGGCAGCGGCGGGTGGAGCTCCTGGGCGCTAGACGACAATTGGGGAGGAGGGCCGCAGCGTGCTCCGTGCCTACCCGGTGCCGGCTTCAGTCACGCGGCCCGGGAGCACGGGTGGCTGGCGTTAGTGCCTCCCCCTTACCGTTCCGGCGGGTGCGTGCAGGTGAGCGGCGGCGGCAGCGGGACCTGGGCGCCTGCCGCCGCCTGGGAGGAGGGCCGCAGCGTGCTCCATGCCTACCCGGCGCCGGCTTCAGTCGCGCGGCCCGGGAGCGCGGGTGGCTGGCGTTAGCGCCTCCCCATTACCGTTCCGGCGGGTGCGTGCAGGTGAGCGGCGGCGGCAGCGGGACCTGGGCGCCTGCCGCCGCCTGGGAGGAGGGCCGCGGCGTACTCCGTGCCTACCCTTGAGGCTCGTTTAAAAGAGGCGCACACCCAGTCCTCGTGTATAACGCGCACCCAAACTTTGAGTCCTTTTTTGGGTATAAAATTTTGCGCGTTATACTCGAATAAATACGGTATGTTTTATTAATTTTGGTGGTTGGCATTTTAGGTAAATGTTTGGTTTTGTTGTTGTTGTGTTTTCTTGCTTGAGGAACGGCCTGTCTGTCGGTTCCTCTTCTCCCCATTGCTTTGACATTTGGTTTCAATGCAGCGATGGGGAAAAGGAAGAGCCGGCAGTCAGCTGGCTCTTCCCCCGGGAAGGTTCGTTAGGTAGGTCGGGGGAAAAAGAGGCAGAGAAGAGCTATCTGCCTGACGATGGTTCTCTCCTGTCTCCTTTTTTCTCCTGGCTTACCTAACCGGAGATCGGCAGGCAGTGATCCGTAAGGGGTGGTGCTCTTCCTTGCGGATTGCTGGCTGCTGCTTTTGTATTACCTCTGTCGGTAGACAGAGGTAATACAAAGGCAGCAGCCAGTCATTCGCCAGGGAGTGTGCTTCCCCTGACGAACTGCTGCCTGCTGCTGATTTTTCCCCCCCACCCCGGTTCAACTTACCTTGAGGCCAGCGATGGTCTCACCATGTCTTTGGCGGAGTAGCGGGGAGGAGAGGGAGTCCCTCTTCTCCCTGTTGCTCCGGGAAAGAAGGCCGGCGAGTGTCTCGCTGTGGTTGTTTGTGTGTGTTTCTTTGCGAGGCCGTGAGGCGCTGCGTCCTCCTGTGGTGGACTTGCGCTCCCGTTGCGAGAGGCCGGCGTGTTTTTATTTTATTTTTCACACACCGGCTTTTTCAGTGTTCTGAGCACTCGTGCCCTTCAGCCTGATTGGCTGAAGTGCTCACGGTACGTAGGACACTGGGACTTGGAGTTTTGTTTGTTTTGTTTGCGTTCATTGGGCAGTTTTTTTCCTGTGGCTCGACTTCAATTGGGTGCACCGCGTTTCCCAACATTTTTTGCTCATGCCTCTCAGCCTGATTAGCTGAGGCGTGGCGCAGAGGACGTTGGGTATTAAAGCTGTTTCCCTTTGTTCCCATTCGTGGGGCTATTGCCCCACTGCCGGCTTCGGCAACCTTGCGGCACTCTACAGTCTGGGTTCGGGCGAGTGCAGGCGGCTCGGTACAGGATACAATAGTCGGGTGCGGGCATGTATACCGGAGTCCAACGGTTAACGCCCCTCTTTATAGGTAAAGATGAATCTACAGTATAGCTATAAAACAGAGGTGTGGGTTTGTATGTGCTCTGAAGGAACCCACACCCCTGGACCAATCTCGCTGAAAGTTTGCACATACATACCTTGGTTTGCGAGATCAGCACTGTAGGGGTCTCAAAAGCCATTTGGGGGTTTATGCCCCCACAGTGGGATGCAAAGGGGATACCCCCACCAACTGGAGAAACAGCAATGAAATAACAGTATTGCGCACGCGCAGCACAGCCAAGCCAGTGGCTTGAATTTTCTGCCAGGACACGCCATCACTAAAGAAAGCTGTGGCCGCTAATCGCAGTGACGGGGTCTCCGGCCCGCAAACGTGCAGTTCTGTCAAGCTGCGGCCTCCTTTCGCTGACCAAAGGAGGCTGCGGCTTGACAGAACCTAATGTTTACAGGCCCGAGACGCCGCCGGGCAGAAAAGTAAAGCCACATCATCCTAGTATACACTAAAATATGGCAAAATCCATTTCATTGAGAAATTACATACAACAAAACCATATTTGCATATTTTTCCTAATATATATCCCAGTGGAAAGGAAAGTGAGATATTATAAAGCTTTACAGTATGCTAAAGTAAGTCACAGTTAGAGTAGCCTGATTTGAGTCAGCGGAACCTATGGAGGAGGAAACTCATTAAATCTTCACTGATTCAATGGGTTTACTCTAGTACAATTTACTACACTAAGTAACAGGATTTTAGCCATTATGTATGTCTGTTGATTCCTTAGGTATGACTTAAGATTGATTAACTGCAGGAAGGATCCTAATCAAAAGACTACCAATGTTAGGTTGCTATGAAGTTAAATACTGTATAGTACTGTATAAGAATGATTTAAAAGCACTGCCTACAACCCTACTGTGGTTTTTTTTAAACAAAAGCAAAGTCTTAGAAGGGGCTATTCAACAAGTACGTGATCTATTTTTTGGGGGAAATTGACAGCCTCCCCCCATGTAATCCGACCATAATTTTCATTTCAACCCCCTCCTCCATTTAAAATTACATAATCCAGAGCTTTTATATCGAAACTCAAATTTTTAGAGCTTTTCACTATTGGTGCCTAATGCAGCGTAATCTTAACCTATAAATCCAAGGGTTAACCGTTGGAACTGGCTATAGGTTGCTATGCCTCGCTCTACTTGCCTGCACTCACCCTTCCTGTACACGGTCGATCTGGGTCCGCAAGTCAACGAAGGATTGAGAAAACCGGCAGTGGGGCAACAGCCCCACAAACGCGAAGAAAGGGAAACAACTTCACTTCCCAACATTCCTTGCGCCGCGCCAGAGCCAATCAGGCTGAGAGGCTCTCGCACGGCGCAGTGTTCGGAAACGCGCCGCAGCCAATCAAAAGAAAACCATTTTTAAAAAATGCAGCACAAACACAAAGCACCAACCCATAACCGTTTTTAAAGAGAAGCGGTTACTTCTCTTTAAAAACGGAGTTGGGGGGGAATCCCCCTCTCTACTGGCTCCCCTGGGGTTGAGAGGGTTGGGGGAGAGGGTTGGGGGGACCAAAGGAGTCTGTCTCCCCAACCCTCCTGACCCCAAGGGGACCCAGCAGAGAGGGGATTCCCCTCCCCCCCACACACACACACGCCCCATATTAAAGAGAAGAAACCAAGCGGTTACTTCTCTTTAAAAACGGAGTTGGGGGAGAATCCCCCACTCTACTGGCTCCCCTGGGGTTGAGAGGGTTGGGGGGGGACCAAAGGAGTCTGTCTCCCCAACCCTCCTGACCCCAGGGGACCCGGCAGAGAGGGGATTCCCCTCCCCCCCACACACGCCCCATATTAAAGAGAAGAAACCAAGCGGTTACTTCTCTTTAAAAACGGAGTTGGGGGGGAATCCCCCTCTCTACTGGCTCCCCTGGGGTTGAGAGGGTTGGGGGGACCAAAAGTCTGTCTCCCCAACCCTCCTGACCCCAGGGGACCCGGCAGAGAGGGGATTCCCCTCCCCCCTACACACACACGCCCCATATTAAAGAGAAGAAACCAAGCAGTTACTTCTCTTTAAAAACGGAGTTGGGGGGGGAATCCCCCTCTCGATGGCTCTCCTGGGTCCGGAAGGGTTGAGGAGACAAACCCCTTTTCTCAACCCAACCCTCCCAAACCCAAGGAAGCCAGCGGAGAGGGGGATCACAACCCCCCCACACACTGATATTAAAGGGGAAACCACAGTTGAGATTTCCCTTTTAATATCAGAGGGTAGCCTGGATTCGATCCCCTCTCCTGGGTCCCATGAGTCTGGAAGGTTTGGGGGCATAAAAGGAGCCTGTCCCCCCAAGCCTTCCAGAGCCAGGGGAGATGGCAGAGAGGGGATTCCCCCCCCCACAGGACACCAAAAAACACAAAAACAAACAATCAAAAACATTCAAAAATACACAAAAACAAACAAAAATAACACCAAAAAAGTAAACAACAACAAACATTTCCAAACACACCCAGCACCCAGCCAAACACAAAATCCAACCACCACCACCACCACCCCAAATAAAGAAAAACAGCTG
Source organism: Bradypodion pumilum (assembly GCA_035047305.1). Lineage (NCBI taxonomy): Eukaryota > Metazoa > Chordata > Lepidosauria > Squamata > Chamaeleonidae > Bradypodion > Bradypodion pumilum. The sequence continues at coordinate 324,076,928 of JAWDJD010000003.1, read as the reverse complement.
ACTCACCACCACACGACCTCATACCACGACGACTGGAAAAGAAATGAATAAAGAAAGACTACTTACTGGAAGAAGCTCCACCCAGAGGCCATTAGAGAAAAAACAGTCAAAATACAAGATAACCCCTACCAGCAGCACTTGCTGCCCACAATAATAATAAAAAATTCAAAAAGACACAATAGCCCCACACAAAAGGCCCCAAGAGTTTTTCGAAAAAGTATATCATCCTTTATTCTTTTTTTCATCCACAAAACCAAAACACCAAACAAAACTCATCACAGTTTATAACAGGCCATCAAAAAAAATTTGTATAAATAAAAATTTTAAAAATTTCAATTATAGACTAACCTCTTGTTTACAAACATTAACAACAACAACATCAAAAACTATCCAACACCATTTAAAACAGCCCGGCAACGCCGGGCAACCTTTGCTAGTCATCTAATAAAATAAAAACTTTCTATGGACCAGGTATTATTTATTTATTTCATAACCGGCCAGCCAATGCGAAAGTATGAGATATTATACAAATTTATGTCAGTTAGAAATAGCCTGCACAAGCAATTCTATAATCTCAAATCGGAACAAAATTCCCAGAGATCATTTTTAAACCTAAATAAGTGCCATGTTTCAAAACCACAACAGCTCCAAATGGATTATGTAATTTTTGACCTGACACCCCCCCTCCGTAATTTTGTGTAATTCAGATGGCAGACCCGCTCCCCCCTCGATGATCATCTAATTGTTGAATGGCCCTAAAGGTGCCAGAGGCTAACTAATGTTAATTAAGTAGGTGCTGCTTCTTTTATCATTGTAAACTAGATACTTTGACTATGCTTCCCCTTGGTAAAACTAAAACAACCAGGATCCTGACCATTATTATTTACAATGGCAGAATGTACAGTTATCCCCCCACCCCCAATCTGTGGGGAATACATTCTGATACCTTCTGTGGATACATGAAACTATGGATAGCAGTGAACCCTATATTTACATATACATGAGTCATATAAAAGAGGGAAGAGTTACAAATGCTTCCCTCATTCGACATGAGAGCTACTCCTCTATTCCTTGTAAATGGTGCATTGTAGTGATATACCATAGAAATGTAACCAAAGCATATACAGTAGAACCCCGCATAACGAAAAAAACTCTGTTCCATGGAGCTCTTCGCTATGTGGTTTTTTCGTTATGCGGTTCGCTATGGAAGATACCCCGCATAACGGGGAAAAAAGTTCGTTAACCGGGATTCCCATTAAGCGGGTATACCCCGGTTACCATAACGAAAAAATTTCATCAAACAGAAACAATTAAACTTGAGCTTGCAAACAATATATTATATGTAAAATAGTTAGTTACATGTAACTATACAAACATTTTAAAAAATCTAATCAGTCATTTCAAAGTATTTTTATTGGTGTAATATGTATTACTCTATTTTAAAGAACTGCAAAGTAAATAGCTTACTTTTTTAAACACTGCAAATCTTCTGGATAATTATATTGCACAAAAGTGATTGTGGAAGTTGCTGCACTTAATTGTCAAGCTCCTGGGGTATCGCCATTGCATAACAAACGCTTCGTTATGCGAATGTTTCACTATGCGATGCATTTGTTATGCTAGGTACCATTGTATAACTAAGACTTGGTATACTTCCCCTAGTTAGTTACAACTCCAACTAGGAAAGAAGACCTATCTTCAAGTGGTTGGTTTTATGGTTTTATCCAAACTACTGTAACTGTATAGGCTGCTTGTACATTACCCAAGAACTGCAGATAGTATAGACCCTAAATGGGTATAGTCCAAGGGTGGCCAAACTATGGTCCATGGGCCTGGACGGACTTGGCCTGCGGCACCATTTCATGTGGCCTGCTGCTGCCCTTGCCGCTACCAGAAGCATTTTTGATAGCCATAAAACAAGTCCATGCATACGTAAACGCGCCCGCACCTGCCATAAATGCTGCCGTAAATGCTCCCTCAGCTGTCGTAAACATGTTTACGGATGCATTTTATGGCATTTACAGCGGGAGGAACCACATGACCTGCTCGTTCAGCTGTCCAGGGGGCATGGTCTGGCCCGTGGTGCAAAAGGTTTGGGAACCCCTGGTCTAGTCAGATCTCACTACACCAATTCTGTGCTGTCTGCCAGTTCATTTCTGGATCAAATTCAAAATGAAACACCATTGTAAGTGACCAATTGTGACTTCTGGCGGGGGGATTGTGAACCCTGATTTAGTTGTTAAGCGAGTTTTTGGTTGGTTTTAGTTGTTAAGCGAGGTGACTATTCAGAGAAAATTCTGCTCTTTAAGCGAGGTTTTGCTGTACTATCATTTTAAGTCACTACTGTAATTTTTAAAGAAAGAATAGCTGTTCCACCAGATGTCACTGGACTGCAATTCATACCATCATGGCCAATGGTAAGAAAAGCAGTCTAACAAAACCTGGAAAATCATACCTCCCTGGCCCTGCACAAGAAAGAGGATCTTCTCAGTAAGGTTCTCTAGTCTAAAAACTCTCTTTTAAGACAGATGTGTCTGGCTCTCTGTCGGTTAAAAGCACATTTCTTTTCTGTGGTCTTTTAAAAACTAAAATGCTTCTACCGGATTTGTTGCTACATATCTGAAGTACTATTTTCAGATATGTAGCAGCAGATGCAAATAAACTAACTGTTTAATGGAACTGTAAAATTACAGTTTATTTTAAACAACTATTTTAAGTTGTAAAGTGATTTTAAATATAATAACTATATGTTGCTCTTTTGAAAACCTTTAAAGTCAATGAAGGCTGAAAAATTATTAACAAAACCCGGCCTTGATTAACTTTTAAAATTGGGTTAGATAAATTTCCTATTAATTGGGATAGCAACAACTAGCAATTATCACAAAAAGATGTTTCATACACAAAGCACACTTTAAGAATAAAACATCAGAATAGGCTAGAGTCAATACTATCACCCACACTCTGCTTCTATGATCCAGAATGGATTGATGAGTTGGCCATGAGTTGGCCAGTGGTCATGTTCACAGAAAAACAAAATGCTAGATTAAACATACTTTACAATGAAACAGCAACACCATCACAGGTTCCGTTTTGCTTCTCCATTTTAGATGTTTCCTATCTTATGCTCCCAAATATTTGCAGTGTGGAAGCACTATTTTTGTCAAAATTTGATTATGATGAATAATTTAGGAAGAGCTTGTTTCTGACAGTAAAATATTCCAATTTACAGCAAAAGCAATCAGATCTCTCTCCAGCGATCAAATCACTCAAAAAGGAGGTTTTGATCTATGACTTAGTTAGGTTGATTAACTAAGTAACTCAGTTTGTCTTGCAGAAGCAAAAGAAGAGGGATGTCAGCTTTTCTTTAACACAGAATCCTGAGACGAACTGGACAGGTTTCTAGTGCCAACCTAGGAGTTCGAATGCAACTGCAAGTAGATAAACACTTCGGCAGGAAAGGTAACAACATTCTGTGCGCATTGGCATCTAGTCACACCTGCCACATGACGGAAATGTCTGCAAACGCAGACAGCGCTGGCTCTTTGGCTGTAAATAGTGATGAGCATCACACACACACCCCTGGAATCAGACGCGACTCGTTTTCAAGCAAGGGAGACCTTAACCTTTTTATTGAGAGGTTTCATAACTACCACCATCAAGCCTCAGGCCAAACACCTCTGGGGGACAGCCACATTGTAGTCCCCTTCTTTGGTGCTGTCATTCTCGGTCTCTCTCTGGACAAAGCACACATGGGGGCCCCATTTTTACCATCCCCACCTTCTCCATATAAAGAGTCAACCGGCGCATCAACATTCCTCCTCACCAGGTTATTTATTTATTCATTCATTCATATTTATATTGCCGCCCACTCGCCGTGGCGACTCAGGGCAGCTTACAGACAATAAAAAATGATGATACAGTCAATGTTGGCGGGGATGATGGCCACCTCCTACTCCATCCTTTCCCTCTCCGGTCCCTCCTTAGCATCCTGTTTCCAGCCCTGGCAGCAAGAGCAAAACCACATTAGAAGATGGAGGAAGGAGCAACATTAAAGGAGGATTTATGGTTGAGGAATTCGACCTCCCCTACGTCACTTGGGGGAACCCTGAAGAGGCTGAGGGTTGGAGTCCCTAAATGCAAGACCAACATGCTCAAGTGGGCCTGGCTGGGGGCTGCTGGTAGACAACAACATGCGGTGTGAATGTGGAGAGGTTCAGAATCCGGATCATTGACTGGTCTGCTGATCCCTGCCAGAGACATGAACACTGATGAGAACTTGAGTTCGGCCAACCACAAAGCCAAGAAAGTGGCTTCGTTTTGGCAGTCCAAGGTCTGATCGGGCGGGGCACAAAAGCAGCAGCACCAGCAGGAGCCCCGGCAGCCTGGCCCACCTTACCGGCGCCTCCACCCCCAGCCCCGTCCCTGCGGGGGAGCCATTGCCTTCGGCCTCCCGCCAGCTCCCCTCCGTCACAGACACCGCCGTCTCCTCTCCCCTGCCCTATAACCCCCCACCCCCACCCCACCCCTTCTCCTCCCCAGCCCAGGGACCTCCAAGGCCTCCCCGGGGCCCTCCCGAGTTTAGCGCGCCTCACCCGTGATGGCGGTGAACTGCTGGAGTAACCCCTTCATGGCCGAGGCAGCCACGGAGGCTCCGGGCGCCGCCATCTTGCCGCCGCTACCACCCCGAACAACAACAGCCAGCCAGCCAGCCACCTGCCGGCCACAGTGCGCACGCGCAGAACCTGCTGCGCGCGAGCAGGCGCGCGCGCATCAGGCGCCGCTCGCCCCGCTCGATTTCGACATCAAACTTTTATTAGACAGCAAGGACCAACGAGAGAGAGAGAGAGAGAGAGAGCGAAAGAGGAAGTGGCGTATGTAGTCATTTTTCCGGTTAAGGTCAGACCAGAGTTTCCGGGTTCTGCTGCCCTCTAGCGGATAAGCGGATTCTTTCCCCTAAACTGGGGACAGGAGGGCAGGCAGCATGGAGGTATAAAAAAAACAGGAGATGGCACTACAGGCTTCATACTGTAAGTTTTTTGAAGCCAGTAGGCGTGGCCTGCCGCCATATTAGGTGGACCAAAACATTAGCAGTTTACGATTGCTTCTTGTGTTGGAGGGAGGGTGGATTGATCCCCTCTCCTTGGTCCCCAGGGTTTGGGAGGGTTGGAGGAACAAAAGGGGTCTGTCCCCCCAACCCTTCCAGAGCCAGGGGACCCGGCAAAGAGGGGAACTCCTAGGTTGGCAGGAGCTGGGACAGATGGCAGGAGCTCACTCCATCGTGCAGCATCTGGTCTCAAACTGCTGACCTACAAGGTTATTAAAGGTCAGTGTCTTAACCACTAAGCCTCTGTAGTCCTTTCCTTTCTATTCCTAGATGCCAGAAGTGGATATTACTAGCCCATGGACTAGTCTTTGTGACGTTACATAATCCTTTCCAGGTATTAACGGCATTCCCAACAAACCTGTATGGCAGGGGTTCCCGACCTATGGCCCGCGGCAGCATTCCATGTGGCCCACCACTGCTGCTATACACGGAATGGACATGGACATGTTTATGTCAGCTGTAAAACATGCACGCACAAAAATGCCCACAGCTGTCACAAACACACATGCAGCTGTTGTAAATGCTCATTTACAACTGTCGTAAATGCACCCGCTTCTGGGGGGCGTAGTCTGGCCTGCTCAGCTGTCTGGGGTGTGTGGTCAGGCCTGTGGCATAAAAAGGTTGGCCACCTGCTGTATGGGTTAATCCCATGTTATTGTTAGAGATGTGATGACCTCTGAAAAAACCTAGAAAAAGAAATAAGAAACCCTCCCGTTTTTTCGGCCCACACCCCCAAATTGAAAAAAAAATCGATGGTGGAATGTTTTATTTTAGCATAAAATATTTAGCATAAATATAAATATTTATGAAAAGGTGTTAATTTTCTTAATGTTTTTAAAAGATTTTTTGCCTGCTCCACGTAAACTAGTGAAACCAGAGGTTCTGTCCATACAGTTCATGAGATTGTTGCTCCATTTGTTACAATTACAAAGTTAAAAATAAATGTAAAATAAATTTCATTTGTAATAATTGTTTGTATACTGTATTTCAAATATACCAATTGTGATAATTGTACAGTAATACCTCATACAAAGTCCGCTTCATACATCGAATTCATACACCGCCTAATTTCTTGAAAAAAGTTACCTCAGTCGCTCGACTTTGTATGAGGCATTCAGTTTTTCCCAGGTTGCAATGTGCCTGGGCAGTATAAAAGGCAGGACACATGCGTGCATTGCTCTTGTGGGTTTTGCATAAGGCAAAGAGTGTTTAGGAGTGGTTTTGAGCGTGATTTTGGATTTTTTTTGAATTTTTCATCAGAATTTTTAGAAGCATTCCTGGGATTTTTGCAGCATTCTTCAGGTTCTTGAACTATCAGGGTTGTTTGACATGTTTTTGTAATGTTTTTAGCCTTTAGACAATGTTTTCTTAAAGTTCTGTCAGTTTCCTTGACTTTGCCCTGAAGTCTGTGCTGTTACAGTACAATGTATCTCTATGGAAACGTTGTATGAGGCATCGCGGCAAGGATTTGGACGTTGTATGAGGCATCATGGCTAGGATTTTGCATGCCTCATACAAAGTCCAAATCCGTATAAAGTCCAAATTTGTGGAACCAAGTTTGGACATTGTATGAGATATCACTGTAGTCATATTTTGTTCCTAAAAAGTTACTTTAAATCTGCATTTTATTTTTTCTCAAACATTGTCTCTCCCGTCTTCAAACCGTGGAAATTCCACCCCCCATGTATCCATTTTTAAAAGAAATTTTACATCTCTAGTTAATGCCCACCTGTGGAGTTAACCCATTTGTGTGCATATTGACATAGACCACAAAGGGATGCTGCTGCCACATGGGGTACTTGCAGGATATTCGTTGTCGGTTTAAAAACACTCAACTTCAGAGGAAAAAGCCTACAAGTTTCACTAATTTATCTATCCCACTGTCATGAAAAGTAATGTAAAATCAGTTCAATAAAAAGAATATTCATTATTGCTGAAATGTTACATTCAGGAATGTAGGAAGCATTCTTAATGTGCGAGACCTCAAATAGGTTTTATAAACAGACCACACTGGTTTTCAGTATGAAACTGAAATTATAAAATCATATATTTTCTTTATATAGCTGATGAAAGGCAATTATTGCCTAAACCAAAGTGTGCACATAAATGAACTTTCTTCAAAACCAAGCAGTTTTTCATTACTGCCCTTGTGCCCACCTATATAAAATATGCACACACATTTGCTGCACCAGCTATCAGCTGCCAGAAAAGCCAAAAAGGTGGAGCAACTGAATTATGCCAGGTCCAAAGCCCCTATGCTCACTATTGCCTGCACAAAGGTAAGGTAGGACTAGAATAATCTTAAATAATCAGCAAGTTTCTGGATAGGAAGAATTAGCTGGCTCATGCCATTACCTATGTACTTTCAATGCTCTCCACCCTGTGGAGGCCCATTCTTGTCCTCCACAATAAGTATGATAGATCCTTATAAAAAACAATCATGTGAAACCAGGGGACTGTGGTGGCTTAGTGGTTAAGACACTGGATTTGACTGGAAGGTCAGCAAGTCATCAGTTCGAGACCAAAATGCTGCATGAGCTCCCATCTTTGTCTCAGCTCCTGCCAACCTAGCAGTTTGAAAGCAAGAAATTGCAAGCAGATAAATAGGTACCACTTTGCTGGGAAGGAAAACAGTGTTCCGTGCACTCCGGTGTCTAGTCATGCCTGACACATGACCACAGAAACATCTGCAGACGCAGACAGCACTGCTTTTTAGCTAAACTAAGATGAGCACCAACCCTAGAGCACAACTGGCTCTTGAGCAAGGGCGACCTTTACATTATGTAACATACAGAACAATCCATATATAAATGGCAGTATAAAAATATCTCAGAAGTATGACTATTCATTTAAATGAAGTCAAGACACATTTAAGTCGGTTTAATGGAAGGAGAACAGCTGTATTTTTTTACTCCCTTTATCACCTATTAGTGATTTCTGGAATTTCTTAAATACTCAATTTCTTGCAAATTGACCATGTTCCCAGGAATAGTGACTACAACAAAGTTTGCTATAAAGTGGAAAATAAATGAGGTGGTTTTCTGTTAGGGTTGGAAAAACCTAATAGTCAAAAGACAGGCATTTTTAAACACTAGCATTCCCCCCCATGTGTATATATAATATATAAATATTTTATTTATTCATTCATTCATTTCTCATACTTCTATGGCCACCCAACTCGACAATGACTCTGGGTGGCTTACAATATTAAAACACACCAAAAACACATAAAACCCCATTAAAAGTGAGTAAGACCCCATTAATACCCTACCCACACACTTAAAAAGAGAATGTTATTTAAACCAACCAGCAGATGGGGGTCACCCGTCCATCAGCACCCCACACCTGCCCCACAAACCAGGTTTTCAGTTCTTTCCTAAAGGGCAGCAATTCCGTCTACAGCCCATAAATCTGGGAGGCAGCAGCCGTAGATCACCCACTTTGGTGCCAAACCATCTCTGCTGCTACCGATAACTGAAAGAGAATGCCACAGACATGAAGAGGCTAAGGCGACAAGCACGGAAGCTTCGTCAAACTCAGCTACGCTCACCACCATCTATTCAGTGTAATGTGTGTGGTGGCTATGTTTCATGCCAGGATCGGTTTATTGAGTCACCAGACACATCCATCAACTGTGAAAATGACTTCCAGGAAAAATGTATACTCGGATATGAGTAGCAGCTGCCGCCACCACCAATAATAATAAATCATTTATTATGAAAATATGTGAAGATATATGTAAGTCTGGTGTTCTCACAAAGGCTGCTTCAAAATTTAAATTTTATCAAATTTATTTTTGCATAAAGTTGGGGAAGTTTATTTACGGTAAATTGCTTTTTGAGCATGCTGACATTCATTTTATGTTCTAAACTAAACAAATGCAGACATAGAATTTCAAGAAAACTATAGTACAGTAAAACACCTACTTACAAAAAAAAATTGTTCCGTAGGGTTTTGCTTAAATTGGTTTTTATGTAACTCGAAGCCAACCCATAGGGGAAATTATTTTTTTATGTAACTCAAAGCAAACCCATAAGAAAAATGAAATTTTTATGTAAATCGAAGCAAATCCATAAGGAAATGAATTTTTACGTACAGTAACTCGAAGCAAATCCATTGGGAAAAGAATCCTTATGTAACTCGAAGCAAAACAATAGGAAATTGTGTAAATCGGGACATAATTTTAGCACAAAATCATTATGTAAGTCGAATTTTATGTAACTCGAGGCATATGTAAGTCAGGGTTTTACTGTAACTTGGAAAGAGTTTAAGGTATCTTAATCACTTAGTGCAAACACGCCGTAAGGAGAGGATGATAGGATGACATCTGGAACATTTAATATACAAGACTTACAATGTAAGTGGAAGGAAAAAAATTGCAATTAACATTAAGCACAGTGTACCAAAACCTTCTGTCATTTTCTCACATACCGTACTTACATTGGGCATAGGATACTGGGTGTTGCTATGATACATTCCAAAGGTTTAAAAGAAACATTTCTTTATATTCAGAGTAATCGGACATCATGAATGGATTAAAGAACTAAGACAGAAGAAAAAACTGGTGGAAATACAGCAGGCACTACTGATTCACAAATAAAGACGATATTAAGCAGCTGATCCCTGAACAAACCCAGTCAGTATTTCAAGAATGTTCACACTTTAACTCCTATCAATACCACAATGTTTCCACAAAGAACATTGATGCTCTAGTTTGTAGAAGGCCTCTTGAACATCTGAAGGATTGTTTTTTGTTTGGAAGGAAGGAATTCTGCATCTTTTGAGTCTGGACTATTATGGACACCATTCCAAATATTGCCCTGTGACTGGAGTTTGTTTGAGGGCTTCCAATTCTCATTATAAGCCCCCCTGCATGTTTTTTTACCTATTTCAGACTGTCTGTTTGTAGGTTTTGGATTCTTTGAAAGTTTGCAATGTTTTCTAACAGATGGAGATTCTTTTGCTGACTGGGATGTTGTAGGACGCAAAAGATACTCATCTGGAGAGCCTTTTTTGCGATTTAGTGATTTATCTTTATCCAGTTCCCTTTGAAGCTTGAGAGCCAGACGTCTATCCTCCTCTTCTTGCTTACGCTTTTCATAAATTTGCTGTTCCAAACGTATCTGCTGTTCTACATTCATAACTCTTATCTCTTCTTCTTCATCACTTTGCGAGGAAATTCTTTTCCTTTTCTCATTTATATATGTGTCTATTAATGCTTCAGAGGGTGATTCTTGAGGCTTTGTTTCTGGAATCTCTTTGGTGATCATATTTAATGCTTGGCTTTTGTTTTCTACTTGATTACTTTCTATTTTGGCATGGTGAGATATTTTAATACAATCATCCTGTTGGTTACCAGATTCCCGAGGACTAAATTTTGTATTGTTTGCTAAGTATATGTTGTCTGTAAAATTCTCACTTTTAAAGTCACAACCAGCTATAGCTCCTTTTGAGAAAAGGCACTCTGTTGCACAGATTTCTGTGCATGAAACACTAGAACGTTCATCTGTCTGGCATCTGGAGAAATGTGAGGGGCTTGGTTTTGACTCAGTTGTAGTACATATAGTGAGGTGAGGCACAGAAGTCTCTAGGGAAGAATCCTTAATATTTCTTGCCTCACCTGTTAGTTGAGGAGACAGTGCAGGCATTTCATTCTCTTTTTTCTCTCCTGATGTAAAATTGCTTTTATTACTTTCCTGGAAGAAACAAAACATAGGTTAATACTGTCAAACACAGTTTAACTTTCCCTATGAGATTTTGAATAAACAGGAATCTGTATTTTTAAATAGAACTGGAATTCCTACTATTACTGACCATAGAAATGTTTATGATATAAAAAGCTAGGTGACACACGTTCAAAATCTGAACTGAAGATAAAAGTAGCATGCAGTTTTGGATATTTATGCCCAAATGAGAGAGGACATTCACTCCATAAGTGTGAGAAGACTGAAATCTGTTCATTTATACTACAGAGAAAACAACTATATTTATGTTACCACAGAAAAAGGATCAATCCTTTCTTCCTCTGATTTTCTGAAGAGCAACCTGGCAGGTATGGCATTGTAGGATTTTGGAGATAAATACCTTAAGGGGGGAAAAGTCAAACTTTAGTATATGTTAAGAACACCACCTTAGGATAGACATTCAGGCAAAGCCAACATAGTCTTTTATTTTTAAGCATGCTGTGAGATCTTGTCAAGAACTTGGCTATAACAGAGAGGTCCAAACAAGCCAATCAGCCACACTACCCCCACATTTCCCCACTGAGGGTGATTTTCAGTTATCATGCTGCAGCCACGGAAAACTCCCTGTCTGGTCGCTTCTCTCAACACCTGGACAACTGGCTCTTCCAGTATACTAGGAAGAATTACCAAAATCAAGAAGCTGTACACTTTGGCATGTGTGCCAGCCTTGCTAGATAAAAATGCTAAACCCCCACAAAACCAAGGATTTCTCAAAAATCCCACATAAGGAGTGGATTATTGCCAAACCAACCACTCTGTTCCCAGACAAAACAAACTGGCACCTGAAAATAGTGATGGATTATGAGCCACATGACAATAAAAGGAAACCAGGTAGACTAAAGAAAGCATGGAGAGTGACTTTTAGAGAAGACTTGACTAATATATAAGTCCCCTGGGAAGAGCACTGAATGTAGGAGGAAACTGAACAAGATGGAGTTGACTGATCACTCATTACATGCCCTTGCATGCAAGGTGTCAAGAAAAAGATCAAAGCAAGGGTAAAAGTTGTTGCAAACAAAAAAGAAAATAGATTCAACAAGAAATTGAAAACTTCCAGAAAACCCAAAAATGTGGAGCAAATCTATATTCAAAAATCAGAGGCTAAGCAGTTTAAGAATCAACACAAGGCAAATCTTAATAGTTCCATCATTTATTTAAGCAAAAAGGCATAACAAAAAGGAAGCCACTCCGGTTGAGAAGCACAACGAAAACAAAGAGACCTTTCTAGTATTGGGGAGCCCTAAGGGAGCCCCCTCTTTTAGGCTAACGACCTACATGGATGCGAATTCTACAGAACTCAGCAAAGCAGAACAGAACAGTGCAGAACAGAGTCAAGTATGGGTCAGTAATTTATCCCCTTTCCCATCACCTCATAACCCATGATGCTGGACCGGCCATCCATCATGAGCTAGAACCATTTAGGGACACAGTATGGAAATTAGGGAACCATCGTCTCAGATGTTACACTAGCCCCTCCTGTGGAAATGCCCCAGGAATACACCCTCCCCACAGGATTGCAGGAGTACAAAGGCCTCAGCGTGCTTTGGAACATGGCACAGACTTGATAACAGCCTGGCCTGTTCTCACGGGAATGAGGAACTGAGCACGGAGCTTGATAAGGGTCTGAAGGGCTGGCAAGGCACTCCTCCAGGAAAATATGTTTTCTTTCTCGTGATGGCTTGAAGAAACCCAGGGGCCCCTCACTAGCTGACAGAATCAGGGTGACTCCATTTTTAAATTCACTCTGGCTCTTGCAGCTTGTTGCCAATCGTTATTAAAATAACTGAGGTATCACTGGAAAACTTTCCCAATCAAATATATACTATGAACAGCTTAATCAGGCTAGAAACCTCACCTTTCACACAGCAGATAAACTGTACAGCAATACAGATGCTGTATCAGCCAAGTGGGGATATCATTGGATTTCACTTACTTTTTAATGTCACCAGAATTGCTTGATTTGCTTTTTGACGTTCTGCGGGACCTGGAAGGAGCTGGGCTGGGTGACAGGCTGCTGCGCATGTTCTCCTCAGCAGAGCTGTTCTTCAAAGTAAAAAACCACACAAAAATGAAAAAGCATGTTTTTATACAGTGGACTTAGTATGTTACAGCAAAACACAGCTCCTAGCGACCAATCTAAAAGACTAATGCACGTCCTTCCCTTGAAGCTTCATTCTCTGAAATCATTTAGCCTATTTTTTCTTATTTCACAAAGACACAGAGCTCTATACCTTCCTCTACAAAGAAAAAGGGACAATTTGTGCTTGGAGGAGCTGGTACTCCAGGCACTGGCTAAGTCACAGACTGGCTTAATATCTGCCCTGTCTTCACCAGAAAAGGCAAAAAAGAACCAGGTTACAAAAGAATCCCAAGGTTGAGTCCAGAACTGGCTTCATTCTCCCCATTCTCCATGTGGTTCCTCTGTGTTCCTACCCTCTCTGACTTCCCATATCCCTAAAAGCTGGATGAGCTAGCTACCTTAAATTTGGACCACCGGACCCTCATTTAACTGCTCTAAGATGTATAAAGATTAAGAGAGTTTATAGTTTCATCTTAATCAACTTACCATACTGAAACTTAGTTCATGTGCCAACATTTCATCATGTAATAACTGGTCTGCCATATGTTTTTTCTTTTCTTCTGCTAACTTCTGCTCGTTCTCCTCTTCTGCTAACAGTTTCTGAATATACTCTTCACTTGCTTTTCTTTCTTCTTGTTCATGAGCACGTCGTTCTGCTTCTGCCTAAACCAAGCATTTTATTATTTACTTCTAACCTGTTATTATTCTTTATAAATTGAATATCTTAATTTTGTACTGTAAAGTCAGGTGGGAGACCAAACATTTTGGCTAGGCTTCTTGGCTGCCATTTTGTCACAACCATTGAACTGTCCCCAGCTGGCTGTTAAAGTTATCCTTTCTTGGATAACTAATAATAGTCCCATTTAGATTTCTAGATTTACCTTGGTTATCTCAGCTTCATATTCTTGCCTTAATTCTCCAGGTTTACTTAAGCAATGTACTGGCTGAGGTACAGATGCTATAAAAGTAAGAACGACAGAGGGAATTAATATAATAATTATTATTGAATTTTTTAATATTGCAGTATTCCTATGGAAATAAAAGTGTTATATTCTGTCATAAAGTATGTGGTATATGACAAAATGCATGTCAATCACATCATGATGTACTTAATGCCTCTTACTATTTAAACAGTTTCCTACTATCTTTGTGCAGGTGTAAAATAAAACTCAAGAATAATGAAGAGATTTCCAACTTTTCAACACACGCGCACACACATTGCAACTATTTTAACCTTTGGTAGGTTTCTTAGTTTTTGACTTGGTAAGACACCTTCACTTATGGGCAAATCCTTGGGTGAGGCTTGAAAAACCCAAAAACTCTATGCAAGATTAACTCCCAAGGTTTGTTGCTGCCATCTAAATGCAGGAGAGATTTTCAAGGGATAAATAAAATGAACATTTACTATTCAAAGGAAACGAAGCCACAATAGTTAACCAGGCTATCATTTACTTTCAGCAATGCTTGGGTACCTAAATTGCACTATTACTTGAATGATCAATTTGCAAATAATTCAGTGGCTGATATCCTATCCTTAGGTTGTTATTGTACATCAAGTGGTATAAATCATTAGTGAATTGCCATTAGCTATGAAACTGCGGCTTATATTCCTCATCATGCACCAAGACACACAGCAGGATGTCTGATATGAAATATAAGCTTCCACAACTTTACTACTGGCAATATGCCACTAGTCCAACTAGATTTGATTTGCATTGTCCAACCAACAGTAACAGGATTCGGATCATCCAATGTGGTAATTAAAATTTTTGCTAGTATAGCCAGCACTTTCCAGATTTTGAAAAACAAGTAACGTTTTAAAAATTCTGTCCCAAGTTCATTTTTGAACTCAAAAACACATCCTTGTCCAATCATCTGCAGATTCTTAATGCAGACTACTGTACTTAGGTGGTTGGTTGAAACATGCTTATTTTACTTCTTTCTCCGTAACATTACACAAAGTTTCCAAATATCAGTGGTTTCTAATCTGCTTCATGGTAAAACAAATACAGTACAGTACAGTGTAACTCACTATCTTCTTCTAGATCTTGTCCATTAATTCTGCGCTGGCATTCTTCTGGGAAATACTTTTGAATCTTCTCCCATAATTCAGAATTAATAAGAGTTTTATTGCGGGTATTATATCTTGCCCAAGAAGATACTCGCCGACGACAGAAAGGGCAGCACAGGCTGGCTTTTTCCACTGTAAGCTGGAAACAGGGATTGCAGACAGTATGGTGGCATGGTAGTGTCACTGGCTCCAGAAAAATATCCATGCAAATGTTACAACAACAGTCAGACAAGGAGAGTGGGGCCTCTGGCTGTTTCATCATTTTGAGTCCAGAAACAGGTGTCGAACACATCAGTAGTATCTGCAAGCAGGAGATGTCATCTGCTTAAAATTAAATGCAAAATGAAACAGTCAGGACCACTCAAACCTGGTTTTTGGCTCATTTTATCCATAGCATTCACATCATCTTGCAGTTTTCTGTTTCCTCAAAAATTCAAATGTTACCTGACACATGTGTGTACAAAGATGCCTGTCAACAATGAACAAGTGTGAACACTCATCAGTTTTCAACATGGCACTATTCATCTCATTTTACTGTATCCATTTTCAAAATAAGTCTGACAATTTATAATCTCTATGCATTCAAGCTTCCAATAAAATGTTAATAAATATGGTAAACCCCCTTACAATGCAAGGTAAAGGTTTCCCTTGCTCGAAAGAGAGTAGTAACCGACTCTAGGGTTCAGTGCTCATCTCTGTTTATAGCTGAAGAGCCAGCGCTATCTGTGTTTGCACACATTTCCGTGGTCATGTGGCAGGCATGACTAGACACCGAAGCGCACGGAACGCTGTTTACCTGTACAAATAGTGGTCCCTATTTATCTACTTGCAATTTTTTGCTTTCGAACTGCTAGGTTGGCAGAAGCTGGGACAAAGACGGGAGCTCATTCTGGAGCTCATTCTGCCCTGCAGTACGGTACTTGGGAATCGAACTGCTGACCTCCCGCCTTCCAGTCAGTTCAAACTCAGTTCTAAATTACCTTGATTTGGAGTGAACCTTTTGTCCAATAGTAGTTTTATATTGGATAGGCTTATTTTGCCAGATAACAAAAAAACAAAAACAAACCCCCAAATAAACCCCTTGCATTGAAAGCATAAATAAATCACTTTAATCTTCTCTGCTTCATGCTGCAAGGAATAAAACAAGCAAGAGGAAGAGTGTGCAATTTTTAGTTAACTGTATTATTTTACTATACAGAATGAAAACGAGCTTATAATAAAAGGGGCCCTTATCATATTTTTACAATCCAAAGGTAGCTGAAGCAGTCTGGAATACTGCTTTTAAGTCCAAAGACACACACGGGGAGTGATAATTTACACTCAGGCATGTATTTCAATGCAGTTTCTCTATAATATGGTCATAAAAGCAAAGGACGTTTGGGGGAGGGGGGAAAATGCAGTTTACTATTATACTAGAATGTAAACTAAAAAAAAACACCACTATTTTCTGAAGAAAAAATATCTATGGGGTACTGGGATTTTGTAAAAAAAAAAAGCCATGGCTCACGTAGGCAGTACAGGATGTAAATTTATCCATGTTTCCTTAACCCCAACCTAAAACTCACCCGATTCATGAGGCTGGACTCCAAGTAAATTCCTTGCCTGAGGAATACATGAGGGTGGAGACAGGAGCCGGGGGGGGGGGTGCGCCACACAAGAAACTTTACACTGTAACGTCTCTTACAGTGAATTCCTTTTTTTAATAACGGGCCATGGCGAGAATATCAATCCATTCCACCTGATACTGTATTTCTGTTGATTCTCCCTCCCTCTCACATGATCCTCTGAATGGAAAAAGGCTCCGAAAAAAGCTCTTCTACGTCCCTCCCCCCGCTCCCTCAGGAAGGATTAAGGCCCTCAGGTGAAAAGTGAGGCAGCCGCCCAGGCATTTAACACCCCCTCACGGGCCTGACACGACGAAGAGGGAAAATGAAGTCCGACTCAATTCCATGAGGCGAATACCACACACGTTACCTCAGGGTAGGGCCTCCTTCCCGCCATTCACGGGCCGGCCCCCCAAAAAACCACACCAGACACCACCTTTCCTCATCAGCCTAAAAAACACCCACGAAGCACCGCCCACTCAGACGTGATCCAGAAGCGCGCGCGCCGGCGCGAGCCCAACGGCTTTTTTTTTCCCTCCCACTTTCCTTTCCTGACCTGCTTCTCGTCAGGCGCGACACGACAGGCGGTCAAGCCAATCGCGTCGCCGAGCTTGTGAGGCTGAAGTCCCGCCTCTGGTGGCGCGGCCCCTATTTAAGGGCGCTCCACGGCTGGGGGCGAGCAGCAGGAAAGAGAACAGTTGGGAGCTGCTGCAGCTGCAGTGCAGTTTCTCAACTTCTGGGAGAGGGTGACGTGGGTGGGTTTGGGTGAAAGATTACGTAGGTTGCAGCCTGCTTGAAAACATTTACATCAGGGCTTCTCAACCTTTGGCCTTCAGATGTTCTTGGACTTCTATTACCAGAAGCCCAAGTCAATACACCTGCTGATTGAGTCTTCTGGGAATTGGAGTCCAAGAGCATCTGGCTGCCCAATGTTGAGAAACCATGATCCAAATTTTATGCGTTTTATTCTGTTTTCTTAGCTTTATTTTTATTTATTTATTTTTCATACTTCTATTGCCACATGACCACAGAAATGTCTGCAGAAGCAGACAAGCGCTGGCTCTTCGGCTTTGAAACAGAGATGAGCACTGAACCCTACATACGACTGGCTTCCGAGCAAGGGAAACCTTTACCTTTATTTCCGCCCAACTCGGACAACGACTCATTTGGAATTTGGGTTTTATTAACATGGCTGCTTCTGAGTTTACTGTGCAGGCTAGATGTCACAACATCAGTTCTCTACTTACTATCACCTCTGCTCCCACATCTTATTTTTTTACTAGCATAGTTTGCCCGGCGTTGCCGGGCTTTTTTCCCCCTGTGCTTTATATAAAACAATGAATTCTTTGTTGTTTTTTGTAAATTTTTTATTTTTTTAACTTTGTAAAGTTTTATAGGTTGGTTTTATAGGTTAAGATCAGCATTTTTTGCGCTGCCGGGCAGGTATAACATGTGTGCTTGTGGTTGGGGTGGTTTTGAGGGGTAGACATACACACAATATAAGCATACATGCAACACAACCACACACGCGCACACAATACACACACAACACATACACACACAAAATGCACACACAACACAACCACACTCATTCAATACACACATACAGCACACACAATATCACCACACACTCATTCAATACACAAATACAAAACAATCACACACACAACCCCACACACACACAACACAACCACACACTCACTCAATACACACACAACAACACACAATACACACAGCACACACAACATAACCACACACACACTCAATACACACACACAACACAACCACACAAACAACACAAACAACAGAACTACACACAACACATCTACACAAACAACACAACCACCCACACAACACACCCACACACACAACACAAACACACCCACACACAATACACACACACATGCCATAGCTCCATGGGGAGAGGATGGGCTCTTCATCCCCCCCCCGAAGCCTTGGTGAACACACACACACACACACACGCCGAAGCCTTGCAGGGGGAGGAAGGCCTCCCCCCTGAAGCCTCGGTGAGGACACACACACACACACACACACACACATGCTGAAGCTTTGCAGGGGGAGGAGGAGCTCTTCCTCCTCCCCCCAAGCCTTGGTGAGGACACCCAGGAGGCCTTTGCTGGGTGGGCGGGAGCATCGTTTGCCGGCTGGGCTGCTTGATTTTGGTGGCCCACACCCCACCGATGAAGGCCTTGGCGCCGGCATTGAGGGAGGAAAGGCCACACCATGGAGGCATGGAAGGTGAGTGGTCCAGCACAGAAGGCCGCTCTGGGGAGGCGCAGAGTACGAATTGGCCAGCTGCCAACAGGTAAGTGGGGCAGGGGACTGAGACTGGGGGGAAGGAGGTGGGTTCGTTCTCCCCCTTTCTTCTCTATGACCTGTGTGGGTGGCGTGCTCCCCAGGCCCGTTCCCCTCCTCAATTCCTCTCCCCCGCCCCACTTACCCGTTGCCAGTTGGGCCTTTCGTACTCTACGTTTCCCCAGTGCAGCCTTCTGTGCCGGGCCTCACCTTCCATGCCTCTGTGGCGCAGCCTTTTCTCCCTCTCCGCTGGTGCCGAGGTCCTCGCCGGTTGGGTGGGGGCCGCCAAAAGCAGGCAGTCCAGGATCCGACATGGCCAGCCGCCCACCGCGATGAGCTGGGGATGGCTTCCCTCCGGGAGACGAAGTGCCTCCTGGAGGGAAGTTGTTGGCGCATTGGCTTTCCCAGCCTCCTCCATGCTCATGTCCCTTAGCCTGATTGGCTGAGGGGTCACAGCACGGAGGACGCTGGGACTTGTAGTTTCTGACGTCCGTCGCTCGGCAAGGTTTTGAAACGCTACTTTTGATTGGTTGCGGCTCGTAAAACAAAGACTGAGTCCGTTGTTTTTATCATCTTGATTGGCTGACACTGGGAGAAACACGGCGAAACGCAATGCTTTTTGGGAAATGAAGTTGTTTCCCTTTCTTGCCAATGGTGGGGCTGATGCCCCAATCGCAATTTTTTAAACCATTCGTTGACCTGCGTAGCCACTTCGCCCGTGCTCTCGAAGGGAGGGAACGGGTAAGTAGGGCGACGCACAGCAGCCCATAGCCAATTCCAACGGTGAACACTTGGTTTTATAGGTTAAGATAAGTTTATTAGGGGCCATTCAACAATTACATGATCCTCGAGGGGGGGAGGGGGTCTGCCATCTGAATTATGGAAAATTACGTGGGGGCGGTGGGGTCAGGTCAAAGATTATGTAATCCATTTGGAGCTGTTGTGGTTTCGAAACATGGCGCTTTTTTAGGTTTAAAAATGATCTCTGGGAATTTTGATCCAATTTGAGATTATTGAATTGCTTGTGCAGTCTGGTGCAGGCACCAATAGTGAAAAGCTCTAAAAATCAGTTTCGATACAAAAGCTCTGGGTTATGTAATTTTAAAGTGAGGGGTTTTTTTTGAAACAAAAATTACGGTCAGATTACATGAGGGGAAGGGGGTCAATTCCCCCCCCCAAAAAAAAATGGATCACATACTGTAATTGTTGAATGGCCCCTTATTCCTGGGGTACACAGAAAGTCGCCTCAAGGATTGTGGTATTTTTGAACCACAGTCAGGCATAGCCCCTGCAACGACAACTTTGTGCTGGCTAATCTTTCTCAAAGAACGAATGAATTCACCAAAAAGTGGCATTTTGACCTAGACACAAGATGACCTCATCCCTGGTTAAATTATCTCAAAAGCTTGCAAGAATTTTAGTACCGTCTTCGGTTGGTCTCGTATAGTTTCTGGAGTTTTCATTTTAAACAACGTACTTAGGCTACTTTTTAAATAGAACACCGGGGTCTCCAACCTTTGGTTTTTGGGACTTCAGTTCCCAGAAGCCTAAGTACATTGACTGATCAGTGCTTTGGGGAACTGACTTAGGTTTGGCCATCCCTGGAATAGGTTCCTGACTTTGCTGGGTAATCTTTCTCACACTAGGTCTGGCGAAAGGAACTGCAGAATGAACTTATCAAAAGGTGGCTTCATTTTGGCAGTTTCATGTCTGGCCTAGACATGGAAGAAGATCCAGAAACATCCCCTGGTGATGATGCACTTCATTCTTTGAAAGAATACAAAACCATCCAGGATCTGCTTGTTTAATAGTCATCATTATTCTGTCTTGATAAATTGTCAGCTTGATGATCTGTTTACAAGTCATTACTGTAAACTCTTCAAATTCAGAATGACTACAGCCCTCTTCAGGAGTTAGAGAATTCAGTATCTTGAACATGCTTAAAAAGGAGAGGCCTAAATTGCTGTTAGGCTACAGAAACCATTTCCCCACCAATTAAGAAAAAAACAAGCTTGACTGTCAGGCATGAAGGAGATTATTTTGCAGGGCAATGTTATTGTACAGTGACCTTGCTTCCAGACTTGTTGATTGTTTTTCAGTAACTTTTATTAAACTGCTGTTCAAACTTATTTTTTAGAATATAATGTACATTGTCCAAGCTGTATTTTCTACACTCCCTGTAATTATTTTAACACTGTATACATTCAAAATCCCACGTTTTGACATCCCCACACCAACAGTTGACCATGGAGCTGTCTTACTTGTAGATTAGCTCTATTGTTGAAAAGTCCATTGAATGACCTTTGGTGCCAAAGTCAAACTGCTTCTGGTCAGACCTCATCTTTCTATGATGTCCTGCAGTTGTCATTGCTCAGTGCAGCCTCATCATTCTGCATCAATCTGAGAAAATCCATATCTTGCTTATGGCTCTAACTTGAAAAGAAATAGAGTCAAACTATCTTGCTGTGTTCTGATTTCATTCACAATATAGTGTGCAGGTCTGAGCACCACAGTTTAAGAAAGGTATGATTAGTTTTACACATTTCATTTCTGAGAGTACTTTTTTGTTTTTGGAAACGATCAAGCTTTCCCTTTTTCTACCACACAAACAGCATGCAACAGACTGTGCTGAAGGATTTGGTTCTTCACCACTTTCTTTATCATGCAGCTGATATCTTTGGTATATGTTTCTCTTTGGCTAGCAGGATAGTAACATGCATTATAACTATGAGTAATGAAAAATGCACAGAGGGCTTTAACATCTCCTTCTTGCAGTCCCAGTATCTCCAGTGCTGATTCCCATGCCATTTGAATTCTCCGGTTTTTTCCTTTTAGCCTCAAAACAGAAGAGAGAGTAGGAACGGCTCTTGCTAGATCTGGTAGCTTTTTGGTCACTTCAGAATGTATGGTTTGAATGGTTTCACATATGTAACTGTAGAAAAGGTTTACTTCTACAGAGGCGAATCTGCAAACATAAGGAAATTTAACCAATTTATCAAGATTTATTCCGTTTCATATAACATGTCAGAGAATATTAGATTTTTAACAGCAAAAGCTTATTCTCCCCCACAATGTTTGGAAAGGTCTTCTAGTTGTTATGCTGGCTGGAGGATGCTGGAAATGTTGGGATAATAGCAATCTTACATGCACTAACACTGGGTGTCAGTGGGAGGTAGCTTTACAGCCTAATGTGATTATCATTTGCTAGTAACTTGACTGGAAAAGTTCTTTTTTGCTTCTGGTATTTGAAGCAAGCCCCTGCCCACTCTTCTTGTTTTCCCCTACTTCTATTGTCTTTGTTCTTAATAGCCTCTTCATCTCCTGACCTTTGACTAAGCAATATGGTTCTCTCCATATGTTGAAGACTCCATACCATTTCCTATTTTAAATGTTTCTAGAGTAACTTTATCATGCAAAGTGGGGTACACTGTAAAAGCCTCCTCGAAGATTGTGGTATTTTTGAACCACAATCTGGTGTACCCTGGTAATGGCAACCTTGTGTTGCCAGCTAATATTATGGCCTAGACACGGAAGAATCATGCAAAGTGCTAGTTTGT
This sequence comes from Bradypodion pumilum, assembly GCA_035047305.1. Taxonomy (NCBI): domain Eukaryota; kingdom Metazoa; phylum Chordata; class Lepidosauria; order Squamata; family Chamaeleonidae; genus Bradypodion; species Bradypodion pumilum. Next base: position 324,054,452 of record JAWDJD010000003.1, on the reverse strand, counting down.
GTAGAAAAATAAAGCATAAGGATGGGCAACAACTGAGTGAGTGGATTTCTCCACATTTCTGTACTGTTGTTTCTTTTCTGTCTCATAGTCAGATAACAAAGATGAATTGAATGATCATTTTTTTCTCCAATAGGTATTTGTAGTTCAGAATAATATTACCAAGATTTACCTGTTTAAGTTTGACTACCCAGTATCCTATTGCAAAATCTCACACGTGGGTTCAGTGCTCATCTCTGCTTCAAAGCCGAAGAGCCAGCACTGTCTGTTTCCGCAGAGGTTTCCGTGCTCATGTGGCAGGCATGACTAGACACCAGAGCGCACGGAACACTTTACCTTCCCATCGAAGTGGTCCCTATTTATCTACTTGTGATTTCTTGCTTTCAAACTGCTAGGTTGGCAAGAAATGGAACAAAGACGGGAGCTCGTTCTATCCTGCAGTACTCAGGAATCGAACTGCTGACCTCCTGCCTTCCAGTCAGCATCTTAGCCACTTGAGCCACTGCACTCCCTCATGACCACTGAACTTCCCAAAAATCCACAACTTTTTCTGTTTTGTGCATGGTAATCTGCAATAGGATATTAGTCATTCATTAGCTGAACTGTTGCTTACCATAGTAAATCACACTAGAGCAGGGGTTCTCAACCTACGGCCCGCAGCACCATTTCATGTGGCCTGCGCCACCGCCACCAGAAGCAGATGTGTTTACGACAGCCATAAATGTGCCCACGGCTGTCGTAAATGCGTTTATGACAACCATGGATGCATTTTACAGCAGTGTTTACAGCGGGGGAACCACCAGTCTGACCCACTCAGCTGCCTGAGGGGTTGTGGTCTGGCCTGCAGCTTTAAAAAGTTGAGAACCTCTGCACTAGAGTAAGGTCCACTGAGTACTTGGGGATTTGATGAGTCAACTATTCTGTAATTCCTATTGAGTGAAATGGGCCTGCTTTACATATAACTTATTGTGCTAAAGTAAAATGTAACTAGAGTAGGTCTGTTTGAATCAGTGGAACATGTGGAGGAGGAGGTGGCTCAACAAATCCTTTCATTTTAATCGGCATACTCTACTAAAATGTACTTTGCTAAATAACAGAATTTCTGCCAATGGGACTTACTTCCAGAGTATAAAATGATAGCCTAAAGCTTCAACACCAGTCACACTTACTAAGATGCATGTTATCATAACTCAAGCATCACACAATCAAATTGGCAATACAGTAATTAAGCTCAATTCTAAAATGTTTATTCAAAAGAATTAAAGCTTAGCTAGGTCAATGCTCAGGTTCCATGGTATTGAGATAAAATTAGAATTGCCTTTCCAAGATTAAGATTTGAATCCTAAACACATTTTTATTAAGTTGTACAGTCAAGTCCCTTTGGGACCATGGACCACAGCACTCCATGCTCCTCTGTCATCCACCATCCTTCTGAGTCTGCCCAAATCCATGCCCAATGCACCAATACTACTGTCTAACCATATCATTCTCTGCAGCCCTCTTCTCCTTTTGCCTTCAATCTTTCCAAGCATCAGGGCCTTCTCCAGTGAGTCCCATCTTCTCATTTGATGGCCAAAGTATTCGAGCTTCAGCTTCAGTATCTATCCTTCCAGGGAGCAGTCAGGGTTGATATCCTTTGTGATTGACTGATTTTATCTTCTTGCAGTCCAAGGGACTCTCAAAAGTCTTCTCCAGCACCACAGTTCAAAAACATCTATTCTTTTGCACTCAGTCTTCCTTATGGTCCAGCTCTCACATCCATACATTACTACTAGGAAGGCTTTAGCTATGCAGACTTTTGTCGACCGGCTGATATGCTGCCTAGGTTTGCCATAGCATGCCTCCCAAGGAGTAAGTGAGATCCAGTGGATGGCATTTTGCCTGAGTTCTCTGCTATAGCCTGTTCTATGCAGCATAGCCCAATGCCTCATTGAACCGCACAAGCCCCCTCACCACTGCTAGGCAACAATCCTTGAAGAGGAAGCACATTTACACAGAAGTAAATCCCTCTGAACTCAATAGGGCTTATTTCTGAACAAATATGAATCAAGTGACAGAAATAATATTTTTACCAGGAATTCCAAGCCTTGTCCTAGGAAGGCTATTGTGTAACTCTAAAATAATCACATTCATGTACTGGCACTTAATTAAATCATGAAATAATTACTGCAATCCATTTTTGTGTGAACATAAAACAGAAACAACTAATCATTCCTACTAATATGTCAGAAAACGACTGCAGCAAAGGTAATACAATGTTACAGCTCTTCATTTCAGTTTCTTACCCATCTTCTAGAAGTGATGCCCACATTTCATCCTGGTCCATCTGATGCTCTAAGGCTGTACTACGGAAGTCAAACTTCTCTGATAATTTCTGGATGTTGGAATCTAGTTCAGTGAATTGAGCATCTACAGCCTGCAGTTTGTTCTCCACTCTGTTAAGATGTAGAAGCCATGAGGGTTAGAATTAGAGCCTCTTTCACTATAACTTTCTGTTTGTTTTAAGAATCCTTAAATCCCCAGGTCACAATTACTTTAAACCCATATAGTGTATATGATGTTGGTGTGTCTGTATGCCCTTGTACTTCTTGCAATCTTCTACCAATGTAAGAGCTACAATATCCTCAATATGTTCCCTAAAATAGATTCTTGCCAGATTCTCACTCAGCAATAAGACCAGGGCAGGACGGGTAGCCAGTCTGGCCAGATTATCCTGCTGTGGTAATAGAGTAAATCATGCTGTCAGCGACTAAAGGCTAATCTTCAGGCGGCAGTTAACTAACCTGACAACCCTGAGGACTAGTGGCCTTGGGTGGCAAAGTTCGCAGGGAAGGGTGATGGCCTCTTTGTGGATTAAATCTCACTTAAATCCATCTTGACGGAGGGCAGCATCTTTATTAATACTGACCTGGGGTTGATGAGGACTTTGTGTGCCAAAAGGGTTCAGAATCAGAAAGTGACTTGTGGAACATAGTACAGTTGTCATGCTGCGAAGGCCACCGCATTATATTCTCAGGATAATCTTCATGGCTGATCGCCATGATGAACAACAAAGAAGGGAAACCGTTTGCTTTGGCTGATGAATAATAAGTGTTTAATCCAATAATTCAACTAAAGGTAACAGATCCTAATTCCTTCCGATATAGAATTTTCAGTCCTTCTTCAGGGATCTAAATCAAAACAAATTGATAATGTCTCTGTCAAAAACTTATATACATAATATACAAAATGTGCAATCTGTACATTATTTACATAGTCTTGGATGCATCTCATGCTGTGACATAAAATAAGTTGCTTAAACAATAGTTAATACATCAGTTACCTGTGTATCCCAGTAAATAGTAAAATTTTGAAGCATTAATGTATTATAGCGCGTCCCAGACCTCTATCATGAGTTTATTCAGTGTCGATGGACGTTAAGCTAATGGTGAGCTATGCTTGTATTTAAAGGAATACTGAACCACACAGCTGAGCTCCGAACAGAGATTATAAGAAACATGTGTAATTAATTTCCATGTTGAGGCCCGAGGGGTATAGGGTATTAAAGCGATGTATGAAAAAACACTCCCTTTGTCTTAAAATGATGTCAATATCTTTGCGGGAAAATGAATCTTGTTTATGGCTTTCCAACACCACAAACAGGTAACTGATGTATTAACTATTGTTTAAGCAACTTATTTTATGTCACAGCATGAGATGCATCCAAGACTATGTAAATAATGTACAGATTGCACATTTTGTATATTATGTATATAAGTTTTTGACAGAGACATTATCAATTTGTTTTGATTTAGATCCCTGAAGAAGGACTGAAAATTCCTTATCGGAAGGAATTAGGATCTGTTACCTTTAGTTGAATTATTGGATTAAACACTTATTATTCATCAGCCAAAGCAAACTGTTTCCCTTCTTTGTTGTTGATTCTACGTTTGCTCCCCATCTGCTTGCTGATCGCCATGATGATCACCACTATTTGGCATTGGATGTAGCACAAGAAGAAGAGAAACAGATAAGATTATTTCAGGATTGTCTTTTTGAAATCAAGAGAACTGAGCAATAAAGCTGCCACTTGAGCCCAGCCTTTGTTGGCAGATAAAAATGTTTCACTTGACTTAGTCCTCCTCCTTTCCCCCTGCATAAAGCTGGATCTCACCAAACTCATGCTGTAACCATTCATTATCAATCTGTGAATGGCCACAGCACCATTTCTAAGTGGCACACTCACTTCTTTAATTGCCACTGTAAGTTCTTTCTGCTTTTAATTTCCCTTAAATTTACTATCTACAGTTCTTTACAGCCCCATATATAGTTGCATTTCTGTACTGTACTGAGATGGAAAATAATTGTTCAGTCTTAGGGGAGCAGAACTCTTCATTACAATAAATCCTCCAAATGGAAGTATCTGACTTGTAGATTGAGATATGTCCAGTCTGGATGGAGGAGAAAAAGACAGCAGCAAATATCCACAGCATATACAATGGTTTGGAAAGTAAATTGCTTTGATGAAATCAGCCAAAGAGAGAATAAGAAAATGGACAGAGTTGGGGAAAGCAAAGGGGGAAAAGTCTCAACATGGAACTATTGAACAAGGAAGCAGACAGAATAAGGGTAATGCAACAAAGGGTGAATGAAGCCAAGCCATAAATGGGGTCCTAGTAGATAATATGGTCAGCTGTGTAAAAATTATTGAAGACAAGAATTTAAATATAAAATCATCTTTGATCTTAGAAAAGGAGAGTAGAGACATAGTAGGCCAGCCAGGAGTGTAACTAGAAGTAAAGGAAGTAGACATAAGAACACGATTCAAACATTTGGATAGAAAGTGCATAAAGGTACATTGTGTAAATGTTTTTGCATGGAGTGGATTAGTGGTTAAGATGTTGAAGGTCAAAAGGTCTGCAGTTCAAGACCTGAGTGCTGCACGATGGGGTGAGCTCCTGTCTCTGTCCCAGCTCCTGCCAACCTAGCAGTTTGAAAGCAAGAAATTGCAAGTAGATAAAAAGGTACCACTTCGATGGGAAGGTAAACAGCATTCCGTGCACTCTGGTGTCATCATGCCTGCAACATGGTGTCATCATGCCTACCACTGAAACGTCTGCAGACACAGACAGTCCCCTATAAACGGGGATGAGTACCGAACCCTAGAGTCAGATATGACTGGCTTTCAAGCAAGGGCAGCCTTTACTTTTACCTATTTATAACATATAACAATAGCCTTCTATTATGATTAATATAGTACCATTGGAAAAGAGGGCAACAATACTGAATAGGGTGGGAATTAGAAGTGTGCCCAGCACAGCAAAGTACACTAGTAGAGCATATTTGGCCTTATTTATAAGACTTCTCAAACAAAAAAGGTCTAGCCCCCTTCCTCCCGTTTAATCTGTTTATCATGATTGCTGATTCCTGGAAATTGTTTGATGTCTGGATGGCTACAATGATATCATCACAGAAATTTCTTTATAAAAATGCAGATCACGGCAGATCCAAACATATTCTCTTTGACAGAGATGGGATTATATATAAAAAAATACTACCTACTTTGTGGGCATGGTATGGTGGTCTTGGCCAGAGGGAAAGCCCTGCATTGTACCCAAATTAGGACTACTTTATTTCAAAACTTGGATGGGCCAGAATTTCTGCTACTGGTTTTGGTGAACTGGAGTGAACCTGCTTAATCCCACCACTGGGATTTTATATGCTCATAAAGAGTTTAATGTTGAACTAAGAGGAGTAAAGGACAATCTTATAGATATTCTAACATTTGCTCCCTAATGGGATCTTTTTCTGTGTCTAGATCAGACTTTAAACTACCAAAATGAAGCCATCTTTTGATGAATTCATTGTGTAGTTCCCTTCGCCAGACCTAGTATCAGAAAGATTAGCCGGCACAAGGTCACCATTGCCCAGAATAAGGCCAATTGTAGTTAAAAAATACCATAATCTTTGAGAAGGCTGTTTCTGCGTTCCTCCCATAGGAGATAATCTTTCACATATTTATGTTAAATATATGTTACAGATGCATTTAGAATGAGTGTTTATTCTCTTGTACTGCAAAAAAAGCAGCTTTTTGAGATTCTTGGTCCAATAGGAACAAAACATTTGTCAAGTTGCAAGCTTGCAGTGGAATATGTACAACACAAATAGTATACCAGGGCAGTCCAGCTAGATTTTATCCTATGGCCAGTTATATTTTAAAGTAAAGAAAAATATTTCTTAACCCTGCAATTTTGTGATATTAATTCTGTATACTTGGTATTTTCATTCAATTTATAGTCTGTACAGAAGTTAAATAATGTCCAATAAAAACATTCATCACTAAGACCTGAAAAAGTAATTTTCCAACATCTTCCTCTCCTCCTCTGAGCCTTTAAAAGTCATCACTTTTTTGGGGGAAGGAATCTCGTTAAGTCTAATACACATTACTGTACTACACCATTGCAAGTCTCCATGGAAACTCATCAGGTATGATATGAATATTTTAAACATCTAATATATAAGATTTTTAACAGCAAGACTGTATTAGATCCTTCCCACAACCCTTTCCCAACAAAGTTGTCATTTCCCCTTTATGACCTGTTTAATGTCTTGTTCAGAGCACACAGAGATACAACTTCTCTAGCCATCTTCTGAAAGATCGTTCTGAATCTTGTTTGGCTTCCCTTTTTCTAGCAGATCATAATTATACACACAAGGGTGCAAGTTGTACTGAAGGTCATTTTCACGTAATGCTTTTTATAGGAAGGGCATCTAAGTATAGCTTATTGACCCATGCCCACAGGCATATTATTTACTGAACTGTAACAGACCAACTATGACCGTTTCTATTGCTTGCATCGAAATATGAAAATACTTTTTACTGCTATGCAAATTGCAAAATTCTAATTTTATACACATTTACTTACAAACATGCCTTGCTCCAACATATTAAACTCATATTTATCCAAGAACCATGCATAGAATTGAGCGGAAATCTATTACTGTATATACGTGCATGTCAAGTGAGGTCCCTTTTTTTGGATGTACTGCAGCACATTAACATTACAAACGTTGTTTGTAGTCATGTACCGGTATTTTAAAACAATTTCCTTGAAGCATTGGGCTCAGTCTTTGAGTCTGCTTTAACAATCTGGCCTCACACCCCTCCTGTATCTTTACTGGTGGCATCTTGTTTGGAAATCTTAGGTTATTTTCATGCCAAGGTCCACGTAACTTCACATCTGATAATGGCCCCATTGGTTGAAATCCTGTTGCCTTGTTATTCATGCAGAAGGCAAGCAGTAACTTCTAGCTGTCAATTAACAAGTTTGCACAGGGATTCTCAGTTGTGTGCCGAGTCAGCAGTGATTTTTTTAATTACCAGCTAGAATCAACTAAATATGACATTTGTCTCCCATAGGCCATAACCAAGCAACATATTTCAACTGCTTAGTCTTTAATACACAATAAAGTGAAAAGATGCAATGTACTGTGGATGTACCTGCTTTACCCAATGCTCTTCTTGTTACTACTAGGCTAGATGCCATGAACTGTACCTGCTGGAAGCCATGGTCTCTGCTCTCCCTTCTGTTCAGCCCTGCTCCCTCTAAGTCAGTGGATCCCAACGTAGAGCCCATGCCCCACAGGGGGACTTCAATTCCCAGAAGCCTAAGACAGTACATTGGCTGACCAGTGCTTTGGGGAATTGACTAAGTCTTCTGGGAATTGAAATCCAAAAACCAAAGGTTGGGTAACACTGCTCTAAGCTTTAGTGAGATTGGCAGATGGTGACAGAGAACATTTTGCCTAAAGCTCTTAAGACCACATTCTGGCCCATGTCTTACAGTTTAATTACAAGCCCATGGATTCTGAAGACCAGTCTTCTGACGCCAACAAATCTTACAAGGATATGTTCTAAATACACCACTTTATTTTTTTTTCTTTCTTTAAAATATAAATCAGATTTTCACATTTACAACTGACAATTTTTATTTCAAGACTCTTGATAGGATTATACTAGTTTAGCTTAAAAGAGCCTGTTACCAATACAATGAATTAGACTTATCATTACCAAAATAAATGTTTAGATGCATATATGTGGTTGGTTTAATTTACTGGAAATGGTGCTTCCGGAGGGGGAGGGGGGTATCCCTTCCCAAATACCAGGAAACGCATTACTTGCCAAGATACATCTATGGGTCAGTAATAGGATAGCTGGATATATTGCTAGACTGATCAACAACCAGTACTCTCCTTGATCCTTTAATCTCTGCACATAAAATCCAGTTGATCTTCTCTCCATGGTCAATGGTTAGTTTTGGTGAAAAGAGTGTACATTCATTTGTAAGTTCTGCATTCATTTTATGACTTTTTTTGGTGCTGGGCGTCCTAGGTTTCCTTCTGTGAATGGACTTGACTGGACTCTTCAGCTTTCCTGCTTCATTGCTGACATCCCACAACATCACTTTGCCATCATTTCCTCCAGTAACAAAGCAATAGGGTTCAGGTAAAAAGAAAATCTGTGAGACACCTAAGGAATGACCCTTAAACACCATCTCCTGTTCAAACTTAGCACCCGTTACTCGGAAGATCCGGATTTTACCATCTTCAGCTCCACAGCCAAATACATTTCCACAAACAGAAATAGACAAGGAATGGGCCAAGGGTGGGTTAAATAGTTGATCAGTTGACTGCTCATCTACCTCGTCTTCTTGCAAGTTCACAATCCAAAGTGGGCGAGCTTTCTGTAAGTTCCACATCATTACCTTCAAATGGGACAATCTAGAATTAGCAATAAGGAATATACTGAAGAACAAAAAAGAAATGTAACACGTGTAACACTCTACAACAGTGATGGCCAATCCTGGTACTCCAGATGTTCTTGCACTTCAATTCCCAGAAGCCCTGATCAGCAGGAGTGCTGACTTGAAGCGTTGGCTTTTTGGCTATAAATGGAGAGGAGCACCGTATCCTAGAGTTGGATACGAGTGGCTTTTGAACAAGGGTAACCTTTACCTTTACTTCAGAACAGTCCAGGCAATATCTATATAAAATTGCATAAGCAGTAGCGAAATGCATGCCCAAGCGGAAGTCAAATTGAACAAGTGATTACACAAGCTCATTGTGCAACTTGTTGCACAGTGAACTACGTAATACATTGTGCAATTATGCATACAATGTGGATTGCCTGAGTATAACTCCCTGTAAACTTCCAAGGCGTAACTTTATGCTCTGGCAGATCTCATAGGTCTTTAGCTATGAATAAAGGTTTTCTGAACTCTGACACAGTGATGCCATCTAAGCTATGAAAATTTAGTTAGTATTCCTTATGCTACGTGTAGACCTATATGTTATCTTATTTAAAGTAAGCAAATAATAATAATAATTGGGGAATGTTACTCCTTTCTTGAAACTAGAAGACCTACTGCAAAGAACAAACATTAACTCTGCAAACTATAAATCAATATCACATTGTTTTGATTTGGGAAGTTCATTTTCTAATTGTAATGGAAACAAAGATGAAAAACAAAACAATAGCTACATATGATTTCATAGGATTTTTAATAAAAAAAATGATAAGTGAATTTATCATTCTTTTCTCTTCTGTCTCCTAATATTTGATTCTCAGACCAGTGTTCTGCTAGTACACAAGCACAAATAAGTGCATTGTTTGGTAAAGTCTTGGTTGTATGCCTAGTTGCATAACCAATGGTGCCATCAGTCACACAACAAATATTAGTTTGTATGGAAATGCCAGAGAATACTTACCTCTGTTCTTGGAAAAATTCCTCTAAAAAAACAACAACCCCAACACCTTTTCTACATGTATTCTCCTGCTTTATAGTAAAAATGGGCACTGGAAGGGAAGAGGGAATCTACGCAAGGGAAATTTGAGAGCATGCTGCACATTCCCAATTTTTCAGTTACAGTTTGGAGATTAGAATATCATGGCTGCCTGGAGCTTGCACACTCATAATTTGTAACATTTATACATGGTGTATAAGCTTAAATATTATACATTTAAAATATTTATTAAAATTGTTAAAGAGTACAAAGTAGACATTCAAGAACATCACCTTGGTTAAGCTAAGAGATTTGTCAAAGCCAATGATAAAAGTCATATTCCTGGACTTTAATCAAAGTGATACAGATACTTACTGGAACAGGAAGAAAATACTTTGCATATCTTCCAAAAACCCCAACCCTACAACTTTATTTCTTAACATGTTCCAATTCTAGATCTAGATCCTACATTAAATGACTTAGGTATTTAATGTTGACTACATAGCTGATGCTGAGACTTTAGACAACTCTACAAAACCTGTTCTTTTATTATTGCCTGCTTGTTTAATTTAGCTAACAGTCCTATGATCCTTTTAACAGAAATGCCCTATTTCCTGAAGAATAAATATACAGTATAGAAGATTTATGTCTAGTTATAGGAGGCTTCCAAAAAGATTAACCTCAAATAGGAGGGAAAAAAAGAAAACATACTTAATATCTCTGTTCACACATTCAACTCGTAGGGGATAGTCTGCCATTTACCTTCATGTCCAGACCACATGAAAGAAGGCTTTGAGGTCTCTGAGGACGGAACACAGCAGACGCACAAATATTTGAATGTCGCCTCAGGCTCCGGCTTAATCTCTTGTTTTTCAAGTCGATTATCTTTATTGCTCCAGAATCATCGGCAGCAGCTAAGAAATCTTCTGTCTCATTTACTGAGAGGCAATTGATCTCTTCTTCATTTACCTGAAAAAAGTCAACTGGTTCTTTGAGACACCTGGTATCCAGTATGCTAACAGTCTCACCATGAGAAGCATAGAGCCTGTTGAGACAGGTTGGAGAGAATACAATACTTGTGACATCATCTGCTTTCTGGAGTTTTATTTGTTCTAATGGGCTCCCTTCCATATTCCAGATGGTGAGTTCTCCACCTTCTGCTCCTGAAGCCAGGAGGCCATCTTTGCTCACATTCAAGCACAATATTGAAGAGGAATGTCCACTGGTCCATTTCTCAGACATTAACATTTCACAAGACACTAAAAACAAGCAAACACCAATGAACAATGCAAGTTACAAGAAATTAAATAACAAATTCATCCCCCAAACATTATTCTAAAAGGTTTCTTGAAAACCATCACCCTCAAATATTTTTAGAAAATATTCACTCCCACTAGGTGAGAGCCTTGTCGAGGCACGGGGGGGGGGGGGGGGCTTGAGGGGACTAACCAGGCAGTGTTGTCCACCACTTGTCAATGATGTTAGGCCAGGACTAAAACTCACCAAAGCATCCTCCGTCAGATCCCTTGGGCAAGGTGAAAGTGGGGGGAACACATCATGGTCTGCCTAGCCAGCGGGTGATGTGATATCCAAATGCCTAAAACACCGCATCAAAATGGACTTGATTTTCCAGGTCCATTTACATGTGCAGAATGTTGTTGTGGAGATATCTACCAATGTGCGGACTCCTCGCTGAATAACGACTCCAAGGTATCCACTCTTTTCTGTGAGATCTAATCCATGCAAGATTTGTATTATAAAATATCATCCTGTAATAATTATTATATGTTACGTCTTATGTGTCCCACTTAGTCTGTTGTCCAATTTATTGTTTAGATGCTGCATGATTTATCTGTCATGCAATTTAAAAAACTGACAAAGACAAAAGTAAAAATTTACCTGGTACTTTCAACTAGCATTTTCAGTGACTATGCATTTTTACATTGTGTAAATGTATACTATATGTAAAATGTATATTGTGTAATACACATTTACCATATTAATTTACTGGTGTGACAACTTATATTTATTATATTTCCTGCTTTATTGTATATACTGTGTTTACTGTGTTTACATAAATCAGGCGTGTCTATCAGTACAAGATATTACAAGGTTTTCAGTGATCTGTGTTAGATGATAGTAATGTGCTATTCTATTTTTAAACAAATCCATGAAAGATACAGTACTGGATTACAAAGAAGAGAAGACTTGCTCCTGCTAAAGACACATAAAAGTCAGGCAGTAAAAGGCACTAGATGGATATACCAGATGGATTGCCTAGATCCATTGTAACTAAAATTGATTAAGTGCCTATCTACAATTCATATTCTGTCTATATATTTAATAAATATGTATGGGGGAGTGGGATGACAGTTACTACCTCAACTGCTGACTTCTGATAGTGCAATCTTGCTGCCCACAACCTACACATGTTTAGTAGCTGAGAATGAGTACAACCATATGTGCTTGACTTAGATATTTTATATTCAATTGCATAAGCAAAGTAAGTGAACTTGATCCACAAAAGCTCACATTAAAACACAGCAGTTTATCTTTAAAGTGCTACAACATTTTTGTTTGTTTATTTTCTGATATGCTTGAAACACAGACTAACTTGGCTACTATTCCAAAAAACCACAGTAAGTTAATTACTGGTATGGTTTTTTTAAAAAAATTTTTTATTAATGTTATAAGATATAAAGTAAATATATGAAAAGTAACAAGTAAAGTGTAGAAAAATACAAAATGTATACAAAAAAAGGAAAAATCAACATATATAGAAATTTTGACATTAACATAATCATATAAAAAAGGTAAAACACTAAGAGTATTAAGATACAACTAAAACTGCACTTGATTAAATATAAGCAATTAAATTTTATCCTAATTCATTTAATTATTATCAGCCGAGTAAAGAGTTTCTATAATCAAACTAATTTGACTCTTCATACATTTGTTAAAATTCTTTTCCTTAATGCAAAAGTACATACTTTCCAAAATGGCCCATTTAACCAATTTCTTAACATAATAAACCACAGTAAAAATCAAGTGCTAGTTCACCCGAAGTGACTGTACATTGCCCTGGAGGATGCGGTGGCACACATATTTTACACTATTTCCAAAAACTGGAATGTTCTGGCACTGATTTGCTCCCGTAACCTTTTTTTACCAAAATCCACAAATGGTTGCCAAATTGCCAAAATCTGTTCTCTTTTACTATTCCCTTTTTCTTATTCAGTTTCCATGTTAGTTTATCATTCAGAACTAACTGCCACATTTCCCTATATCATTCTTCCATCTTTAATGTTAGATCACTTTTCCAATTCCTCCCTATACGTTGCCTTGCCGTTGTCAAACATACAGACAGCAATTCTTTTTGACCTTATCTAAATACATGTTTTCTGTGTCTGTCAATAAAGCTGTACTTGGCTCCAGTTTAAGATTCACCCCCAAAATTCTGGCGATTTATTTTCCTATTTTCTCCCAAAATTCCTTTACTACCATACAATTCCACCACATATGCTCATAAGTTCCCAATTTGTTTTTACATCTCCAACACATTTGACTTTTATTTTTATCTATCTGGTGCAACCGTACTGGGGTCAAGTACCATCTCCAAAGCATTTTAAAGTTATGTTCTTTTACTCTGACAGACATAGCTCTCATAATTCTTTTATTCCATTTCTTTTTCAAATCCAATTCGGTGAGACTGACATTAAGATCTTGCTCCCATTTTTCCTCAATGTTTCCTGTGAGTTACTATCTTTATTTAAAATCCTGTAAATTTTGCTCACCAAACCCTTTATATCCACTTCTCCTCTTCTAATTTTCAATAGTATTTCCTCAAAATCTGTCTTATCTCTTTCCAAACTGACTTCCTCCAAGTAAATACTATTCCATTTATTTACCTGTATTACCTGTAGTCAGTTTAATTTCAACTGTGCATATGTCTGTTTTTTCTCCTTATCTTTACAGATTTTTATCCAGTCTTTCAACAGAAAAATATTATGTTTGCCCAAAAATTCCTTAATTTCTCTATCCAACTTTATCAGGAATTTTTTAAAATCCTCTATTTCTATGATCGGAGATAAATCAGGGACTAAGTCCTTCTTCACCTTTTTCCATATATCAAGTGTTGCCTTCATCATTTTATTGTTAACACCTAGTTTACTCCTTTCTTTATCCAGAAATACTGCTTTACCAATCTGATTTAATTCCTTCATCTCAATTTCCTCCCAAATTGGTTTCTCCTTCCTAAATTTTTTTACGATGTTTCTAATTTGAAAAGCTCTATAATAATTTTTAAGGTTTGGTGGACCCAATCCACCTTCTTTTTGCGCGGGGAGATAAAGGGCCGTGGGCCACCGGGCCAGGCCCAGGACTGCCGCCGCCCCAGGAGCATCGCCGTCTTGGCTCCTTGCTGTGGCTGCCTTGGCTCATGTTGAGACTGAGACGTGGACCTCCTTCCCCAAGTTGTTGGGGGAGTGGTAGCTCCTACGACTGTTCTCCAGTGGACATGGGGGTCTTGCTATGTTGGGTTTGCTGTAGTATAATTATATTTATTGCATTGTTATGATCTAATTATGTAGTGTAGTTTTTGTATTATGATATTATGCTTATCTGGATTGTTTTCCATTTTGAACTTGTTGTTTCTCTGTATTATCCTTTTATTGTTACTTTGTTGGATTATGTTGTTAGCCGCCTTGAGTTGGTCTCGGCTGAGGAAGGCGGGATATAAATTAAACTGATTGATTGATTGATTGATTGATAAATTCAACAAACTTCTATTAATTCTGGATCTTCTTCCTCCATTACAATAGGCATTAAATAAAATTTGAAAATCCTTAATTTCTTTGTCTTTTAATTGGATCGGCAGAGCATCAAACAGAAAATGTAGTCTTGGAAGTAACATCATATTGCACAATGCAACTCTGCCAAACCAAGACAACTGTAATTTATTATATTGCAATATTTTTCTTTAATTTCCTTTTTTTGCTTTCCATAATTAAGATTCTTAAGATCATCCCAATTGTAGGAGATATTTATCCCCAAATATTTCAAACTCTTTCTAAGCTGAATTTTATATTTCTTTTATTTTCTTTTGATCTTCTTTATCTACATTCCATGTTATCATCTCAGACTTGTCCCAGTTTATCCTCAATCCCGTTACTTCCTCAAAATCATTTAAGTGTTCTTGAATCCTAACCAATACCCTCAAAGGATGTTTTAAAGTTACTAAAGTATCATCAGCATAGAGGCTTATCTTTGTATCTGTGACTCCCTCAATATTTCTATCCTGTCTTATGGCATTTGCTAACACCTCCATTGGCATGATAAATAGTATTGGAGATAGGGGGCACCCTTGACGTGTTCCTGCCTTTAATTTTACCTCATCTGTGATAGCGTCATTTACTTTAATCTTAGCGGAACCTCGCTGATATAATTGTTCAATGACTCTCTTAAATCTATCTCCAAACCCATAGGAATTAATTATCTCATTGTTACCCATTGAAGAGAGTCAAACGCCTTAAATATATCCAAAGATAGCATTCCAACTTTTTCTTTCTCTTTTAATGCAACATCTATTAAATCTAAAGCCCTCCTTGTCAAGTCCGCCATACCTTTTAGAAAACCTACCTGATCTTTTCTTATATAATTATTCATAACATTGTTAAGTCTTTTTGCCAATATCGTCCTAAAAATTTTCGCATCTTAATTTATTAGAGAGATGGGTCTGTATGACTCCACTTTTTCTAATCTTTACCCGGTTTTGGTATTAAAACAATTATTGATCTGTACCAGGAAGTCGGGATTGGACCTCCCTCCAATATATAATTAAATAATTTTAATAATCTTTGGACCACACTGTCTTTAAACTCTTTATAGAACTCTGCTGGCAATCCATCTTCCCCTGGAGATTTACACGTCTTCAAATTATCAATCGCATCTTTTATTTCTTTCCCTGATATTAGTTCTTCCATTTTAATGGAGTTTTAATATGTTTTAGTACTGATGTAAGCCGCCTTGAGTTGGGTTCGCCTGAGTGGGCAGCATAGAAAATTGAATATTAAATTAAATTAAAATTAATTGCTTATTTCACACTATGAAGATTTCATTTGGACTACTATGTTCAGTTCTGTTCGGACTCTTATACTCTGGGATAAATGAGAGAGGAATCAATTATGTACATCCTCTCCAAACTGTCCCAATGGGAGAGTGGTTAAAAAAACACACATCAGATTCTTTGATTTGACTATTTCAAAAAGGATTGGGGAGACAAAAAATATTTAACTAGAGTCCCTGTCAACCCAGGATTGGAAAAGGGTAATTTAAAATAAATCCCATACATCCCAGAAAGTCAAATGTGACTTATTTTTGACAAAAACTTGGAAAAGGTATTTGTTTGGAGTATAACTCAGTTGTAATCTAAACAGAAAATTTCCCAAGCTCCTGTCTTAGGTGTGTGTTCTTAGGACTCAAGCCTTAAAAAGTCTTTTGCCAATACCAAATAAGAGAGAAGACTTCATGAATCCTCCATTCATTGAATCAACACCACTAGAATGGATTGAACTTCCAAAGAAAAATAAGTGGGAGATCAAAAGTCTTGAGAAGCATTAACATGTTATTCAACCTTACTGGAGAAACCAGAACCTTAATCAAATCATATCATGCTGAGGAACCCAACTTCCCCTACTTCACTTGGAGGACCTTGAACAGGCTGAGGGTCGGAGTCCCTGAAGGCAAGACCAACATGCTCAAGTGGGAGCTGCTGGTGGGCAAACAGCACACAGTGTGAATGTGGAGTGACACGGAGTCCAGCTCATTTACCGGTCCGCCCATTACTACCAGAAACATGTACTGACAACGATTTAATTTTGGCCAACAAACAACAAAGGCAAGAAAGTGGCTTCATTTTGGCAGTCCAAAGTTTGATCTGGACATGAAAGAGGAAGGAAAAATGGGAAGGACCACAAATCAGTGAGTTGGTAAAAGCAACAGCACTGAAAAGGGGCCAGTCAGTTAACTGGTTAATTAATTTATCTTATACTCTGCTCCAATTGGTCCAAGCACCACTCCGAGCAGCTTAAAGCAATAAAAGAACAGCCAACAATACAGTGATATAAAAAATAGCGCAATCCAAACAAAATTAAAATAAATGATAAACAGCAATAAAATGACATCACTTTATTGACTTTAATTAATTAATTAATTAATTAATTTTTAATTAAATTAATTGATTTTTAATTAAATTAAAAATCATGCAGACATTATTAAAATGTGCTTCCAGCACACAAAAGTTCATGGAGTTATGCATTTTGTTCATCACTGGTTACTCAACATAAATAAGCAAGCTAAACCAAAACTGGAAGATGGATACTTACTTACTTAAAAGCTGGAAAGAACTGACCCGTATAAACTCATCAACAGCTCAAACCTATTGTGCTAAAAGGCCACCCCTTCAACAGGCCTTATTCCCAAAAGTGCTAAATAAACAGTTATAATCTCTGCCCCTGCCTCCTCCGCCCCACTCTCAGCAAAGCCATCGCCATTCGCACCTGAATTCACCCTCCCTGCTCCAGGCTTTCCCCAACACCAACACTGACCTTCTGGCTTCTAGTTCCGGCGAAGAGAAATTACGTCACCGCTCGCTCTGACCATTGATTGGCTCCTGTGCAGGCTTTC
This sequence comes from Bradypodion pumilum, assembly GCA_035047305.1. Classification (NCBI taxonomy): domain Eukaryota; kingdom Metazoa; phylum Chordata; class Lepidosauria; order Squamata; family Chamaeleonidae; genus Bradypodion; species Bradypodion pumilum. Next base: position 324,037,010 of record JAWDJD010000003.1, on the reverse strand, counting down.
CCCGCCCCATAGCTTTGCCCTCATCCAAAATGGTTGCCCGACTTTATAATCCAGGCCTAGGTCAAACATTGAGGCACATAACCGTTCCGTCGACTCAGGGACGACCGATTGGGGGGGGGGGAGGCGGCGGATTATATTATTTTCGTCACAGAGTTTAAGGGAGAAAGTTCCATAAACAAAGATCCATATACAAAACAAATGGAGCAGGGAGGCGAAATCTTTATTGGATCACTTTAAAAAAATCAAATATTGTACGGGCTTTCCTGACCCAAGACCACTGCTTCAGGCATGCATCAGCTTCTTGTGGCTAGGAAAGGGAAATTATCAATGAAACTCCCAAATGTTCATGGCATGATGTTCGGCCGGGCTCCCTTTCTTAGAAGATGTAGGAATGGCTGGCCGCAAGGAAGACACACGGAGGCAATCGTGCGGTGAAGTCCAGCCCCAATCAGAGTCGGGGATATGTATTTATTACCCTGCCTTGGGGTTTGTGACACGTGCCTAGGGCACTCGTGCCACCCCTATACAGAAGGCTTGCATACGTGGCATTTTCCGGTGGTCAGCTACAATGTCAGCTCTTGGACATTGCCCTGTGGTTAATGGACAGCCCGCAGTTAATTACCTAGGGCTGGTGAAACCCATTGTTCCTGCCCTAATCTCGGGGTCTATGTGTATTGACTCCAGGTACCTAGCTTGTCCTTTGTCTGACCTGGCTTGTTTACCTTACTCTATTTGCTCCCAGCCTTGGTTATGAATCATCTCTAACTAGCCCGCTTTATCTTCCCAATTTCCCCTCCAGCCAAGCTTGGGTGGTCTCCGGATATGTCGAAAGCCAAGCGAACCCCTGAGGAGAGGTTTAATTGCCAGTTATTCCTGCGGGCAACCCACAGAAATGAGTTGTGAAAAAGCAGCAGGCTGCATTCAATAAAGACAGGAAACCAGAGCCTGAGGAAGTGGACCTGATCCATGAAAGCTAACAATAAAATACAGCAGTTAGTCTTTAATGTGTCACAACATTTTTTTGTAATTTTGTTGTTTACTCTCTGATACTCAGGAAACCAGGTACAGTATCTGCTTATTGCTCTCTCCCAAATAGCCTTTTGAAGCTGTAGCTTCCTTCGTGGCCAGACGAAAGCAATGGAAACTTCAGAGGCCAGCCCTCCATCAGGAGACTGCATCGCCCTAAGAAAATCTGTCCGTCCAACCAGAGCAGACCAGAGGGGCTCCCTAGTTGTTCCACCATCTAGGGGAACTCACCTCTCTGGAACAAGAAAAAGGGCCTTTTCCGTGTCCGCACCGGCCCTTTGGAACCTCCTGCCAGTAGAGCTATGGCCGCAGACGAAGCTGCTGCCATTCAGGAAAGGACTTAAGACCTGGCTGGCGGGGCAGGTGTGGGTCCCTGAGAGCAATGTGGCTACTGCCCGTTGGCTTTTTCCATAAGAGGCACCTTCTCCTGCAGGGGTGGGTGGGATTTTAATGGGGGTGGGGATTTTAACTTTTTATTATGTGGGGTTTTAAATTATGTAAACCGCCCTGAGTCTGGCTTCCCTGAGTGGCAAGCCAAAAAATTAAATTAATAAATATAAATTACATCCAAAATTCCTTGATTGAGGGCCCTGGAGTTTGCAATTGCATTGCTTTCCCATTCACAAGAAACTGCTGTATGCCTGAAGCAGTGATCTTGAATCATGAAAGCTCGCACAATGTTTGATATTTTTTTAAGTGATCCAATAAAAGGTATCATCTTCCTCCTGCAGTTGAATGTTGTAGAGCAGGATAAGCAGTCTTTGCGTATATATAAAAAAGATAAAATAATGCCAACAAGTGAGGCACTATCAGATTTTTTTTATCTCAGGTGGATAGGAAAGCAATACAAACTCCAGGGCCCTCCATCAGCAGATAAATTATATCCCCCAATTCCCTGATGGATGCCCCTGGAGATTGCATTGCTTTCCTATCCACAAGAAACTGGTGCATGCCTGAAGCAGCGATCTTGAATCAGGAAAGGTTTTGCAAGGTTTATTTTTTTTTAAGTGATCCAATAAATTGTTGTTGCACAGTCGTTTCTGACCCTTTGCGACCCTATGGACCATTGATCTCCAGGCACCCCTGTCCTCCACCATCCTCCTCAGCCTACTCAGCTCAGTGCCTGCTGCGTCCACAATGCCATCTAGCCATCTCATCCTTGGCCGTCACTTTTCTTTTGCCCTCCACCTTTCCCAGCATCAAGGCTTTCTCAAGTGAATCCTCTCTTCTCATTTGGTGTCCAAAGTACTTCATCTTTACTATTTGACCTTCTAAGGAGCAGTCAGGTCTGATTTCTTTCAAGATTGACTTATTTGTTCTCCTCGCTGTCCAGGGGATTCTCAAAACTCTCCTCCAACACCACATCTCAAAGGCGTCTATTCTTCTGCGCTCAGTTAGGTCAAAACAAATGCAGAATGGAGGCGATACCTTTTATAGGGTCACTTTAAAAAAACAAAGCATTGCAAGCTTTTGTGACTAAAAGGTCACCTCTTCAGGCCAATTCTCATGGCATTTGATTTTATGGATGGGTCACATGGCTTAATTTTGCCAATACATTAGGTGGTCTCGCCTTCCTCCTGCATTTGATGTAAGGGGGAAAGGGCGCTTCCCAAGGGAGCGCTGGGGGCCAAGTCGAGCAGGCGAGAAGTGAAGCACTGGCAGTCACTTCCGCCCTCCCTTGCCGGCAGGGGAATGGGCGGGCGTTGAGCATCACCAGGCTTCTTCCTGCCTCCCTTACAGGCGGGGTGTCCCGGATTGGACTCGCCACGGCCCCGCACCGCCTTCGCCTGGGTCGGTGGACGGAGGCGCCGGGTCTGTTAAGGCTATGGCGGTGGCTGCGGCGGCTGCTGCTGCTGCTGCTGTTGGTGGCGGCGGTGGAGGCGGCGGCGGCGGCGGTGGATCGTCGTCGGGCGCTGCTGCGGCTGCGGTGGGCTGGCGTCTTCCCGGGCGGGTGCTGGAGTCCGTCTTTTCCTACCTGGACCTGCGGGAGCTGAAGAGCTGCGCGCTGGTGTGCAAGACGTGGTACCGCGTCCTGCACGGGGATGAGAACAGCGAGGTGTGGCGCAGCCTGGCCGCGCGCAGCCTGGCCGAAGAGACGCTGCGCACCGACATCCTCTGCAATGTGCCCACCTACAAGGGCAAGGTCGGGCTACCTGCTGCAGCTGCGCGCTCCTTCTTTCCCCATGCACGAGCAAATGGGCTGGAGGGGAAGGGAAGGGAAGGGGGGAGGAGAGGCATCGCTGCCCCCACGGAAAACCATAGCCATCCCCAGCTCTAGTCTCTCCATCCTCACATTACCTGTCATCTATCCCTGAATCCGAGGGGTCGGTGTTCTGTGCTGGTTGGAGGTCGCCTCTTGTGATCTCTATGCGTTTCCCTCAGAGCAGGATGTGTAGGGGGTTATCATTTTTTGCTCTTGTTGATATTCATAATTTATTCAATCTGTTTAATTTTAATTGTGTGTGTGTGTGTGTGTGTGTGTATACATATATACATATACATATAAAAAAAACTGGAAGGTCAGCAGTTTGAGACCAAAGTGTTGTACGACGGGGTGAGCTCCCGTCTCTGCCCCAGCTCCTGTAGTAGTTTGAAAGCAAGAAATTGCTTGCTTGTTGTTGTTCAGTCGCACAGCCGATTCCGACCCATCGCGGCCCCATGGACCACCGCATGCTAGGCACCCCCATGCTCCACCATCCTCGTCAGCCCGCCTAGCTTTGTGCATCAACAATGCCATCTAGCCATCTCATTCTCTGCCGCCCCTTCTTCTTTTTCAATCGCCTCCTCTTCTACATTACAGTGTAGAGGATTCCACAAAGGATCTCCATTGGGATCTCTCCTTAGACAGCTCCATGGACCTGAGGCGAGCAAGAAATTGCAAGTAGATAAATGAGTACCACTTTGGTGGGAAGGTAAACAGTGTTCTGTGCACTCCAGCGTCTAGTCATGCCTGCCACATGTCCACGGAAACATCTTCAGATGCTGACAGAGTTGGCTTTTTCACTGTAAGCAGAGATGAGCACTGAACCCTAGAGTCGGATATTACTGGCTTTCGAGCAAGGGCAACCTAAGCCACCCAGAGTGGGAAAATATCCCAGATGGGCAGGATATAAATGTAATATATAAATAAATAGGGAGAGAGGATTAGACATCTCTGCTTGTTAACTTTGGTTTTAGCCATGTTTGTGACCCTTAAAATAAATGCTGGGCATGTTCTGTAACTCAGGTGAAGTGCAAGAGGCATCTTATTATGTGCTGTCAAGATACCTCCAGTGTGTGATGACCCTATGAATAACAATAGCAATTAGCGAAATTCCACTTATATACCACCCACTCTCTGGGTAGTACACAAGTTAATTAGTATACACATTGGGTACTCGTGAATGAGTGTATACTAGTGGTGTGGAAGGGAAAAATTGGTACGTTCCCTGCTTGGTCCATGAAGTGTACAATGGCACTTCTATCCAACTGCTGATTGTGGTCCAAATATCTTTTATATTGAGTGTTGCGATGTTATGCTTAGCCAGGTGCATTGCAAAATGGGAACAGCTATGCCATCAGGTTGCAGCAGAGGAAGAAAAGCAGGGCTACTGTACTCAAATTCATATTGCTATAAGACTGGGTTCTTTTTTCTCATTCTTTTTCTGAACTGTTTCCATTGGTTCTTGTAAGAACTTTTCAATGTTTCCTGCATCCGTGACTTAGTGTCGTTGCTTATTTGTACCTTTGTGTTGAGTCTTTGCTTATTGTAAAGCTGACAAGGATGGTGTTATTTATTAGTTACCAGCCACTCAGAGCAATTTTTTTTAATGCTGCAGAGCAGGGTAAGCAGATTTTGTATATATAAAAAGATAAAATAATGCCAACAAATGAGGCACGGTCATAGATTTCATCTTGGGTGCAGATGCTGTCAGCCAGCAGAACTGGAATAGAGCAGCTGTTTAGATGCTTTATCTAGCTTCTTTTGTCTACCTACCATGTTTCAAAAAGTATTTTGCCCTGGTGGTTAAACTGCTGTACTCCTACCAAAAGGTTGTGAGTTCAATCCTGACCAGATATCAAGGTTGACTTAGCCTTCCATCCTTCCAAGGTCGGTAAAATGAGCACCCAGCATGTTGGGGGCAAAATGCTAATTAACTTGTGAACCGCCCAGAGAGTGCACTAAGCACTATGAGGAAGTATATAAGAGTGATTGCTTTGGTAGAACTCTGTGTTAAATATAATGCCAGGTTTAGTCCAGCTATGCAGGTGGTGAAGTGTGACATTACAATTTTTTTTCTATGCTGTTCCTTTGCAGATGTAAGCTCCCCATAAGATAAAGCATATATTTGAGGTTTTAAAAAAAATATTTTCATAAGATTCAGTTAGTACATACTGTAGATCTCCTCCTTCGTCTTTTCCATAATTACTATTGCTACTGCTGCTACTATCATCTTCTTTGAGTTACAGTAGCTTGCAAGCTTGCAAATGGTTCACAATTACATGTCATTTGAACTTTATAAAAATATTGTCTCCATCTGTTAGGTTATTAATGGCAATTTGTTCAAGTTCCAAATGCTAAGTGGGCAGTTACTTGTGTTTTTCTTTATTAAAACTTAAAACAAACACACATATTACAGCACTTAAATCAAAGTAGTTATTATAAAAAAGTAGCTTTATTACACGCATCTAAGTATTTAATAATACATATACAACGTGCATCCTCCACCATGGGACCTTTTTCTCTTATTCATCTATCTAAACAAACCTATCTGTTCATTTATAAGTATCTTATCTCCTAATTCCAAAATGTTGAATATTCTTGACCGAGCTTAACTCCTTTGGATTTGTAAAATACATATTCATAATTTCCCCCCAAATGTCTATGAATTTATTTTTATTTGTCACACCTTTTTCCAATTTTAATTCACATGACAGCTTGTCGTTTATAGCCATATTCCATAGTTCTTTATACCATTCCTCCATTCCAAAATACAAGTACATTTTCCATTCCTTAGCTATTAATAATCCCATAGCTGAATTTATAGGGGAATATAAAATAGTGATCAAGCTGAGTTTATAAAGAGAATGCAAATGACAGACTTAATTAGACGAGTACTGAATATAATAGTGGGCGGCCAACCTAGCAGTTCGAAAGCAAGAAATTGCAAGTAGATAAATAAGGACCACTTCAGTGGGAAGGTAAACAGCGTTCTATGCGCTCTGGTGTTAAGGAATGCCTGCCACCTTACCACGGAAACATTTGCAAACGCAGATAGCGCTGGCTCTTTGGCTATGAAACAAAAGATGAGTACTGAACCCTAGAGTCAGATATGACTGGCTTTCGAGCAAGGGTGACCTTTACCTTTACTTGTAAAGAACATCTAAACAGTTGTTTTGGTTACAGTCTTTTTGTTATTTTGTGAGTATCTAACTTCCCCTCTCACTCTGAACTTTATGGTTCAACTTTTCTCCCTTTATCTTGTAGTTGAAATGTTTGGTTTTTAGACCATCGTTTCAGTGGCAATATTATTGCTCATCACATCAAAAAAGTTATGTTCAAATAGCTTGAGAAGTAAATCAATAGTTTTCAGGGTTTAAAAGAAGAACTAGCGAGAGTCACTTTCATTAGAAAGTGAATTTGAACATTTGTAGAAAGTGAATTTGAACATTTGTACAATTAGAATCTTGCATACTTTGACAATATTAATTAAAGTTCTTTTCTTTTAAAAACCCTCTGTTTTAGGTTCGTGCCTTTCAGCATGCTTTCAGCACCAACGATTGCTCTCGAAACGTCTATATTAAGAAGAATGGATTTACTTTGCACCGGAATCCCATCGCTCAGAGTACAGATGGAGCAAGGACCAAAATTGGCTTCAGTGAAGGTCGCCATGCATGGGAGGTCTGGTGGGAAGGTCCTCTTGGCACAGTGGCAGTCATTGGAATTGCTACAAAGCGTGCACCCATGCAGTGCCAGGGCTATGTGGCACTTTTGGGCAGTGATGACCAGAGCTGGGGCTGGAATTTGGTGGACAATAATTTATTACATAATGGTGAAGTCAACGGCAGCTTTCCTCAATGTAACAATGCCCCAAAATATCAAGTGAGTGCGACTTGGTGTGTCCTCAAAGCTCTGTTGGGTCTCTGAAGAGTTGTGTCTTCAGTAATGTCTTGTTTAGCAGGTTGTGACATGTTTTGTTTTAAGCACAGTTTGGTGCATTTTGCATTGTTCAACCTGTATCCTCCTCCTTGTGCCGTATCTGAATCTGAATACAGTATTGGTGATCTTCATGGCGATCAGCCATGAAGACTATCCTGAGAATATAATGCAGTGGCCTTCCATCCTTCTGCATCGCAGCGTGACCCCCATAGCACTGATCCAGTTCTGCAAGTCACTTTCTGGTCCTGAGCCCTTTCGGCACACAAAGTCCTCATCAGCTCCAGGCCAGTATTGATGAAGCTGGTGCCCTCCATCAAGATCGATTCAAGTGGGATTTAATCCACTTGAGACCATCATCCTTCCCTGTGGACTTCGGCACCCAAGCTGTTAGTCCTCAGGATTGTCAGGTTAGTCAACTGCTGCCTGACACTCGGTATCGAGTCACTGGCAGTATGGTCTGCTCTATTACCATAGCAGGATAACCTGACTGTATAACCAAAACAAATGTATTGTGGCATATTGAAGATTGAAAGGTTTATTTCAGTGAAAGATTTATTTCAGTGTGAGTTTTCATGGATTGTAAATCTGTTATACTTAAGAGTCACTATATTTGGGTTCTTGTTTTCTAGTAGATATTGCTCCTAAATGAAGCTAAAGTCCATGTGTGGTTAAGGCGCTGCAGTTACTTGAAGCCCTTTGTGTGACATTGGAACAGCTCAGAAAAAATTAAGAAAAGGGTGTGTGGTCCTTAACATAATACAAATGCAATAGCAGGTGATACTTTTATCAGATCACTTAAAATTGAACAGACAGCAAGCATTAAATGACAACTCATCTTCTTCAGGCTGAGCACCAGGTTTTATGGATAGTTCAGAAAAAGTTTGTTTGCTTGAGGGTGAATGATACAGAGTCCCCAAAATTATATATACTGAGTTTTCCACCCAGCTCTTTAAACAAAAAAGTGCCAAATATTTTGTATGTACCTCCACACCTATGCACTTTGCTTACTTTTGAAACACAAGGTGCCTGTTTGACTGAGGGCCTGGGGAAAAGACAATACAGAAATACGACGACCTCTATCAGAGAGGTGGGATCAAATTTGGGTATACCTACCAGGCAGGACAAGCCAGGAAAATCCCAATAAAGAGTGTTACCTGGTGGACATAAGTATATGTTTTCTTCAGTTTGTGGTCCTGCTTCGCTGACATCAGGTTTATTGAAATGGTTGTATTTTAATTTTGTAATTAACCAGTAGAAGACCTCTTCACAAGGCTAGTCTGTATCTCAGATTTGTATGTATTTTTTTATCATTTCGAACAGGTGTTGTGTTTTTTTTTCTGCTCCCCCCCCCCTTAAATTCTTTCTCCTTTTGTTACAGATAGGTGAGAGGATTCGTGTCATCTTGGATATGGAAGACAAAACACTGGCTTTTGAACGAGGCTATGAGTTCCTAGGAATTGCATTCCGAGGACTGCCAAAGACGTGTCTTTATCCAGCAGTGTCTGCTGTTTATGGAAACACTGAGGTGACGTTAGTTTATCTAGGAAAACCTTTGGATGGATGACATTCTTGTTTCTTTTCTTTTTTTACCGAGACATGAAACTCAAGATAACCGTATGGCAGACCCTGCATGTTGATTAAAAGGAAAACATAGGTGAACTGTGTGAGTCCGTGTCCAAGATACATCCAGGAAAACCAAAATGTGTGATCTAGAAGACCAGCAGTATGAAACAGACTGCATTGACATTTCCTTCTTTCTGCCGAACCAGAAAAATCCTCAGGGGGTTGCAGTTGGTTGAATGGGCAGTTAACTGCATGCATGTTGCATAAAACTTTGTTGCAAACGTGGCAGTGTGGAATCCTATATGTATTTAAGGAAATGTTTAATTGATGTGGTTGAGGAAATTTCCTGAAACTTGTGAGTAGTGCATATTGTGGAAAAGATTTCCATTTTTAAACTATTTGCTCCCATCCAGCCTCGGATACAGTGTGTTTTACCAAAGGTAAATGGTTATTTAATATATTTTAAAAGTACTGAAGAAAAGTGCTCCTTGGACCTCACTTCACTTCTCCATATCTAACCATTGTGCAGCTACACTGAAGTGTTATTTTAAATACTGTTTATACAAAAGGCTTTAACAATTAGAACAAAACTAAGGGTTGCTTTTAAATGAAGTGTAAATTTTAAAATGAAAACA